>KN805422.1:10164-49071 GCA_000818945.1 Schizochytrium sp. CCTCC M209059
CCCATCATGTCATTGGGCCTGCGGTGGCGGCACGGCGGGCGGGTTGATGATGATGGTGGTGGTCATCATAGTCATCCTCTGGGTCACAGGGAGTGTGCGCGCACGTGCGAGGAGCGCTCGCAGTCGCATGGTCGCTGCTGCTTCTCGTGTGTCGTGTCGCCGTCGCTGTCTTGGCTCTTGTTCTGCCCCTGCTGACCGTCCATCACGTCTGCCTCGGGCGGCCGTCTGTCTCTCTGTCTGTCTGTCTCTGTCTGTCTGCGGTGCGAGTCCTGCCGTTTCTACTAGCAAGCCCTAGCCGTCCAACCGTCGCCGCCGCAGAAGATATTTTCCTCGACCCCCCTTCCTTCACGATCCTCCCCTGCCTTCCTCCACGTCATCCATTCGACGCGCCTGGCACCCTTCCCCGCCGTCGTCGCTGCCGCTGCCGCTGCTGCTGCCGGCCGCTGCCGCTGCCGCTGCTTGCTGCCGCTGCTGCTGCGCGTCCGGGCTTCATGATGGTCTCCCGACGGCCGCCCCGAGTTCGTCTCCCTTCGCGCAGACCGCCCGCCACCCTGACCCTGGCCCTCGAAGCGCGGCTTCGTCGGCGCCGTACATAACCCGCGCGGGGGCGGCGGATCGCCTCCGAGCCCGCCGCCTCCGACGCCCGGCTCGGCGCGGCGCGCGCGGCGACGGAGAGCGCGGCGGCCGCGGAGGGCGAGAACCGCTGCCGCGCGAGCCCGCTCTCCCCCCGAGAGAGAGGCTCGCGGGGCGGGAGCGGGCGAGCGGAAGAGGGGCTCGGAGGCAGCGAGGGAGGGCAAGATGGAGGCAGGGAGGGAGGCAGGGAGGGAGGGAAGGAGGTGGGCGCCAGCAGCGGCCGTGGTGGCAGCTGGCCGCACCGGCTCGCGAGGGGAGCACGGCCCGCGCAGCGGCAAGGAGCGGGCCGAGACCCCGCCTGCCGCGCGAAGGCGGGCGGCGAGAACTGCCGCGTCCGCGTTTGCGCGCGGGGCCAGCGCAGCGCGGGTCGTCGCGGAGACGACGAGGCGGGGGAGCGAGGACAAACGATGGACCGCAGCCGATCAGTCGATCGATCGATCCATCGATCGCTCGCCCGATCTTCTCTTCCTTTCCTTTCAAGTTCTTCTTTACGTTTTTCTGTTTTTTGATTATTATTATTATTTTTTTAAACTGTGAATAAAATAAAAGGCTCCAGACTGGCAAGAATGACTCATCAGAGACAGACTGACTGACAACGGCCTGGCTGCTGGTGCTAAATCGGGGCAGACGGGCAGCAGACCCGAAACCTGGAACGGAGAAACCAGTACAAGGAAACACAGTTTAGCAGCAGCAGCAGTAGCAGCAGCAGCAGCAGCAGCACGATGCAGCTCTCGTACGTCGCTCTCGTGGTGGCGTCGCTGGCCTCGATGGTCATGGGCGAGGCCGTTGTCCACCTGACCGACGACGACTTTGACGCCCACGTGGCCTCGAACAAGTACGTGCTCGCCGAGTTCTACGCGCCGTGGTGCGGCCACTGCAAGTCGCTCAAGCCCGAGTACGAAAAGGCAGCCGAGCACTTCAAGTCCGTCGAGGTCGAGGGCGGCCTCTCCATCGTCGCTATCGACGCCACCGAGAACAAGAACCTCGCCAGCAAGTACGGCATCCAGGGCTTCCCCACCCTCAAGTGGCTCGTCAACGGCGAGGACTCCGAGTACACTGGCGGCCGCACCAAGGACGACATCGTCGCCTGGGTGTCCAAGAAGACTGGCCCTCCCGCCGAGACCATCGCTGACGAGGCCGCTCTCACCGCCTTCAAGGAGAAGGCCGAGGTTGTCGTCCTCGGTGCCTTTGGTGCCGAGGACTCGGACGCCGCCAAGGCCTTCCTTGCCGCCGCCGAGACCGACGAGGACGCTCTCTACGGCATCACCACCGAGGACGCTGTCAAGACCGCCGCCGGCCTCTCCGGCGACAAGGTTGTCGTCTTCCGCAGCTTCGGCAACGACAAGGAGCCCGCCGTCGTGGAGTGCGAGGGTGAGATCACCAAGGACAGCGTCAAGAAGTGCGTCTCCGGTAACCTCCTCCCCCTCGTTGTGCCCTTCTCGCAGAAGAACGCGCAAAAGATCTTTGGTGGCAGCATCAAGCAGCACTGCCTCATCTTCATCGAGTCCGAGGAGGCCAACGCCGCCGAGATTGACACCGCTCGCACCGTTGCCGCCAAGCACAAGGGCGACTACCTCTTTGTCACCGTGTCCAAGGAGGACGACCGCATCATGGAGTTCTTTGGCGTCCAGTCGGGCGACATCCCCACTGCTCGCATCGTCGTCATGGGCGAGAACATGAAGAAGTACAAGCTTGAGGGTGACTTCTCCGAGAGCGTGCTCGAGTCCTTTGTCGAGGAGCACCTCGCTGGCAAGCTCAGCCCGGACCTCAAGTCCGAGGACCCCGCCGACGAGGACCGCTCCAACCCCGTCTGGATCCTCAAGGGCAAGACCCACGACGAGGTTGCCTTTGACACCAACAAGAACGTCTTCATCAAGTACTACGCCCCCTGGTGCGGTCACTGCAAGAAGATGGCCCCGGACTTTGATAAGCTCGGTGAGCACTACAAGGACGACGACGATGTTGTTATTGCCAAGTTTGACGCCACTGCCAACGAGGTTGAGTCTGTCAGCGTCCAGGGCTTCCCCACCATCAAGTTTATCCCCAAGGGCGGTTCCGACGAGAACGCCATTGTCGACTTTGATGGCTCGCGCGACCTCGAGGGCATGAAGTCTTTTGTTGAGGCCAACCGCAAGTAAGATAAAGCAATAAGTAGTTGACCGATTGAGAAAATAATTGCGCTGCCAACATCTATTTTATCTTCTCTTTTCTCTTTGTTTGGTGGTGGTTCGAAGAAACCTCCTCCTTGTGGAAAATAAAGAAAACCTCCACCTTTGACATCGGAAAGAAAGATCCCAACAACTCTTCAAGTAAGGGAATCCTCTAAACAAAGAGTGGCAGCTGCTCTTTTCGCGCAGCGGGCTGCGGCAGCGGCTGCGGCAGCGGCTGCGGCAGCGGCTGCGGCAGCGGCATGGATGGGCCTAGTTGTTTCTTCATTTTGTCCCTTTTCTCTCCATGCGACGAAAACGCGAAAGGAAGCCGTATTTTTACCGAAACGTAAAAACGTTCTACGTCAAATATCTTATGATTTAAGAATCACACTTGCGTGCTTGCAACACGTGACGCTCGCTATAAAGAAGATCCTGAAGCTCGGAAGATCAAGAGCCGCCGTTGTGCTCACACTCACACTCGCGTATTCACATCAAATCTCAATGTACATCCTCCGCCTTACCCACTGCAAGCAGATTCTCAAGGTCCTCGAGATTGTATTGGCAGAGCCAGTCCAAGTAGCTCTCGCGCATTTCATCCACGACCTCGGGCACGTTCTTGACGCCGGCGGCGCGCATCTCCGCCTGAACAGCTTCAAAAAATCCCTCGCCGTCGGCAAGCGCTTGTGCAGCCTTTCCTGCGCCGCGGTTCTGCGGTTTGGCTGCCGCCGCGTCCTGCTCTGCCTTCACTTTGGCACGGTACGCGCGGGCCTCGGCCAAGGAGTACTCCTTGCAGCTTTTGCCGCGAAAGTCCCGATCCCGGACCTTTTCGAACTTGCTCAGCAGCTGCAGAAATGTTCGCTCGTCCATCTTGCCGCCACCGCCGCCGCCGCCGCCGCCGATGCCAAGCCCCGCCCCCGCGCGCGCAGAGCCCTGCAAGCGCGCCGCCTCGTTAGCCTTGGCGCTTTGCTTGCTCTCCCTCGACCTGCTCGACTAGTAGGCAGGCCTAAAGTCCAGAGGCAGCCGCGCCAGAACAGCGGGCAAAAGTCTCGTCTGTCGTGGCACCGACGCGAGACGAGACGCGACGAGACGACGCGACGCGACGCGAGACAACGCGAGCCGTCGCCCGGAGCGCATCCCCTTGATCTCTACGCGCGCCCACCCGCGCTCGCGCTCGCGAATTGCGCGCGTTGCAAAGGAGAGGCTGGCTCCGCGCGTGTGCGAAGCTTGGCATGGTGCGGAAACCAACCAAGGCCGGCGGCGGTGGAGCCAAAGGTCTAAAGCGCCCGCGCAGCTCGCTCCGCGCAGAGACGCCCGAGAGGAAAAAGATGAAGCACAAGGACGTCTCACGCGTGCAAGCGAAACATCAACGCCAGCAAAAGGATGCACGGCCGAAGCAGAAGGCAGCAACCCCGAGAGAAACCGAAAAGGGCAAGACCACATTGACCAACAACACCTCGGCTACAGTCATTGAAAGAGCAACACCTGTAGCAAAGAGTAAGGTTGACACCGAAAAGGACACAATGTCCGGAAAGCGGAGCTCACAGAGTGCCCTAGATGAACCCAAGAAGACGAACCGAAAACGTCAACGACGCGTATCGACTTTGCCAGCGTCGCGACCCCCGGCGAGCCCTGACCAAGACGTCTACGTCACTCGAGACAAAAGAAAACAATCTTCTTACCGAGAGCGTGTACTCAAGCTCGTCAAGGTACGTGCACCGCAAGGTCTTGCCGTTAACGTCTTCGGCTTGGGCGCTGCTATTCCTTCCGCCTGCGAGGTAGCGCTTTCGGTCGTCGAGGCTGCTGCTACGCTCAAGCTTCGAACCGTAGTCAAAACGGACACGATTCATGTCCTCGATTCCTTTTCAACATCTGAAGCTGATCTTGAACAACGCAAGTTGTCCAGGATACACATCCAAATTGTGCCCAAACTCTGATCTATGTCTCAAATAAGTAAATTTTGTCTTCTTCGCTCGTCGAGACTGCTTTTATAGAAAAAAAAATACACGAGCGACTTTGCTTGCAACCACTACCAGGTGCAATTGAGCAAGACCGCGCCCATTCATCCATCGATTCGTCCATCGATCGATCCATCCATCCATCGTCAGCCCTTTTACGCGAAGGACCGGATAAACTTTGGGTCAAGTTGAGCGAGGCTCCTGCTTCTTCTCGGGCGACTTTGAATGCGACCACGTGCCGAGGCCGTAAGCAATGCCTGCAATCGCAAAGAACGAGAAGAGCGTGTAGCCATACATGGTCTGGTACTGTCTCGCGGCCGCGCGGTGGACTTGTCGCAGCTCGCGTCCCGAGTTGCTCCGTCGCATGTATCTTGCAAACATCTCTTTTGGCTTCGTCACGTCCAGCTCTGGGCCCTGCCCTGCTGCTCCGCTGCTGCCGCCGCGCGGGGTGCGCTCGTCGGGGCCCATCCTCGCGTCCGCCCGTTGTCTCCGTAGCTTACGCTTTTGCCTCTCTCTCTCTCTCTCTCTCTCTCTCTCGCGCGCGCGCGCGTGAAGCTCTCGGTTATGCCTTACGTCACGAACTCGCTGTCAACTCTCGCCACCTTGGTCGCCACTTTGCTTGCCACGTTGTGTTTTCGAAGAGCGAGAGGGCGCCGAAGAAGAAGACGATGGCGAGGAAGAGGATGATGATGATGATGATGATGAAGAAGAAGAGGACGAAGAAGAAGAAGACGAAGAAGAAGAGGACGAAGAAGATGATGAAGAGGACGAGCTTTCCGAACCCGAACGAGCCCGTGACGAACGGCGCTTTTGGCGGGTTGACTTGATAGCGTCTTTTGCAGGAGACTTTTTCCGTGCAACGCGGCCAAAGAGATCAAGTTCAGAGCCGTCAACCTCTTCTGCGTTCTCCTTTGGCCCGCGTGCGTGATTTTCAGCTCTTTCAACATCCGACAAGCGCTGGCGATTTTTTGGAGGCGAACGGTCCTCACGATGCCGACGGTCGATTTCACGATCGCGCCGATCCTCACCACGGTAACCGTAGTCGCCGCGGCGGCGGCGGCGATCTTCACCAGTTCCACCATAATCAAAGTCGCGACGACGACCGTAATCATAGTCACGACGACGGCGATCCTCATCATCAAAATCATACTGGCGACGGCGACGATGGTCCTCATACTCAAAGTCCCGACGGCGATGTTCTTCGTACTCAAAGTCCCGACGATGACGGTGATCATCACGTTGGCGACGGCCAAGCTCTTCTGGCTCAGATCGCCGGCGATACTCGTCATCTCGTGCCGCGGGGCGGCGATCGTTTCTTGCTGGACCTGCAGAAAAGCCTTCGTCGCGAGGTCGCTTCTCGCGACGCGAAGGAAGACCGCCCTTTCGCGGAGGCGGTACAAGTGCGCCCGGGACGCCATTGTAGCCTGTCTGAGCTTGCACGAGCATTGTCCAGAGCTTGGTCATGAAAGCGGAAGCCTGCTCAGGTTTCATGAATGCAGCGAGCGTAACTTGGAGATTCTTGGGCTGCAAGCCGTCCTCCGACGCGTGTTGGCTTTGAAGTTCGTTGCTGATGGTGCCCGCGAGAATGTCGTCATCGAAGCCAAGCGTGTCGCGAATTTCGCTATTAATCCAACGCTCCAGATACCCCGTGTTGACTTTGCTAAAGTCTACCTTTTCTTTAAAGACCGCTGGTGTTCCGCGCAACTTGGCTGCACCGCGCTTCAGCTGCGCGGCTGCGGCCTCGCCTTGAACGCCACCGCCACCTCGAAGCATGGCGCTTCTCTATTTTGTTTAATTTTCCCTCGCCGACCGGTTCTCCTCACCAGCTTGCGGTTTACCTCACGGCAGCGAGTTTACGCGGACTCCTCAACAATGCCGTCAGCCCGTCAGCTCCTCTACCCGAGTGCCCCCCCTGTCCGAGTGATCCTCTCCGTCGGCGTGGCCTGCCGCAACGAAACCCTTTTGCCCACTCGTTGCCCCACTTTGCATTGGCGGAGGAGAGTCACTAGGTTAGTCAATAACACATGGGACCTGGGTCAACAGGGTGGTGTGAATGGTGGCTTTTCTTTTTACCCTCCCCCCCCCCAAAAAAAAACAGGCAGCATACGAACACACACGTGCAAGACAAGAAAGCAAACGCAAGAGACAAGCCAGTACTTTTCGTTATCTTCTTTGAACTTGTCTCAGGCACGATAAATACGCTCGCTCGCTCGCTCGCTCGCTGGAGAGACACGAAAACACGAACGCATTCTGAACCAAAAAGAATCACAGAAGCGTATGGAACTTTATTGCAAGAGACAAGCCAGTGCTTTTCTTTATCTTCTTTGAACTTGTCTCAGACACAATAAACACGCTCGCTCGCTGGAGAGACAAGAAGACATGAACGAATTCTGAACAAAGAGAATCACAGAAGCGTATATCTTGTTATTTTCCTTTTGCTACTTGGCGGCCAAACCCGGACGCGCACCCGTGGCAACGAAATTGACCGTGTAGGCAGTGAGACCCACGACAGGGAGCGCGGCAAACCAGTAGTTGCCGATAAAGTAGTAGAGAACCGAGACGGTGCCAATGGTACCGACCGAATACGGGCAACGGAAGGATCCGCCGTGTGCGGCGTTGTGCGCAAAGATCTCGAGCGGATTGGCCATCTTGGCAGCGACAGCGCTCTTCGGGTTGGAAATGCTCTCCGGGTTGCGGATATCGTTGATGAGGAGCGCAAGCATGAGACTCGACGAGGTCTCGGGGCGAAAGACCTCGAGCGCCTTGAAGAGCTTAAAGCCCGCGTACGCAGCAGCAAAAAGCGGGTTGCTCGTGACGCTGGCCGTGCTGGTGCTGGGCGCGACATTGCTCGAAACAGTGTGGCCCTCGCTGTGCGCGATGATGCAGCGCCACTGCTGAATGCGCTTGGCCAACGAGTAGTTTGGGCCCTGGGCAGACACCACCGCGTTAGAGAGCTTGAGGCCCGAGCCGTCTGCGGGCTTGAGCACATTGCAGACCATGTCGTTCTTGCCCATGACCTTCTCGAGCGCCTTTTGCCAGGCAGGCGCAGTCTTGTAGTTGGCCTTGGCAACCTCAAAAGCATCCTCATTGATCATGTAGACGTCCGTCGGCGTAAGCAAGAACGCCAGCGAGGTCGAGCTCGAACGCTTGGCCAGCACCTTTTGCATGATAGCGTCGCAGGCAATGGAAAGCTGCACGTGAAGCGCGCCATCCAGGTACGTGTAGTTGCCAATAGTCAGGTCCTGACCCGGGCACACGCCCACAAGCCAGTTGGCAATTTCGGGCGTGGCCCCGAGCAAGTTGGCACCGGCATGAGCAAAGAGGTCCGCGTCCGTCTTGAGCGAGGCCTGCGGCTTGGACAGAGGGAACGTGAGCGTACCCGGGGAAGCGCGCACCTTGTTGATGAGCTTCTCCCAAATGGGAGCGCGGTCCAAGTCGATGCCAATCACGTTGGCGCCGCACTGCAGCAAAAGGTCAAGAGGGCCCATTGCCGAAGTGGCGCCCAGCAAAACAAAGTAGCGATCGCTCAGATCGTACCACTCGGGGTGCGCGATGCACTGCTTGACGGCGTCGCCAGCGCTGGGCTCAATGACGCCCTCGCTGACCCACTTTTCCAGCTGCGCCACCAGAGCGTCGCCCACGAGCGTCTGACCCTTGTACAGCACGCGGGCCTCCTTGACCTCGCGCTTGCCCTCGCCCTTGATGAATCCAGTCTCGTACGAGCCCTTGTACTTGTCCATGGCCTCGGCGAGCGAGGTGGCCTTGCCGTCGCGGACAAATTCAAAGGCCTCGTGCGCGCGGGCCAGGCCGTCGCGTGCAATTTGCAAGGCCGTCTCCTTGGAGCGCAGCGAGATGCGGACTTGGGTCTCAATGTGCCGAAGGTAGCCAAAGCGCCACTTGCGCGTCTTGCGCACCGCCGCGGCGGCATCGGCGTCCGCGCCCGAAACCGCGTACTCCCAAATGCTCTGGTTGGTGACCGAGGTACTACGCTCACCCGTCGCGTCGTTGGTGACGGGCCAGACCAAGCCGCTCACAGCCTTCTTCGCAGACGCGCCGCCCTCCTCCTTTGCGGCGGCAAGCTCCTGAGCGCGCTTGCGGAATTGGCTCTTGCGGTTCTTCCACATGTTGAGCACCATAAAGGGTGACGCCGGCGGGTACGCAATGAGCGGAAACACAAAGAGAAAGCGCTCCCAGGCCGTGTTAAAGGTGTAGTGCGTGCTCAGTGCCACGTACATTTGCACGAGCTCTCCAGTGATACCTGTTGGGTACAAGACCATAAAGAGCGAGTAGCGCAGCCAAAAGAGTGGGTACGGCATCTTGGAGCCCTGGAAGCTTGGCAGCAGGTTAAGGGCGTAGAACAGGTACCGCGGCACCTCTACGGTAGCCCACGAGCCGACCATGAGCAAGAGACTCCAGTGCGAGTGGCATGCGGCCGCCTGCCACGTGTACAGCCACAGAACAATGAGCCGACTGTTTACCTGCATGAAGACGGTGAACACGGGCGACTTGACGAGTCGCAGCAGCGAGTGCACAATCTCGAGCGCGGCCAGCGACTGCACCACGGCGAGGACGTCGCTCGCTTCGTTCCACAGCATGCCAGCCTTGCCTCCGTTCAAGAGCGTCTTGACCGTCTGCGTCCACACGTACGCCCAGCCCGCGCAGGACGCGAGGTTGTACGCGACGAGGTACATCTTGGTTGCCATTGTCTTTCCACGATTCGCAATGCGTCTCTGCACGCGCACGCGTCCTCCTCAAGCCCGGGCTTCGACGCGCGTTTGAGGTCTGCTTTGCTCTGCTCTGCTGCCCTTGACTGACTGACTGTCACTCGAGGTAGTAGCACGTATACTACGCGCTTCTGCCTTTTCCCGCACTACGTTCTTTCTTGCTCCTTCTGATCGAGGCAGCCTCGTCGATGCGACTCCGCCAATGGGGATCTGCAGCCAGCCAGTTGCTGCTGCAGCCAATTGCTGCTGCTGCTGCTGCTGCTGCTGCTGCTTCCGTCGCGCCACCAACCACGCCACCGCGCCACGCGCTCGGCCTTGATCCGAGTGATTTCTTTTGTGCGCGCAAGCGTGTGAAATGCCGGCGACGTGAGACGGAAAATCTTCCGACGAAATGGGCTATCAATAGGCCTATATATTGCCGTGCTTATCAAGCTGGACCCTCGCGGAGACCTCCACGCCTTACCACCTTTCAATGGGCATAGGCAGCAAATCTGCATTCTCGGAGGCGAGGAGACGAAAAAGACTCGACGCGCTCACCGTGTGCACAGTGGGCACAAAATGCCGACGTACGAGAATGTACGCCTTGCACGTAAGCGATCCAGTAAAGTAAAGAGTGATTGCGTTCATCCATTCTAGTTTGCCGAGACACCTGACGCTCCATGTGAGTTGATTTTTGAAAATTTCTGAGGGTTATTTCAACGATGCTCAGGTCGCATCGAAACAGACAACGCAAAAGTTTCTTGGGTCGAGGCTGATGAGGTGCGTTTGCAAAAAGGCGTCAACGTCGTTTATTTTTTTGCAAAGCTAACGATGTATAGATTGTAAGCGTCGACGTTGGTCTCAACTATTTTGAAATATCGGACGTGGGCATCGTTCGCGCGAGAGATCTCGACGCCTTTGCATTTCATCGCGTTGATAGCGCGGTTCGGTGCTCCGTGACGCCGCGATGGACTGGGATAGAAGAGATATTTGCTTTGCAGTTTCCCGACATGACCGTCGCCATCGAGGCGGAGACCAAACTTCGCGATGCTGCTCAGAGCGTTAGTGCTTTTGAGGGCGATCTCGAGATTTCGGACCAGGAGCTTGTGACCATTCTCATGGACCCTGGCTTCGTTCGCGTGGTGGACCAAGTCACGCGGCTCTTGTATCTCGGTGATTCGTCCAATACTTCAATCTAACTATCGAAAAAACTCTGGCTCCGTGGACGAACCATCCATCAATGTTTCTTTTTGCGTCTTAAATATCGAAGATCATTCGCAGCTACGTTCATCGTACGATGCCTGAGTCAGACACAAGCACAACCTTCTTGTTTCTTCTGTGGCCAAAAGCCACAGAAGCTGGTTGCGGGCGAACGGACAGAGAGAATTTGGTACCATATATTGGTACTATTGAGAAGGACCTTGGCAAAAAAGGGACCAAAGAAGTGGCTCAAAATCCTGCACACCGCGGCTGGCTGCGAGCGTGCGGCTCTGCTTGAGGCAAGGGTAGCTGAGGAGAGGCTGCGTGAGTCGGTGTGTTGTCCAGGCAGAGCCTGATCGCGCGCGCCCTTCCCTGCACCAAGCCGTCGCAGCAGTAGCAGCAGCCGTCGCAGCAGCAGTCGAAGCAGCTACACTCGCAGCAACCGCAGTGTTCGTAGCAGTCGCACGTCGCGAAGCGTAGCAAAGATGTCCTTCATGGCCGCACTCCCTTCCCTCGAGAAGCAGCTTCTCATCTACGGCGTCGGTGGCTACTCCGTCTGCTCGCTCCTGTACTCGGTGACGCACAAGCCTGCGGCCGCCGAGAAGCAGATTGAGGCCCCTGCTGCCCCCAAGGAGTCCCCCAAGGAGGCTGTCAAGGACATCAAGGAGGCCGTCAAGGATGTCGCCCCCTCTGGCTCCTCGTTCAAGTCCGGCAGCAGCGACGCCGCCAAGGACCCGGCTGTTCTCTTTGCCCTTCAGGACATTCAGTCCCGTCTTTCGGTCATCGAGAAGGCCCTCCACGTCGAGGAGTAGATTTGTCTCTTTTTCTTCTGAAAAGCTGATCTTCTTCCCTTCATTCACACAAACACCATCAACGTGAGATAGTTTCTCTCTCTCTTTTGTTTTCGATGTTCCTTCCCGTATCGCACTTGCCGTTGCGTCCTCTTCTTGTTTGCCTTTAATTCTACGATTGACGCTCGCTTGGATTTCTGATTTGTTCATCAGTTGAAAATACCCCCGCTTGAACACCGGGAACGTGACCCACGAAGGTTCTTGACGCGCGAAATAGTTGACGTCGTGAACAACTCATGCGGACGCATCTTCTTCTACATTGCGGTGATGATTATGCGTTGTTGGAAACGCATCAGATGTGATCCCTGGAGCTTTGTTAAAATGTTGAGTACGATCACGCTGGACCCGGCGGTGAGATTTGGTGGTGTTTGTGAGACCACCGGCTCGTTGGCCCTCTTCGAAAACTTATCAAGAAGTCCCTTTTATCAAGCAAAGAACGGACATTCCTCCCGAAAGGAAAGGTAGACTTTCATTTCGTTTTACCGACTTCATTTGCGACATTTCAAGTTATTTATTTATTTGCTTGTTATTTGCTTGTTATTATCGAGAAGAGACTCGCGTCGTGCTCGTGTTGATAGCCAAGCGTGAACATGGTCTTCTTTTTGGACCGAAACGTTGGATTTTGTGTGGTTGCTCTCTCGCTTTCGCTTTTCCGATTCTACTTTCTTTCACTTCAACCGAATGATGAATTGAATGGCAAGATTGCAAGCCTTTCCATACGTCTGATCCGAGGAACCAACGAGACGTCATTCCTACTTGCATTGTTTAAATTCAGCAAAAGCTGCTCTTGTGGAGAAAGATCCTTTCTTGCCAGACCGTCAGGTTGTTGTGGTTATGCCATTTTGATTGCGCGACGTTTTAGTGCCCGCCCACTTGAGTGCCTCCCTCCTCCCAAGCAACTTTGCATGCAGTTTGCTGATTGTTGCTGATCAGAGTCACATCATGGCAGCAGCGACGGCCGGTGCGGCCGGCGCGGCCGGCGCGGCCGGCGCTGCGGGAATGCAGGGGCTGGGAGAAACGCGAGTGGAGGATCTCCCGCGCACGCTGCTCGCGGCCGCCTCGTCGACAAACGAGCTCGTATCGAACTGGATCCTCTTTGCCGTGCTGATCTTGCTCATGTTCACGTCGCGCTACTTTACGAGACTCATCTTTCTCGTGCTCGTGAACTTGGAGCTCAAGGGAAGGCGCATCCGGCAGCTCAAGCGATTCCAGCACTATATGCAATCGCCCATCACAGCACTAGTCATGGCAGCCTTTGCATACCTGGCCGCCTTTGTCGTCTTTCGCGACTATTGGGACACCCGCTCGTCAAGTCAAGTCGCCAAGTTTCTCTATGAAATTGGGATGTTTCTTTTTGTCTTGCTATGGGTCTTTCCCTATTCCTCGCTTGCGGTCTTTCGTTTGAGCCTTTGGCTGCTCGAGGTACTCGATGAGGTGCTCGCGTACCAGGTAAGCGAGTTCTATCGCCCCGTGGTGCGCGAGGCGGCACAGTTGCTCCTCGTCGTGTTGGTGGCCATCTTTACAATTTGGTTCTTCATCCAAGCGATCTCGCTCAATCGCGATGGGTCAGACTCTGGCTCGAGCGCCTATACGGTAGCGAGGCTGCTCACAGGCTTGAATTTTATCACAATGTCCATTGTCATTGGCATTACACCAATCATGCGCGACATTCTCGCGGGTCTTGCGCTCTTCTCGGACCGCCAATTTCGTCAAAACACTCTCATCCGTCTTGTGGACGTGGCGCGCCCCGGCTTTGTTCAGGCTCTTCGTCTTCGCGTGACTGTACTTCGTCACCTTGACCAGTCCATCAGTATCATTCCAAACCAAAAGTTCCTGCGTTACGCCATGGTTGACTTTTCGCAAAACATGTACAGACTGGAGATCTGCATGCCATTGGCATCGGGCCACCTCGCGCCGCAGGATCTTCGCGACCTTTTGCATTTTGTCAATGGCGCTTTGCGCGCTCGATCGTCACGTGCTCCTTTGCAAGGCCCTGTCTTGCGCGTCGAGCTCACCGACATCCAAGCAATGCTGGACAGCGAGGGTCGTCTCGTCGTGCGCGCAGACTTTCATGACTTGGGTCTCGAAACAACGCGTCGAACGCAGTCCGAGGTTCTGCTCTTTCTCACCGAGGTCTTGGAAATGCGCGGCATCAGGCTTTGTGGACCATCTCGCGTCAAATATCGGGCGTTGCATCACAAGCTGCTGCAAGACCGTGTTTATACGGACTAGCGCACGCGCTGAGCAAACGAAGTCAGAGCGGGCGGATCTCTTGTTGATTTGAAAAAGTCCTTTGCGGACGACGGGAGCCGGTATTGCGTCTGCACTATCTCTCCGAAACGTCCGCCTTTTCGTCATGCGACGTCCTTCTTGTTTACTTCGCTCGCATGGCAAGGGCTCTATGACTGCTTGGCGTTGTGCCGTTTGATATCCTCGAGAGTCCACGATGCTGGATGTCAAACCTTTTATAAAATGAAAAGCCACGGGCGGATGATCTGTAACATAAGTGATTCGACATCAGACGGGGCTCGAAGTCCCTTTTCTTTTCTCTTCTCTTCTTTTCTTTTCTTTTCTTTTCTTCCCACTGCCCTTCTTGCCTGCAATGCCCCGCACTTTGTGCAACCGATGACTCTAGCAAGGAGTGCGGCGATGACGATGACGACGATGACGTCGATCCTTACCCTTTGGTGAGCGAAGCTTGGCGACCGCCGCTTGCGAGGGACTCGCTACGGGGCCACGTATTGCAAGGGCAATCCTGTTGTGACCATGGGCCCGTGCAAGGCCAAGGGCACTCGCTGTCGAAGCGGCGCGCAAACCTTGGCAGCGTTCAAAAACGTGGCCACCGCTCTCGGCCAGCAACCTTGCAACGTTGCTAGATCCGCTGTAGGCAGCGACTGCCAAGGGCGGGAGGGCCCCGCTGAGACGAATGCGTCCATCACCATCAGGGGTCGCGCCGTGACTCACGAGAACACGAGCCACACTTTCATTGTCGTACCGCGCGCTGATGGCCAAAGGAGTCTCGTCCAGAGCTGAAAGTTTTTCGATGTCCGCACCTGCGTGAATTAGCGCTTCTGCAAAAGCCGCGCCGCCGTCCTGCGTCCAGTGCTGCGCCAGGAAGTGGAGTGGAGACCATGCATTGTCATCTGTAGCTGCGTTGGGATCAGCGTTGGCCGCGAGAAGAACCGCACCAACCTCATGGTTTGCTTCGCGGCAGGCCCAATGAAGGGGCGTTTTGCCACCCGTATCGCGTGCGTTTGGATCAGCGCCGGCTTCGAGGAGTTGGCGAGCAATATCTGCCGTGCCGCACGCTGCAGTCTCGTGTAGCGCCGTGCGGCCATTCTCCGGGGCTCTTGCTTGCACGCCATCGACCGCCGCGCCCTGTCGCAGTCTCAGCTTGGCGTCCTCGAGATCATGATTGCGCACCGCATCAAAGAGCCATTGCTCCAAGAGGCCCTGCACCACGGGCACCTCGCACATTGATTCTTCGCTTTGGGTTATAATTGATTGATCGATATATCGAACGATCGGTCGGTCTTACCTTTTCAATCTTCCTTTCTCTCTTCTTTCCCCGCGAGGGTGGCAGGCTCCTCTCGAAGCCTGCCGCGACGCGCGCGAAATGCGAGACAAGGCACGCACGCCAGCCGGTCGGTGAGCCAGCGAGGCAGCCAGCTGCAGTCAGCCAGTCAGATGATGGCCTCCGCTGAGCCCGGCTCCATGCCGCGACCCGCTCTCAACTTCTTCCTCCCGCTGTCGCTGTTTTCGCCGAGAAGCGAAGTACGAAGTACACACCCCTTTTTCCCTTTGAAATCTCCCTTTCGGAGCGAGGACTGTCGATATTGTAAGGCTGCTGATCGCGGCCATTCGGCGGGACGAAACCGCTTCCCTCGCTCGCTCGCAGTTTTTAGCAGAACTGCGCGAGGCGGGAAATAAACGAACAAACGCGTCGAGGATTTTCGTGCAGCACCAGGGCCGGACGCCAACGGGCCGCGCCGTGCGCGCGCGGCTGCGTCGAGTCCAAAGAGGAAGGCCCGACGCCGCCTCCGCGCCGTTTGTCAGGTCCCGTAAGCTGCCCACCATACTGCAAATACAAAAGCTACCGTACCCGACCACGCGCGTCGCCTTCCAGCTTCCACGACTCGGAGAACACAAAGGAACAGACCCGTACAAGGGTCCGCGCGTGTCTCGCCTCGCAAGCAGTAGTTCCACAATAACCAACTCGCCAGGCGCTCGCTGCCTCGCCGGCGCGAGGTCCCCCAGGCCGGCTCGCCGGCCTCGTCCGGGGAGGAGGAGGCTCGCGCGGCACGCCCGCGGGCTGTCCTGGCCGTACGCGGCGCCGCGAGGTTCAATGGCCCGCGGAGGCGCAGGCCGCCGGCGGAGGCTTGATCGGCCATCGCCGGCCTCGCAGGAGGATGCAGAAAGCCATCGCGAACATCGCCGCGACCACGTTCAACATTATAAACTCGAGGGCCGAGCTCGTCCCGTCGCCGACTCGGCGCGACGGCGCGACACAGGAAATCGTCTCGAGGGCCACGCGGGGGGTCTGCGGCCCCTGCGGCCCCTGCGGCCTCTGCGGCGACGGGCCGACGCAGGCATGAAAAGGCCAAGGACGGGCGCACGAAGTTTGCCGTGGGCGGCGAGCAGTGTGGCGTCCCTAGGTGTGGCGTGGCTCGCTCTTTGGCCAGCGTCGACCCAGGCGCAAGACGCCATTACCCTGGACAACGCGACGCTCGTGGACGATGATGTAGACTGCGAGTCAGGGGTCCTGGGTCCACTTTTATACGGCGTGGTGGTTGAGCCCAAGGGCATCATCTTTTTTGTGCTCGTGTTTCTGTGTTACCTCATGTGGGCCATGACGTTTGTGGTGGAGCGGGTTCTACTGCCGGGCGTGCACCTGGGTCTAGCGCAGAGTCTGCGTCTGCCAGTCTCGGTCACGAGTCCGGCGATTTTGGTTCTTGGTGGATGCAGCGTGCCGATTTTCTTTCTCAACGTGCTCAGCATGTCTCGCACCGAATCATCAGCGGTCGGAGTCGGTCTGGCACTGGGCTCGGCAGCGCTCAACTTTTTCGTCGTCCTCCCCTTGTGCTACTTTATGGGCGTAGACCAGGGCGACATGTACCTGTACTGGTGGTCGCTCGTGCGTGACCTGTCTGTCTACATTATCGGTCTCGGGACTTTGGCTGCCTTCTGGTTTGCGCAAGCCTCTCCATGGGACGCCTCCGTGACCACACGCGATCAGGCTTGCTGGCTCGGACAGGAAACGCTTTGCTGCTACCAAGGTCTTTTCGACAGCCCCGAGCGACTTGCCCCCATCAGCTATGGTGTCCTCATGTGGTGGGAAGGTGTCTGTATGATCGCACTTTACGGTCTTTACCTTGTCCTAATGCGACATCAGCACCGCGTTAAGTGGACCGCGGACAGCGCCTTCCGTCGCTTCGCTGTGCTCTTTTGTGCTGCGGGTCGTCTCGAAGATCTCGAGACTAAGCGCAGTGAGGCCCGAAGTAATGAGAATACTCTCTACAACGAGAGTACCCGTGCGGCAGCGGTGGGGAAAGTCGTCAGTATGGAGAAGACGTCATATTCGCAGAGTTTGGATGTTCTGAAGCTTCTCACTCGAAGCAGTCCGATTGACGGATCGCCAAGAATGAAGCGCGCGACAATCTTTCTCGCCATGCGCAAGGGCAACGCGCTGACCTTCTTTCAAAAAGTGCGGAACGGCGAGCGCAGCGCCACGAGCAAAGAGGTGTCAAGCATGCTCGTTCAATTTGTGACACTCTTTGATAGAGACATCATTGGCGATGGGTACAATCTATTCTCTTCGGAAGAAATTAAGGAGGAGAACGATGAGACGCTCGCCGAGCTTGTGAAGTCGATCACTGACATTGGCGGGTCCGACGACGGGGCGGGCTTGCAAAAATGGCTCCGGGTGACGGAGGCGCAGCTTCACCACGAAATGAATGCTGCTTTTGACATTCTAGCAGCCGAGTCTTCTGAGAAGTCCATCGCGGACGCCACGAAACTCGAGTCGTTGCTGCAACTCATCGGGTGCCAGCCGAGCAAGCGTGTGGTGCGCAAAACGCGCGATAAGCTGGAAATCCGCGCGAACTCTCTAATTGGTCGCGAAGAATTCAGTGAATGGTATCGCGCGTGTATGGCGTGGTCGCCATATGCTCGTGGAGACGCCTTTGCGGCGATGCAAAAGCCGAGTATATTTGAAAAAACACGAAACTCGTTACGGAGGGGCCAGGCTGCCGACCTGACGATGGTCGCGCACTCGGGTGGAGAAATGGGAAGCAGCACACCGGTATCGCTCGATGTCTGGGCGCGGCCCATGGGTACGACTGCGCCAGGCGTGCATATTTGGCGTCCTGCGCATGGTCAGGAGGACGCATCTTGTATAGAAAAGTTTGTGCACAGCCTGGGCGTTCCGTTTCGACTTCCTGTTTACATGACCACGGTGTTTCTTACGGGCCAAGCCGTGAAGTTGGGCTTTTACGGAGGTCTGTTGTGGCTGGTCATGTCCGTCTTCTGGCTCGGGTTGCTTTCGTGGGGTGTGTTGTTTGCGTCCGAGACGATTTCGCTGACGCTGAATGTGCCTCCGGCCTCCCTAGGCTCGACGATTCTGGCTCTCGGTCTCAATGCCCCGCACCTGATTTCGTCCGTGCTCCGTGCTTCTGCGAGCAAGGGCGACGCGGGATCTTCTGTGGCGCGATCTCTCGAGCTTTCGGTCAAGGGAAATGTGTTTGACTTGCTGGTCAGTCTGCCGCTCGCATGGCTCTTTGCGAACGCAGCGCGCGGTCATCCAACCCACGTGGGCGCATCAAATATTGGCACCTCGCTCTTGGTGCTTTGCTCATTTGTGGTTCTCTTGCTTGTCTTGTTGACGAGCGCGCGCTGGTGCGTGGATGCAAAGGTTGCGATTGTAATGATTGCGTTGTACTGTCTGTTTCTTATTCAAGATGTGATTCTTGCCGACTGGGCCAAGACGGTGCCTTCTTATATTTACTGTAGCGGATGTGCAGACGACATGGTGTGCGCTTCCGTATGAGCTTTGTTTGCAAACTGTGCAAATTGAGTGTGGGTTCAACTGTGTGCAGATCGTGTGTGTTTGTCTGCACAGGTTAACGTCTCGCATCGCTCAGCCAGGTTGCTGTATGTAGAATAATATTATGGGATCAACGCTAGCACTGAAAAGAAAACGTTGTTGTCATTTTTGTTGTCGTCGCTTCTTTGTTCTTGTGACTTTGATGTTGTTGTTGTTGTTGTTGTTGTTGTTGTTGTTGTTGACACGTCTTTGTTGTTGCCGCTTCCGCTTCTTTGTTGTTATGCCACATTGATATTGTTCTAGATTCCAAAAGATGTTGTTCAAACAAATGAAGTCAAGAACTTCTCTGACATCATCAAGTACGATTGCGTCTCTCTCGAAAGTGCAATTTGAACATGAGCAAAAAATAAAAAACGATTTTAAAGGGGAAAAAAAACCTATGGTCATACGAGCACATCTTGAAGCGCCTTGTTTGCTGAGCGTGCGAAACAGGATAAAACAACAATTCCTCATTTTTTTCGCGCCCTCATTTTGTTTTCACTCCTTCTCAGGCGTCTGGCTCCGAGGTGGCGGCGACCAAGTCTTCGGGATTCTTGTCTGGAGAAGCTTTGAGCGCGTTGGCAAGCCTTGCCAAAGAACCGCGGAGTCCCGAGGACCGCGTGGAAGCTCCGTTGCCCTGGTTTTCGTCGTCGACTTCCTCTGCGTCCTCGGCTGCATTGTCCAAGCGAGTAACGGGAAGACCATAGCGTTCAATCGCCCGCAAGAAGCGCCCGAGCTTTTGCTTGTGAATGTGCATGCGGAGCATGACCTCCGTCTCGGAACGAGGCGCGATAAAATTCATGCGGCGCTGCGAGAAAGACTTGGGCACGTACATTTTGTACGGCGCGGCATTTTCGGTGCCAAAGTCGACGCCGAACCAATTGTAGCCAAGCCAGGAGTTGCAAATGGAATCGTTGCTGACAATGTTGACGAGCCAGGGTTTGATCCAGGCGAGACGCGTTGCGATGTTGCGCATGGCGCCACGTCGCATGACGCCATCCTCGTAGACGTAGTGGACGCGATCGAGAAGGGCCTTGTCTTTCATCTTGGCCCGGAGCTGCTCGTGGATTTGGTGCGCGGTTCGAGCGAGCCAGGTGAGACCCGGCGCATCGTGATCGGCAGGCTCGATGCGAATGCGGGCGTAGGCGAGAGCATTGCCAACGTAGGTCTTCGAGTCGAGCGTTCCGCGTCCTCGTGTGTTGACAATGGCGCGGGTCATGATGGGTTTTGTGGAGGCGGCATCGCCAAAGTCGGCAAGATGCAAGAGCTTGAGGATCATGGCCATGGACAACTCGTACGAGCTCACCCAGGCGCCTTCGGGCAAATCTTGGCTCACGGTTTCCTTGAGCGCCTTGATTTTCTCCAGATTGAGGACAAAGTCAGACCGAATGGCGGTGAAGCGAGTGCTGACCCAGGTGGGAAGCATGGTAGCAACCTGGAGCTGCGTCATGCGGCCGTCCTGTTCAGAGGCTATGTTGTCGTGGACCTCTTGCAGGATCTCGGGGTCAAAGGAGCATTCGCGGTCGAGGTCTGGGAGCGGCGGGGCTTTGCGCGGCATGGGCGCGATTCCGGCCGAGACGCCGGCAAAGTGGGACCAGGTATTGATGAAATGCGACATGGCCGACCCGTCCATGGCAACGTGCACAAAGGTGACGGTGAGCACGGTTTGCTCCGACTTGGGAAGCCACGTGACGTAGGCGACGATCAAAGGCATCGAGGAGTCCGTCTCGAAGAGCTCGTCCTTTACGGGCGCCGAGAAGAACTTGTTCCAGGAGCTGGCGCGAGGCGTCTCGGTGGACTCTGGAGGGGCCCAGTCTCGCGCGCGGAAGAAGATGGGGCTTCCGCGCGAGCCCTTGACTGAGAGCCCGTATGGCCTGCCCGAGCTGTACTTTTTCAGCCTGCCGGCCATGATGGGGAAGCGGTCGATGGCCTCTTGAAAGCCTGCGAGCAGCGGCTCCTTTTCGAGGATGCTGTCGAAGGCGTAGCCGATGGGGACGTGAGGCGCGCGGAGATACATGCAGTCGGAGCTCCGGAGTCGGATCTCAAGTTCTTGGTTGTTGGTTTCTGGCCTGGGCAGCGTCCACTGCGCATCGTCACTGCGATTGAGCATCATCTGCATCAGTAGCTGCAGATTGGTTCTCATCTTGCCCGTGTGTAATTGTTGCTGCTGCTGCTGATTGCTGCTTTTCCGGTCGTGGCAATTGCGGTTTTGGTGTTTGCTCGGCTGTCACGTTTGTGTCGCAGTCTTGCTTGCTCGGCCAGCCTCGGGCGCACACGTCTCGCGAAAGAGTGTGTTTGCAGACTGGAAAGTGCAATGCTACCATTCATCCGCGCTCAGCACCTCATTTGCAACCCAATCCCTTCGCCGCGCCTCGCCGTTCCGTCAGCCTCTGCTCTCGGAAATCCCCGCCGCGCGCGCAGCCCTCGCCATGCTCGCACCTCGCATTCTCTCCGCTCCGCGCCCGCGCCGGCGTCCGAGCCGCAGCCCGAGTCCAAGCAGGCAGCTAGCTGGCTCCAAGCGCGAGCCCGTACGTACATACGTACGTTCGTACGTACCTGCGTTCCGAATCCCGTTGCAGCGTCCCGCGTTCCCCGCCTGCGCGCGCCGCGAGCGGCCGCCGCGAGCATGCGCGACCATGCCGGCGCGGCGCGCATTCATGCGGAGGTCCGCGCAGCAGCAGCCGTCGCCAGCAGGCCCGGCGGGCTCGTCTGCTCGGGCCGCGGACCGCGCACGCCGCGGCGGCCTGCACGCGCTGATTGCGCGCGGGGTCGCCGCCGCCGTTGCGAATCTCGCGCGAGCTGGGCCCGGCTGCGAGCCCCAGCGAGGCGCGGGATGCGGCCGCGGCGCAGCGCAGGGCAGCGCCGCGCGGGAGCGCAGGAGGCTGCTTGTGAACGATCGTGGGGTGATTCCGGCACGAGGGACGGGACCTGATGGCGCTGCCTGCAGAATTCCAATGCCGAGGACCGCCCAGCGATCGATCGATCGATCGATCGATCCGCGGGCGCGGCGACAATCCAGCGCGGGCGCACGCGCAGGCGCAGACTCCGCCGAGACCTGTTGTCTTCCGCGCGGCTGCGGCTGCCAGTTCAATCGCCGGCGCCGCCAGCCCTAATGGCAGGTCACGACGCCGAGGACCAGGGCAAGGGCGCGCACGCTGGCTGCTCTTACGCTGCACTGCACTGCACTGCACCGCACTGCAGTGCCGTGCCGGAAGGAAGGCCGGGAGCGGGACTTGGGAAGGGCGGCGACGCGCACGTTGATGATGTCCAGCCACGAGTAGACGCTCACAAACGCAGACAGCCCACAAGAAAGTGCAGCCAGCGCTGGATGAGACTGGAATTCGTGCGTAGAGAAAAGAAGATGAATGAGGAGGAAAGGAAGAGGAGGATCCGCGGCTGAGCCGTAAAAATTGGGCAGTCAACAGTTGCGGAGCTTGCGTCGGAATGGGACCTGCAGCGCCTCACGCGATACTTTTCGAATGGCCGATCGACACGACATGGTGTTTCTCTTTCTTTTTCAGTTGCTTTGGGTCAAGGAAGATTTTTCTTTCGGGCGATTATCAGGCATCGACATGCAGTTTGGTTGTATGCAATCGTTTCGAAGCGCCTTGCGAATTCTCGGTGTAGGGCTGGCTCGCTTGTCAAAATACTTCATGTGTTTTCGCGGAAAAGATTGCGACAGATAATCACGCGAGAATAGATAGTATAGAAAAGGTGTCTTATGGCCAGCCAGGCTCCTTTTGGCAGTCGTTCCATTGGGCTTGCTCGCCTGTCTCCTCGCCTGTTTCCTCGCCTTCAACGAAGCGGAGATCTTTCAAGAGAAAAATCAGTGGACCTGAGAGGAGTCTGCGATCGATCGAGCGAGCGAGCGAGCGAGCGAGCGGTGTTCCAAATTCTTGGTGTCCTGGTGGAAGCCAAGTCTGTGCTGGCTCAAGATCCTCTCTCTGTTTGAAAAGAAGGTAGATTGTCGCGGCGCTGGATTTTTAGAAAATCCTTTGCGCGATCATGCTTCGCGTTAGGCATTCGCTCAGCGATTTGGTGACGAGACGAAAGATCCGGAAATAAATTTTGGAGCTTTCTTTGAATATGGTCCGAAGCATTCTTTGCTTTTTGCAATCGGCAAAGGGATTCCAAAGTTTTCGTTGTACGGGCAAGCGGCGTAGTGGGTTGGCCTGGTTCAGGCAGTTTCACAGTCAGACATTTTTATAAATCGACAGCAGTCGGATCGGGCAAGCGTTGGTTGAACTCGACTCAGTGCAGAGTTTATCTTCGAGGGTTTTGCAGATGAGCAAGGAAATTTTTTAAAATTAAAATCAAATCCGGAAGAGGCAAGATCTCTGATGCTATGATGCTTATCGAGGAACAAGAATGACGCCACCACGGCTGGACGATATGGGCGAGATAACGTCAATCTCTCGCCCATGGGGAGCGTCCGTCTGGGCTTTACGGCAGCCAGTATATTATGAGAGGACAGCCAGGAAAGTCACGGCAGTGAACATCTCTTCTTCGCTGTTTGTTGCACCTTTGGCAAGTTTGAGCGATTGATGGGCGTGCTTTCGGTGAACAAGCTAGATGGCCCGACTGTCTGCGTCGAGTTCGGACAGAGCAGAGTTCACCATTTGAGGATGGCCATGGTGACAGTCATCCTCTCTATTTCGCAAGTCTAAACATACCAGATGACCAAGGAAAGCTCTGTCCCGCCAAAAGAAAAGAGGCGAGCATGGTATCTTCGCATCCGGGGTCTTCATTGTTGGCTGAAAGAGTACCCAAGAGAGAGGAAACGAACAATGCAAAAGCAATCGTTGAGGTTGAAGACAAAAGAGCTAATCTAGCTGTGGGGTGATGAAATGTACTAGAATACAGTTGAAACAGAAGACGCTACCTCGATCAACGACGAGCAGCAACAATGACCCGGTGCGAGGCCTCTGCCTTTGCGCAGGCAGCTTCGAGGCCATGAGCTTCCTTGTGCGAGGTAAGGTGGCGCTTGAGCTCCGAGTAGCAGGCAAAAGACTTTTCGCAGTTCTTCATGGTGCACGGATACGGGCGGTCCTTGGAGTGAATGCGAATAATGTGCAAACGGAGATCGCTTTGGCGAACAAAAGACTTGGAGCATCCATCGGAGGGGCACTTCCACTTCTTGTCGGCCTCGTGGATGTTGCGGGTGTGGAGGCGGAGTCCCTCCGAGGTGCTGTAGGTCTTGGTGCATCCGGGCGCCTTGCACACGTACGAGTTAGGCTTGCGCGTGTGGATGCGCACGTGGGACTTGAGGCACCCGACGGTGAAGAAGGACTTGCTGCAGTACGTGCATTTGTGGACACGACCCTTTTCCGGCATGTGCGAGGCCACGTGGTCTTCCATGGCCCACTTCCAGGAAAAAGTATGCGAACAGTTGGGATGCGGGCACTTGTACTGAGGCTTTTCGGTCGCGGCGCCAGAGACCGCCGACGCGCTGTCCATGTACGATTCCTGTCCGTCGGCTGCGTCGGTGGCATTGGAGCCCGACCGCTGCACACGTTCGAGGAACAGGGCAATCTCCGATTGACGATCGGCGTTGCTTGCGGACGAGGTGGTGTTGTCATAGGAGCTGGCGGCAATGCCTTGGGACGAGACGCTCCAGTCGCTGTTGCAGCTGCGGCGACGGCTGCGCTTCTTGGTGCTGTTCGCCCGCTTGGAGCGCACACGCTTGCGTGAGCCTGCTGCAGCTGGCGAGTTTCGGCGGCGCACATCGTAGTCCTCGTCGTCGTCGTCATCCACGCCTTCCCCTTCGCTGTCAACGAGGAGTTGCCGCATGTTGCGACGCGGCTTCATGGCAGCAGCACGGCGTGGCCGCGAAGAGTGCCTAGGCGTACCGTCTGCGTCGCTGGTTGTGGTGGTGGTGGAGTTTGCGGGTTCGACGCCGGGAGCAGTCTGACGGATGTTGGCGGACGTGATATTTGACTCGGTAGCAGCAGATGCGGACGTGCCGAGGTCTCCGAGGAGAACGTCGGCTCCCCAGGCTCCGTCATCGAGAAAGGACATTTCCGCGGAGGTGACCATGTGGACTTCGGGCTTGATAGCTGCCATATGGGCATCGGACTTGATGGCCGTAGGGGCGTCGCGCGAGACGTCTGGCCACTTGGTGTGGGTGGAGCTGTGAAAGTTGTTGTAGATGGGTCCTAGAAAGGGCGAGACGGGTTCGCTAGCGTTGTCGTCGTCGAGGCTGTCGAGGAGGATGTCCTTTTGTCCAAAGTGAACGTCGGTCTCGTCGCTCGTGATGAGCGGCATGGGGACGACGCGCTGCAAGTGGCTCTGCGGCTGCTGCTGCTGCTGCTGCTGCTGCTGCTGCTGCTGCTGTTGTTGCTGTTGCTGCATGGCCCCGAGCGGGCGGACGGGGGCGTAGGGGTGGTGGCTATGGGCCTGAGCGCTTGTCCCAACGTTGTGAAAGAGGTAGTCGCCGCCGCTGGCGTGGGCCGCGTCGTGCGACGCAGGGCCTGCTGCCATCATGTGTCCGGCGTCAAAGCTTGGCGCGCCGAGCTGATCGAAGAGGGCATCTTCCCTCCACGGAAACTCCGTGAGGTTGTCTCCGTTAGCGTACATGCTTTCCATCGTCATGACCATTCAGTACGTGCTTGAGCCGTCGCGTCCTTGGTGTCGGCACGGAAAAGTCTCCCGTGGCGCGTGGCGCGGCCGAGAGACTCCCGCCTGCGGCAAGTGGGGCACGCACAGCACGACAACAGCGCGGGACGAGGACAGCCGCGAGAACAGGACAGATGGGCAGGATGGCAGGCGGCAAGGTAGGATAGGATGGATGGATTAGACGAAGCCACAGCACGCTAAGCCAAGCTAAGCCAAGCCAAGCCACGCCAAGCCGGGCAGCCAGGAAAGCGGGTTTGCTCGAGTTCCGGGCTTCTTGCCTCTTTTCTTTCCCTCTTATTTTTTTATTTTCCGATTTGCAGGATCGCTTCGACCGATCGATGGAGCGAGCGAGCGCTCGATCACCGAGGCGGCGACTGGCTCGCGCTCGTTCGCGTGCTCGCGCGAGGCGCCCGCGGCAGTTCCCTGCCGCGCGTGCTGCCTGCTTCGCGACTGACTGCCTGGGATTAGATTTGAAATCGCGATTCGAGTTTGCGCTCGCCGCGTGTTCGATTTTTTTTTTTAAAGAATCCGCCTTGATGCGTCTTCTTCTCTCCACTGACCGCTGAGGGGACTAGTGCGCGTGAGGGGGGCGAATGCGGGAGGCGGTTGGTCGCCTTGTGAGGAAGTGGGGGAGTGGAAGGGTGAGTGGGCGACGGGATGTGAGGCGAGAGTGGGTGAGGGGAGAAGAATAGGAGCGTGCTCGCGTGGGGCGCGGCGCGTGTGAGGAAATGAAAACAGTAAGAAAAAAAGAAAGAAAGAATGAATAAATGAATGAAAGGAAAAGGAAGGCGCGTGCGGCGATACGCGCCCACGCCCTCGCTTCTCGCCTCGCTCCCCCCTCCACATTCCCTGCCTCGCTCAGCTCGGCGCGGCACCCGATAGCTATCGCACGATGGATGTCTCGGTTCATCGCCGCTGAGACGAATAACAGCCAGCCGGCCAGTCAGCCAGCCAGCCACCATGGCCATTGCCAGCCGGAGCAGTAGTTCGCTTCGAATATCGATCTTTCTTTCTTCGCCCCGAGGCATCTTTCCTCTCCCTCTTGATCGCTCGATCGATCGCTTGATCGATCAATCGATGCGCCGCCACGGGTCCCCGAAGATCGATCGATCGATCGATCAATCGATCATCGATGCGACGCGGCTGCGGGAATCAGGAGAGACTGCCTGCTTGCTTGCCTGCCTGCCTGCTTGCTTGCTTGCTTGCTTCCTTGAAGTCCTTCTTTCTTCCTGGCTGGCACTCTTTGTCCCCTTGACTGCCGCCGCTGCTATCTTCGGGTCCCTTCCTCCCTATCCCTCGCCAGCGCGAGGCAGCCCCATTCAGCCTGCGCGCCAGGACAGGCTGCGGCAGCGGCGTCTACGCTGGCCGCGGCGGCCGCCGAGGCCTCGCAGCGGCGGCGGCACAGCGCGGCAGGGGTCTTGCTTCTGTCTGCATTGGCCGCGGCGGTGGAGGGGAGGGAGCAAGGAAGCGCAGGGAGACACGCAGGGACGGAGCCTGAGGGGAGGAAAAAGATCTTTCCCTTCTTTCCTTCCTTCCTTCTTTCTTTCTTTCTTTCCCTCCTTCCTTCCTTCCCCCCTCCCTCACTGTCGCCTCGACTCCGCTCGGCTCGGCTCGGGGCGATTGAAGCACACTCGCGTAAACTCATGTATAAGTTCGACCTCCTTCGCCTCGCTTTCCGGCCTCTTGCTTCGCCTCGCCTCGCGTTGCCTTCATTTTTTCTTTTTCTTTCTTTCTTTCTTTCTTTCTTTCTTTCTTTCTTTCTGCCGACGCCAGTTGCCTCTGCCAAGTCGGCAGGTCGGGAGAGAGGGAGAGGGAGAGGGAGACGGAGAGGGGAGAGACACGGGAGAGACAGGGAGATGAGATTCGACCTCCGCCTCTCTCTGCTCCCGGTCCGGGTTCATTCACTCCGGCCAGGCTCGGTCACTTCTCCCGCTACGGCGCCCGCACTCGCAACGGCCGGCCATCGCTGGCTCGTCGCGCCGCGTCGATCGGGAACTCCGCGCCGCTCAGCCAGGGATGGCGAGCGGGCCGAAGAATCGACCGATCGATCGATCGATTCATCGCAAGCACTACTACAATGGCGCTTTTTTCCCTTCTTGCTTGCTTTCTTTCTTGCTTTCTTTCTTTTGCTTCTTTTTCTTTCTTTTCTTCTTTCTTTCTCTACCTCTCCCTGTCTCTCACTCTCTCACTCTGCCTCCTTCCGCACTGCTGCTAGCGGTCGCCCTCCCACAAACGGCTGCCACTGAGCAGCTCCGGGCCCTCTACCTTTGCCATTTCCCTCCCTTCCGCTCCTTTCTTCGGACAGCCGCCAGCCGTCAGGACCTGGCTGGGGACGGGCCTGCCGACAGTCCCGCAGCGCCCCACTATGTCCCGGCCGCCTACCTCGAGACGCGTCCTCTACACTCGCTCCAGCGGAGACGCCGAGGCCGCGTCCGACAGCAGCCGGCTCGCGCTCGCGCAGGAAAGCCGTCGTGGGGACTCATCCGCGTGGTCAGAGGACCGCCGCATGCTTTCTTTTCCCCTTCTTTTATCTCCCTTCCTCTTATTGCGCCCGTGCGAGCTGCAAGAGAAATAAGTTTCTTTCTTCATTCTTTTTTTCCCGCTGCCTCGATAGCAGTGTCAAAGCAGCGGCCTCTCCTTCCGCTTCGCGCCTGCACTGCGGGGATGCGGCGGCACGTGGCGGTCCGCAAGGGAAGCCTCCTCTCTCCTCCACTACCGTTCGCCGCTGTTCTCCCAGCTGACCTTCATTCCAGTGTCCTGGTTCGTGTCTGTTCTCTTAGGCGCCGTACGCCGCGGGTGGGTGACGCGCATCTCTTCCGCTCAAGCTGCCCTTTGTAGCTCGCGCTCCCTCCCTCGCTCCCTCCCGGCGCACATCTGCTCGCTGCGCCGCCCTCGCCTGGCGAGGCTCCCGGCCGCCCTGCACCGACGGCGCGGTGCGACGCTGGCCGCCAAGCCGCCAGAGCAAGACACCAAGCCCGGTCGGCCACAGCCCGGGGCCGGTGGACGCGTGCCGCCGGGCCGAGACCCCGCCCCGATCCCGGTTCCTGGCCCCTCTTACGCGCCTTAGTATACCTGGGCCAGTGAAGGGACAGGTGGGCGCACTCGGGCCGGCTGGCTGCTCGCTCTGCAGCCAGCTGCTCCCAGGCGGGCTGGCAGTGCAGAGGCGACCGCGAGGGGAAGCCCTGCGCAGGCTGGCACGCACTGCAGCGCGGCGTCCGAGCGCTGCAGCAAGGGAGGGAGGGAGGGAGGGACCGAGTGGAAGCACGCGCGAGAGAAGGCGCCCGCCCTTCGAGTTGCGAGCTCATATCGAAACAAAATGTTTCAAGTTGTTGTTTTAAAGTGAAGTCTTGCTTGCTGCCGCGATTTCGTTGTTTCGCGGCCCTGCGTCGCCTCGCGTCGTATTGCGTTGCCAAGCTTGCAGCCAAGCTTGCAGCCAGCTAAACAGCCAGCCAGTTGTTTCGAGACGAGCTCCAGGCAGTTCGCCGCTGGCCGCGTCAGTCAGTTAGCCGCGTCGAGGCTCGCGGCGGAGCGCCTTGCTTGAATGGCTTGCATTGGCCGATGCGTCGATAAAACCAATCAAGCACGGCGAGACCTGCAAGTAGTGGTATAGTAGGCCTATAGTGGTCGTTTGTTTTGGCTGGCTGCTTTCCAAAGAACCGACTGTCCGTGCAGCCTGAGTTAAAAAAAATAATGGAAAGGAAAAAGAATAAAGTAGGATGAAAAGAAAAGATAAGATAAGAAAAGATAAGAAAAAAGCTTTGGCCCCGCAGACGCCCGCAGCAGGGCGTCTCCGTACCGGGAGAAGGGAGGTAAGTTTAACGAGCTCAATGCTAGAGGACGCGGCGTTGGAACACGAGGAAGCAAGGAGGGCCCGAGGCAAGACTGTAAAAAGGCGTGGCTTCGACCGTCATAATTCGCCTGTTTGGCTTGGCTTGGCTTGGCTTGCCTTTCCTTCCCTTGCGTTGCCAGGGCTGGCGGCGAGAGAGCAGCCGGAGGTCCCGAAGCATCCCGCGGCTACCGCTGCGCGGCGCCAGGCTCTGTCCCGGCTTCCGGCGCCAGCGACGCGGCCGCGCGCCGGGCTCGAGACGAGACGAGACGAGACGAGACGAGACGAAGCTGGCACTCGCGTCGCGTCGACAGCCTCTCTCTCAGCAGCCTGGGCTTGATCGCTAGCGCAGCGGAGCCAAGCGAAGCTAGCTAGCTTGCGTGCTTGCTTGCTTTCGCTGCAGCGCCCTGGCTCCTCGCCGTCTGCCTCCAACGGCTGTCCCGGCCGCGCACCCTTCCCCTCGCTCACCGCCGCTCGAGAGACACCGCCGTTCCCGGGCGAGGCCAGCGCGAGCAAGCGCCTTAGGAGCCGCCACGACGCGGCTGCGCCCGGAAGCATCGAGGCGAGGCCAGCCTGCCAGCAGCCGCACGAAGGAACGACCGCCAGCAAGCAAGCCAGGGAAGATCGATCGATCTCCGCGGAGGCAGACCAAGGCAAGGCAGACAAGGCAGGCAAGGCAAGGTCAGATGCCGTGGCGGCCGCGAGCGCGCGCATGATGATGCAAAGTAGAGTTTTCCAACGCCCTCGCCTTGCGCTTCTCCTGCAGCCAGCCAGCCAGCTATAGCGGCCTGCACTGCGAGCCGGCCGGGTCGGATCGCGGCGCAGGAAGCCCGCGCTGCTCGGACCGCGGCTCTGCTTCCTGCGCGCGCACTTACTTGCTCGCTCAGATCGATCCGGGCAGAGCAGGCCGCGCCTCGATTCTGCTCTTGCCCGCCTCCCTCGCTCCCTCCCTCGCGCCGCGTCGGCGAGCGCGCCTTCGTGACGCAGACGCGGCGGCGGCAGGGCAGCTATAGCTAGGCTGGCTAGCTCGCCCGCGAGCTGTCCAAGATCCATCGAGCGACGCGAGGCGAAACTTGAACAGAGGAGAGGCCGGGAGCCGAGCCTCCAAGCGGCGGGCACGTGGGCAAACGCGGGCGCGTGGACGAGGACGGTCACCTTGCGAGGCAGATTTCATTCACCGTCACGGCCGACGTCAAGCCCACCTTGCGCGCCGCTCTGGCCTCTGCTCTGCTCGGCTCTGCTCGGCTCTGCTCAGCTTGGCGCGGCTTTGGTCATTCTTCAAGCGCCGGCGCACCCGAAAAGGACCCTCTCGCCAGCGGGGACGCCGGCTCTCCGTCCCGTCGCGGCGGCTGCGGCTTCTTGTTCTTTTCAAGTTTTTTTTGTTTTTTTTTTACTTTTGCGCGGCGTCGATGCGATCGTCGATGATTGCGCTGCGGCCTCAAGCCGCGACACGTGACGGCGCGCGTGCCATGACTGGCTTCCCGAGCGTGCCGCGACCTTGGCCACCGCGAGGCGCGTGGCCCCGAGTCGAGTCGGGCCGACAGCGACTCGAGCGAGTCGAGTCAAGTTGGATCGGCCGACGTCCACCGCTCGCAAGTGACGGGCTTAGGTGCGGACGTCTTTTTACCCGGGGGTTACAGGCGGCCGTGCGTGGTAGGTGGGGCGAGGTGGGGGGAAACAAAAGGTGCTTGCATCGTCGGTATACGACACCATTCTCCATCTCCATCATCAGCTTCTTCTTCTTCTTCTTCTTCGTTTTTTCAAAGTTATAGCTCTTCTTCTTTCTCATCTTCTCTATCAATTCACGCGTCATAAAAAGGTCATTGGGAAAGATCCATTGCATCGTCAGAGCCTGCCGCGGCGCCTTTCCGAGATAAAGGAGCGGGATTTGACAAGGACGATGCAACAGTTGTAGCAACTGCAGAGCCATCAGCAACGGTGTTCACGGCCTCCGACCCTGGAGCCGTCGAAGGCCGCGTCGTGAGCAGCGACGGCGACGAGGCTACTTGCGATACGCCCTGGCGGCCCGTGCGTGGTCGTCGCCGCTTCGGACTATTCGGTCGCGAAAGCAGCGGAAGCGAGTTCTTGTACAAGACCATATTGCGCAAAATATCCTCGTTGCGACGGCGCTCCTCCTCCCATTGCACCGCAGAGTACGTTGGCTTGCTCGATTGAATCCTCTTGAGGATTTGCACATTCTGCGTGGCGATGCGCCGCATCTCGCGCTCCCGATACGACTCGTTCAAGCTCCGCGCCGCGCCGTGACGCGAGCTCCCCGCCGGATCCCCGCCGACGCCCGGCGTCGCGGGCTTTTTCGCGTGCATGATGGTCGCCATCTTGTCCAGCAAAATGCGATTTTCACGCTCGATCGCCGCGCCGCGCTCCTGCATCAGCTGCTCCTTCTTCAGGTTTCGCCGCGGCCGCTGCTTCCAGTGCTGCGGCGGCGTGTTGTCCACGGAGCACGTGATCGATTTGAGTTTTTTCTTGTGCTGCTGCACCTTGCGCTTCTGCATCTTCTCCGTAATCAGCGGGTTCGCCGACGGCATCGCCTTGTAGTACGCGTACATCCTGCCCTGCCTGCTGTTGATGTCCTTTCAAAAGCTCCACGCGCCCGAGCGTCTTCTTCTCCCCTGCTGCTGCACGCCTCCACCGACGATGGCAAGACACACGAGCGCTCTCAAGAGTGTGTGTGCTCGCTCCGTCTGTCTCTTTTCCAAATCTACGTTGCGCGTCTCGTTCTTCACTCCGCTGCGCTTGCCTGCAGCGCTCCAAGACGCACCGCGACGCGCGACGTGGCGTGGCGTGGCGTGGCGTCACGTTGCGCTACGCTGCGCTGCCTGTCTTTGCACGCCGCCGTGGACCTGCGAGGTGATCTGCCTGCACGATTGAGTGTCTTCCTCTCGCTGATTGCCCGGTCCCTCCTCTCTCGCGTACTACTGCGACAAGCCAAGTTATTACGAAAGTTGAAGTGAGTCTGACAGTGAGTTCTATGCACAGGGACCAGTGGGCAAAGAGACGCTGCAAACTCACCGGACCTCCGATTTCTGCCGCAACGCAGCTCCTGTTCGGAACGGAACTTTTGATGTGTCCGAGTCGACGGACGGCACGTCGAGCGCGTACTGACTCGATCGTGCAGGTCAGTGATCACTTCAGGTAGTACTTGCGACACGCGTCTGTTGGCACAGCAGAGCACAGCGCAGCAGAGCACAGCAGAACAGGCGCGGACACACCAAGCAGGCAGGCAGGTCGCCTGCCTGGCTAGCTGGCATCCAGGCATCCAGGCATCCAGGCATCTACGGACTATCCAGGTATAACGTAATGTGCTGGTCAAATGGCCAAGGGCAGCCATCGGTGGTAGGGTAGTAGTGGCGTTTTGCACCAGCCAACACTGCACTGCACTGGACTGCACTGCACTGCATTGCACTGCGCACGGTACTGCGTGATGCACTGCACTAGTATCGATCGAAGGAAGAAAAAAGAGAGATAAAGTAATATCCCGCGGGGCTAAAGACCCCGCGACCTGAAGAGCGAAAAATCTAGTGCTCAGCCAGCGGCTCTGGATTGGGGTCTACACATATGATAGCATCGCCAGCGAAATTGTGCAGAGACAGAAAAAGAAAAAAAGAAAAAAAAAGAAAATAGAAATGATGCTTGTTTTTGTTATCGAAAGTTCGAAATCCGTGCACGCGTATTGATGCCCTCGACCTTGGGCAGATCAAAAAAGTTGTTGCCCGAAATTGTCTTGGCGCGCTTCATCGCCTCCTTGGCCGCTTGCGCTTCCTGACCCTCACGTACACGCTTCCCCAGCAGATCCTGCATGCGCTGTACATTGGCACGGCGCTCGCCCTCTTCTTCTTCTTCCTTGACCACCTCCGTTTTCACCACGCCGTTCTTGCTACCGTTGGCGGTCTCCGTCTTGACCCCGTCGGCTTCCTCTCGTACAGCCGCAGCTGCCTCGGCCTTGGCGCCCGCTTCGGCCTCCGTCTCCGCCATTCCCTCCTTTGACGAATCCTCGCCACCGCCTTGCGTCACCTCAGCTACATTGGCGTCAGCAGCAGACCCGTTGGCTTCAAGCAAAGTGCTGCGCAGCCACGCGTTCTCACGCTTCACGCGCGCCATGATTTGCTGATGCTCCGCCTTCGAGGCTTCTTTGCCATCTGGAAAGAGATCTGGGTCATCCGGAAGCTGCTTCCACTTGCACAACATCGTCGTAATGTCCATGCCGGGCTCATAACCGTCCCACGTTTTGATGAGTCTGATCCATGCCGCTGCTGCCATCGAAAGGTCCACCTTGGGCCCATGTCGCACCGTATTGATTGGGTGTGGTTTCAAGCCCACGTACCAGTATGAGGCGGGCTCCGCACCCACGTCCTTTGAGGTACTCGTCGAATCCTCATTGTCTTTGTCCTTGCCTTCGTCGTTCTTGTTTTCCTCCTCTTTTTCTTCGTCATTTGCTGCGCCCTTGATCTTCTTGTTCGGATCAAACGGAACGGCGACATCCGCGTGCGAAAACTTTTTAGGAAACGGATACACATGTTCCATGGCGTGACGGTCGAGCTCCTCGAGGAGCTTGCGTGTGCGTGCCTCAATCCAGCCACTCCAGCGGTTCAGCTGATCATCCGTTGGCGCCGTCGCCTTGATGACAAAGTACGTCCCAAAACGCACAAAAAACTCTGTCCGACGAAAGACCGGCGCCCATATCGAACCCGTGCCCGCAACGCCCTTGCTGTCGGGCCCAGGAAGCCGCACGTTCTTGCACAACTTGGCGCCTCGCACAAACTCCTCCGTCATGATTCGCAATGTGTACTTGGACACCGTGTATGACGAGTTCATGCACGGATACGCTGGCGTAATAATCGGCATCAGCTCTCCCGGCCGATGCTCCCACTGGTCCGCATTCAGACCATCCACTTCATACGGATGACACAGACGAATCTCTGTTGGCCATTGCCACACCTTGTAAAGCTCGAAAAACTCCGTCAAAAGCCGGCTTGGCGCAGCCGCCGGGTACACCTGGCACACAAAGGCCACCAGGATGGCCCAGTTTACGCCACCCAAGAAACCAATCTTGTTCGAGTACACGCCCCGTTGCTTGGCCCAATAACGCACGCAGCGCAGCACCAGCTTGTAAGGCTTTGCCTTGGGTACCAAGTTCGAAATGAGCTCGGTCACGCGCGGACCGTTCAGCGTGATCTGACTCACATCATCCATGCCCACGAGGATCTGGTCATCCAAAAGGTCCTCAGGCCGCTGTGGAACCCGCGGCCGATTGATCACCGCGCAAAGCACGTCGAGCTCAATGTCGTTCCAAACGACCTCGATAATGGGCACGCGCGCGCCTGTCACAGGGTTCACGTACGAGACCTCGGGCCGAGCTCTCAAGAGCTGCACCATGCCGTCCTCTTCCGAAAAGAACTCATCGCGCGACAGCGACATTGGAATCGTACAAATCGTATCGATATCGGAACCTCGCGTGTTCACGCCCAGTCGGTACGAGCCCGACACAAAGACGCGCCCTGCGAGCTCGCCCTCCTCGAGCTCCACAATCACGTGTTTCTCCTCGAGTTTATTGAGGACCCAGGCGTTCAGCATGTCGCGAAGGTTCTCTAGCAGCGTAAGGCGCACCCGCTGCTGCTCCTTGGTTTCGAGCGGTGCTACATCGTCAATAAAGGCCTGCAGCTCCGCAGTGCGCTCTTCGTCCTCCTGTGTTGGTGCCTGCACGTCCAGCTCGGCGTACCACGGTATGAACCGGCTCATGACTCCATCGCTCTGCATCATCTTGTGAAAGTGGAGAGTGAAGTGAAATCCACCTGAGTGCTAGTATAGCACAAGCGCTCACTCGTCTTCGCCAAAGCTAGCAAAAAGCAGAAGCGGCTGCGGAACGAAGAGCAGCCTCTCTTTTTCTTTATCGATTGCTTTAACCAAAGATCGGCACGTCCGTATGCGTCACGGTAATTGTCTTTGTCGTCTTTGTCGTCGTCACCACCACCACGCCGTCGCAAAGCTGCGTGCGCGTGCGCGCGCGCTTCGTCTTCTCCCTCGATCGTCGCCGCTGCCGCCAGGGCCAGACAGTCGAGCTTGATCTCCGTCTCGTTCGTATCTCACCCGCCGTAGCTGTTTCGCGTAGGTGTACGCGCCGGCCGACGCGTCTCCGCCCTCCTGCCCGGCGCGCGCGCTTTCGCCCGCCGCCGCCGCCGCCGACGTCGCCGTAACAGAGCGAGAACCTCGTTTGCCTCGCTCGCCTCGCTCTGCCCTTCCTTCGTGAACAAAGCGGATAAAGACGAACGAAAGAGCGGCAGAGAAAACAGATCTTGGTCCTCGCGAGTACGAGCCGCCGTTGCAAGCAGCGTCTGTGGGCGAGCGCGAGAGTCGCTCGCGGCGTGCCGAAGGAGCCACGAGCACGAGCACCAGAGGCCAAAGAGCACTGTCCTTTCATCGTTGCCATTCTCGTTGATGCACTTGGCGCGTCCCCTGGAAAGTAGAAGTCGACGTTGAGAACGGAAAGCACAGCGACAAGAGGAATGCAGCAACAAGGCTCGGGACCCGACACCAGGGATGCGCGTCAAGAAGGCCTCGAGTGGGCCATTGTCAGGACACTGGCAAATCGGGAACATGAGATGCTGACCGGCTCACCTCGACTCTTGCGCGACACGGAACAAATCGACAAGGAGATCTTCGACCTTTTGGCACTCAACCTCGGCGCCGCTGCCGTTCACAAAGAAAACGAAAACAAGCAAGACGATTCGCGCCCCGTAGAACTTGCGTCTACGCGCCGCGCAGATTGTGCACAAGTCGTCGTCAAGGATGATGTAGTCGTCGTCTTTTGCGCCGTCAACAGTGACTTAACGCTCGCGGTGCGCAGCGCGCTCGCGGCCGACGCCCGCTTCCCGGCGCTCCTCAAGGGCGCGGCGCAAGACGCTCGAGACGCACTGCTTGTTCGTCTTGGGCCACCGTCGCGATGGATGAATCACGCGCCATGGATCCGCGCAGTTGTCGACCCGCTCGTCTTTGATGTTTTCGTGCCCTTCTTCCATCCACTTGCGCTTCGCGCTCCCCTCATGAGTCGCATTCTTTCAATTCTTTCAAGAATCTACGCGGACGTCGTCTTTGATGCGCCAAGCTTTGTCGATCTCGAGCACGCGGACGCAAGAAGCGACATTGAGGAGGCCATGGACCTCGTCGATCAGCATGTCGAGGCGCATAACGATACCTTTGACGAGGCTGACCTATGTCTTGGCGTCGGCTCTCTCGTTCTGGCCAACGGCGCGCTCGTGCATTCTTCACTTTGCGCAGCAGATGTTCACGATGTCTTTCGAACCCTTACGATAGAGGGCGATCTGTTTCAGACGAGTTGTCCGACCCGCCGCGTCATCAATCTGTATGCTGCAGTGGACCGCGATACTGGGGCACGCATACCAACATTTGCAGCGCAACGTCCTGGTTCAAACTGTGTGCTCGAACCTCGCGTTCTCGCTGTAGTGGCCTTTAAAGGAATGATTCTCGCACGCGTCTTGGTGTCTTTGCAGCCCAGCGTTTTGGCGCCGACTGGCCATCTTGACCCGTACGGGCTTTGCGCGATGGAAAATGCGCTCTCTGAGATGTTACATGCCGAGGTCTTGCAGCCGTTTGCTGACCGCGCGGACGCGGCCATTGCATCTTTGGTCGGTGCGTTGCACAGAGAGCCCACTGGGGCGATGACCACCATGATCCCTGACACCAGCAAAAAGTTTCCAACAACCGCTCGAGAGGGCGAGAAATCTGAAGATGGAATGCAGCAGCCAGCTGTGCTTGTGCGTCGTGGTCGGGCACACTCGTTTGACGGAGCCGCCAACGCAGTCTGGACGCGTTTGACTTCTTCGTTTCGCGGTGGAAAGCGCTCCCGCGCAAGCTCTATGGCGGCGACACCCGTGGCTGCAGAGGCTGCCGACGAGGCTTTCAACATAGGCATTGCGGAAAGTGACTCATCTGTGGTTCGACAAGAAGTTCTTGACGTCGAGGCAGCCGATCTGCATACCGTCTCAAATGTTGACGCGCTCAGGGATCTCTTGCGCTTGCCGCTCGCTCGACGAGTTGTGCAAAGTCAGCTTGGAGCTCTCGTGCTTGAAGACGTTGATGCAAGCCGATGTAGCGACAGCGAGAGTCTCGGCGTGGGACCTCCGGCACGCGAGGTTTTGTTGCGCCCTCCACCGCCTCGTGCACTCGCTTACAATCCACATTGCATGGAGACGTATTTGGAGGAGGTCACGGAGCGGCCCTTTGATGATATTGCTACGCAGTACGGCCTGGGTCCTTTGCCCCAGTGGCGGCAGTGTAAGTGAATGAGTACTATATTTTTTTGCCCGAAAGCAACAAGAAAGAACCCACAACGAAGAAAAAAAGGTGGAACGATCAACTCGAAATCGAGCCTGTGCGCGAGTACAAGGCATCAAGTCGTTTAATATTAAGCGTCGTCGCGAGCGAATCAGAGCCAAGAGATGGTTGAATTGTGAATTCCCAGACAAAGCTTTTGCTCACTACGCTTCGCGATCACCAGGCCCTTGACTTTTTTTGCATTGATTTTCAGGACCGACTGCATGCATAATGATACGTCGTGCAAACAATTTTCTTGAGATGCGAAATTTGATTTAATTTGATTTGAATTGATTTATTTATATAAGTAGACGGCAAGACGGTGCGCGGGTACAAGGCCAGTATACATACATCGTACCGCGGGAAGCATCGTCGCGAACAAATTAGAGTACAGGAGGGGGGAGAGGGGATGATGTGGGAGCATTGGTGATACAGGTGGAGTCCTCTTCCTGTGCGCCTCGATTGTGTGTGGCGGGAACTCGGCGCGCTCTGCGTCTTTCGATTCCTCATCCTCTGGGTTTGCGGACATGCATGATTCTCCCGAATTTGATCGACTCAGGTCCTGCGGCCCTGCTGCAGGGTCAACACTCGCATTCTCCCCGTCCTCGTGTTTGTCCTCTCCGGCGCTGTCGTGAACGTGCTTGAAGTCTGTACATGCAATGTCCTTGGGGCCAAGGATGCTCTCGCTACTGCTGCTGCTGCTGCTGCTGCTACTGCTGACGACGATGGAGTCTTCGGCGTCGGTGCAGTCAAAAGACCTCTCTAGAAGCTCCTCCTCCTCGTCGTCGTCGATGTCGTCGTCGTCGTCCTCGCCGTCGATACTGAACCAGATAAGGAGGTCCGCGGGCGCAGGCTGGACGCGAGGTCTCCTGCGCCTGCTCAAAAGCAGCGACTCGCGCAGCGCGGGCTTGCGCAGGCTCGCTTCTCCGCCCTTCTGCTTCTGCTTCTGCTTCTGCTTCTGCTTCTCGTCCGTCTCGGGTTTCCCCTCTGTCTGTCTGTCTGTCTGTCTGTCTGTCTGTCTGTCTGTCTGTCTGTCTGTGTCTGCCAGTCTCTCTGTCTCCGTCTTTCTGAGTGCTAATCAATGCGAGTGCCGCGACGGAATCTATTCCTGGCCCTGTTCCGCTACTACTACTAGAGGGCCCTGCTAGCGGCGGGGCTGGGCTCGCCGCCGCCGGGTTTGCGCCCGTAGCGGTCGGAAAACGCCGGTTCTGCGCCGCGAAATCAGGCGACGCAGCGTCCCACCCCGCCCTCGCGCTCGCTCCGGGCGCGCCGGCTGCTGCTGCTGCTGCTGCTGCTGCTGCTGCTGCTGCTGCTCCGCGAAGGCGCTGCGAGCGGCTGCGGCTGCGGCAGGCGGGAGGCGCGCGCGCGCGCGCGGGCGGGCGCGTACCTCCGGATGCACAAGCGCGGCCGACCTGCCTTGTCTTTGCTGTGTCTTGGTCGAGGGACTGCGCGAAAGAACGGAACGCGAAAGAGAACGCGGCTCCGCCAGCGCCCGGTCTCGCAGCTGCGCTGCGCGCTGCGAGGCGCGGCGAGCTAGCTGGCTG
>KN805422.1:49215-68290 GCA_000818945.1 Schizochytrium sp. CCTCC M209059
GGGCGGGCGGGCGCGCTCGTCGCAGCGGCCGCCGTCTGCAGGTGCAGGTCTTCAGGCAGCGAGCGAGGAGGTCCTGCCGCCGCCGGCGAGGAGGGCGACGATGGGAAAGATGGCCTGGGTTTTCTCTTATTCTTTCCTTTCTTTTGCGGCACGCGCCGGCGGGCAGGTCGCCGGTCCGGAGGGGCCGTGCGAGGGAGGGACCGCGAGAACCGACCGCGCGGCAGCGCAGAGGAGAGTCCGGCTGCGTATCCGTCACTCAGGCAGGCAGGCAGTCAGCCAGCCAGCCAGACAGGCAGGCAGGCAGGCAGCAGCGCAGGCGGGCAGTCAGTCGGTCAGTCCCCGTGTAACCTGAAGTAGGCGCGAGGCGGTCTCACACAGGCGTTCCCGTTCCCGCCCGAGAACGGCGGTCCGCCGAGGAAGGTGGTGTGCACCTCCTGCCTGCCTGCCTCCTGCTGTATACAGCTCAAGCAGCAACGAGCTGCCGCACCGCCGCTGCGACAGAGGCGCCGTCGAGAGCGCCTTCTACCGCGTTCGTCAGCGCGCCTCGCTCCGATCGAGGGCCGCGATCTTGGGGCTGTTCGCGGACGCGGAGGCGTCGTCCTCGCGCTCTGCGTCAGAGCCAGAGCCAGAGCCAGAGCCAGGCTGCTGAGCCAGAGCCCGAACGGGGCGCGAGGACCTGGCTGGGTCTTGCGGTTTGCGCGGGGAGGAATTGAAGGCCTCGCCGCGCCTCGCCTCGCCTTGCTTCGTCTCCCAGGGCAGGGAAGAGCGCGCGGCTCGGGTGACGTGCGAGCTCCGCAAGGAAAAGGGGTGCGACGTCGCGGACGTGGCCTAGGCTTTCGCGACGGGCGGGAGGATGGATGGATGGATGGGACAATGGGGATTTGGTTTGGTTTGTTTTGTTTTGTTTTGTTTGCTTGACCAGGTCCGACTCTGCTTTCTTGCTTCTGCGCGCTTCTCCTTTGTGTAACAGTTGTCACGGTCCATGTACGTATAACCAACCACTTGCTCGCTGTTGCTTGCTAAGCTTCTTTGCTCCCTTCGTTTCCGCCACTGCAAAGCAGGCGTAAGAAAAGCACAGGCAGCCAGCCGGCCTTGCGAGGCGCGCAGGTATATCCAATCAGCCCCGAGGAGCGCATCGACGGCCGCGAGCTTTTGCTTTGCCTGGCTCACTTGCGAGCTTCGAGTTTCATCCATTCTTTCGGGGGTCACCGCCGCGGCCTTCTTTCACGCCGTCAATGGAGTCTCGCCCCGGTCCATGTCTTCTTTCTGTCCTTCTTTCTCTCCTTCTTTCCGTGCACTCGTGCAACCCGATACCTCCAATTGCGCACAGCTCGCGCAGCTGCGCCGGAGCAGCAGCAGCTAGCGCCTGGCTGCAGCCAGAAACGGCGCGGCGAGCTTTTGCGAACGAAGCCTGCGAGGGCGAAAGATGCGTCGCGCGGCAGCACAGGCAGGCCGCTCTCGCGCCGTCCGCAGCGAGCACCGCGGCGCCTGTCGGTTGGACGCATGGCCCTCCGCTAGGACCGCCCTACTTGGCGCCCCATCTCGTGCAGTGAGGGGCATCTCCATTTCGCGCGCCGTGCCTGGCGGCCACCGTCTCGTCATCATCTCGGGCGATTACACAACGAGCAACACACACTCTCATGCATTACAGGAGTGGCGAAAGGGTGGATGCACGGATGCATGTATGCATGGATGGATGGATGCACCTGCGAAGCTTGAAGGCCGTGCAGCCACGGCAGACACCAAAGCTGAAGCGGAGAGGACATGATATATGGTGGTAAAGGCGGGGGCACGTTGTCAATCTGGGCGTTATTTGGGCGCTATCTGTCTGTCTTCAATGTTGAAAAGCACTTGAACAGTAGAAAGAGAGAGAGAGAGAGAGAGAGAGGCCAAGAGTAACAGAAAAAGAAAACTCCTCAGGGCAACTTGGAATCTTGCAAGCAAACTTGATCAAATCGCGATGATTCGAGGAGTAGGGCAGGTGGACACGAAGTAACCTCCAGCTACTTGAATCGCGAGGTTTGATAATTTACATGTAATCATTGTGAGCTCTCAACGTGCAAGCGTGCAACTCGAGTTCTAGTAAAATACAGCGCATTGGAGTTTCAAAGACAACCAGCTGCGCGTTTTCTCAACTTCGAGACAATCGCTCAGACAACTTCTTGGTCATATGGTTATACAATGCTTTCGTGGCCTCGCCGTCGTCCTTTCGGTTTCATCAACCAAAATTTGTCAATCGAAGGATTAAAAGTGCAAGCATGATCAAAGAGACTCTCGTTCTTTTTATCGTCATCGCCATCGTCACCATCGTCGTCGTCTTCGGTTGTCTCTGTCAAAGAAGACAGCCGTGACCACATACATCTCCAGTGACCAATTTCAATGGGTAGCGAGATCTGTCTGTCTGTTTCTTTTCCCGTCTTTTTCCACTGCTGCCTCCTTCAAGTTCGATTACTTATACTACCTTGGGCCAAAGCCGACCACAGCAAAGCAAAGCAAAGCAAATCCTGAGCCTTGAGCAGCTAGAATCTTCGACGCGCAGCCCAAGCATGCAGGGCGGGCGGAGCGACAACTCGGTGCTAGGGCGATGGGGCGGGAGCTTCCGGCAAGACGCTGCGCTCACCGAGGGTGAAGAGAGCTCCGGCTGGGAGAGCGAAGTCGAGGTGACCCAGCGCATCTCAATTGGGCGCTGCCTCGACGCAGGTCTCCACGCCCTGCGCACAGCCTTTGCCCTGGCGCTGTCCCTGCCCATTGCTTGGCTCTGTTTGCACCCTAGCATCGCCTCCTTCCGCGAACGCAAGTTTCGCGTCGTGGAAACCGGCACGCAGACAGTTGTATCGATCCAACGACGCCTACGTTGCCGAGCCCTCGACATATACTTTCAGGTCTTCTCCTTTTGCGCCGAGGAAGAATTCTACCTTCTCGCGCTCCCTTGCATCATCTGGAACATCGATCGCGTCCTCGGACGCAGGCTCACGCTCGTTATTTGCGTCGGTCTCATCATGGGCAACCTCGCCAAAGACGTTTTCCAGCTTCCACGCCCGGCCTCGCCCCCTGTGTGGCGGCCCGCGATTCAGGAAACTGTCGATTCGACCAACCTTGCCGACTTCGGGTTCCCCTCGACGCACGCTATGAACTCAGTCTCCAACAGCGTCTTCATCTTCCTTTACGCAACCTGTGACCCAGACGCTTGGGACGGCGCCGCTGCGCTAAAGCTCGTTACAGACCCAAAAAACAGACTCTGGATCGCGCTCTGCCTCGTCTACATTGTTTCCCTCAGTCTCTCGCGTCTCTACCTGGGCGCGCACACTCCCACGGATCTCCGCGGTGGCCTTGCCCTCGGTGCCATCTGGATCGCCTGTTTCTTTCCTGTGTCGGCCCAATTTGACCGCTACTATCTTTCCACCTCGTGGCTCTCGCTCAAACTTCTCTTCGCCGCCATTATCCTTCTCTTGCTCAACCCACAGCCTCGTCCGCCGACGCCCACGTTTTTGCAAAATGCGCTGCTTACCGGCCTCGTGTACGGCTGCATTCTCGGCTCTCGCCATTTCGAGGACATTGGCGACGTGCACATGGATGAGTTCGGCAACATCGTTGCTCTTCGCGACGCTCGTCTGCTTGCGCAGGCTCCGACATGGCTTTCCTCTGCGGCGCATCAAATTCATGTCTCGGCGCAAGCTTGGCCTCGGCTTGCCCTTGTGCTACGGACGATTTTGGGCTACATCATCGTGCTCTTGCTGCGAGTTATTGCCAAGACACTCGCAGTTGCTGCGCTCAGTCTCCTCGGCATCTCAATCAAGCCAAAGGTGGAGGAAATTAAACCTGAGGGCAAGTCTTCAAATTCTGGAAAGGGCAAGCGCAAGACTCCTCGCCGCTCTTCAAAGCGTGTCGTCCGTCTTTTGACGCGAGATGTTGATATTCTCGGAAACGCGATTGTCAAGGTCACGGTATATGCAACACTGGCCTGGGGCATCACCTGCTTTGTACCAATCATCTATAGTTGCATTGGCTTGGGGAGCTCTTCGACGCTGTCACAGCCATCATCGTAGTAGCATCGGATTGAATGACCGCCGCGTTGCCTGTTTACTTTCTTCTACGTGCACAGCTTTTGGCGAAGCGGGGCTGCTATGCATCGTCTCCAAAGCTCAGTGGTTTGGTCTGCCAAAAAAGCATGTACACTCCAAGTCTTTAAGTACAACGATGAGCCATTAAAATGTCGCGTGCAGCTATTGTTTAGAAGGAGAGGGGCGTTTGCAAAGCTCGGCCGAATGGAGAGTTAGAATTGTCAAAATCAAATAATTACTTTGCAGCAGCTGGTTTACTCGGCCTCAAGGTTTTCCCGGCTCAAAATGGCCCGGGTTCAGGCTCCTTCAAGCTCTCGTGACCTCAACGCGACCAAACCAGAGAAAAAAAGCAGTCTCATTAGTATAGCGACCGGAGAAATAAGAGAGATAAAGATTATGTGGGAGGCACAGACCCAATATTTTTCCGTTCGCCCGATACCCTTCTTTCGAGACCGCAAAGTTCAAGTTGAACTGGCCAACTGGACGTTTTCATTTACCTTTAACAGCAGGAAAAACTACAACAACAACAACAAGTACAACAACAACAAGTACAACAACAACAAGTACAACAACAACAAGACCTACAACCGTGACAACGAGGGAAGGTCCGAGTGCAATAACTTATTATCTTTTACAAGGCCTTTACGATTCTTGCCTCTTTTTTCTTTATGCTTTTTATGCAAGCCCAGAACGTACCAGAAACATAGGAGCAAAGTAGAACATCGCGAGGCCGAGGAACTCGTTGATGATGAGCTTTGCGATCATGTTTCCAAGAATGTCAGTGTCGCGAGAAAAAAGACAAATGATGTCATCACTTTCCGGCGTCAACGCAGGCTCTTCTGAAGCCGAGGACTGGCGTGCTTTGCCATCCGCCTTGTGACCATCAGGAAGAAGCCCGACCAAGCGCAAAATTGGCATCGTGATGATCTTAGCCAGTGTGCGCACAAGAAGAACGACAACCATTCCAACGATGGTGCGAATAAGAAGTGCAAAACGAGGCCAAGCCGAAGCCCAGGCGCGAATGGAAGCCGCCGAAGTCCACGCCTCCACATGCGTGACATGGTCATTGGAGAGATATACACCTGCACCGTTGTTCGCAGACGGCAGAAATCCGCGATCTATCATGGCACGGGAGCCTAGGACTGTGCCTCCCATCACACCAATAAGGAGCGCATTAAGCAGGACAGTTGGAGTAGTAAAGCGCGGTTGAGGAATAATAATGAATAGAAATGCCGAAAGAAGAAAAACTTGGAGTCCAAGCCAAGAGCTTGTGACAATATAGCGATCGATCATCGTTGAGAAAGGAAAGTATAGGATCACCCAGAGTATACCGATAATTGTCCCTGCGCGCAAATCGGTAGGTGAATGCATTCCAAGGTAAAGGCGCGAAAAGGTTATAGAGACGTAGTACACAACGCAGAGCAGAATCCAAACGCGATTGTGCGGATCAGACACGGCATGCGGCACACACGAGGCATTCCTTGTGTCAGGGTCGCAGGTGGCCGAGAGAAAAAGAAAGATGCTGTTTGCGATTGCTGTCGATGCATGCGACGAGGGCAATCCGTACTCTCTGCTCGAGCTCACGCTCTCTTTGCCTTTGGGTTTCCAAACGGGCGGCGACGCAGGTCTCGGAAGCTGGAAGATGTCTTTGTAGATATTGGTAATTAAAAGGCCCATGCACACGAGCAGCAGCAACTTGCGGCCCAACGCGTGGCTCACATTCCACGTCACGAACGATATGGCAAGGATGATAAAGTCCTCTTCACCAAGCAAGGATATGAGCTGGAAGAGAGCATCAAGCTCGCGCGTGCGCATGCGTCCTTGAAGCCTTGCAATGAGTTGTGTTCCCGATGCCACTTGTTGCACCTGGCTTTCGCAAAAGCTCTCAATGTTTGTATGAAAGTGTAGCCAGACCAAGGGCATGGCCAAAACATTGGCTGCTTTGGTCCGCAGCACATGGAGCCCTGCGTCGAGGCGTTCCTCCAGCATGCTGATTGCAGTCGCTCGCGTTGCTTGTCCGCGTCTCTTCGTCTCTATCGCTCGTCACGCTTCTTCGTCTCTATCGCTCGTCACGCTTCTTCGTCTGCCCGCCGGTCCAGGGTTTGCTTTTGCTCAGTTGCCACTCCATTCACATTCACTGTCAAGCTCTCAAATTTGGCTTTCCCAGCCGGACCGGGTACCCCCCCCCCGACGCACGATAGCAGAGAACCAGTGATACATTTCTGAAGTGCGTTTTTGCACGATATTTATGTCGGGGGGGGCGCTCGTGGTTTGCGCCCGTATTGGTCATAAAAATCTGGACAAGAAACTTGAGCAATTGTGGCGTCTTTGGCACGGTCGCGTCGCCTATCCGCCTTTAGGACCTTTTATAAACCAGTCGGAGCCGAGTCGGAGGCTATCTGCTATTAGGGTCTTTCATTTTCCCGGGACCAGCCGAGCCAAGCCGGGGGCACGAGCCAACATGGACCGTTCAACTTACTCGAAAGGACCGCTGTTCACCACGGCCGTGTGCAAGCTGCGGGGGCAGGCATTCGAGCAGAAAAGCGTTCGAATCCTCATCGCTGATTATTATCGCCCAAGGAGCGCCGCAAGTGGATCCTCGTTGCAGATTGCGTAAACAAGTTCCTTTCATACACAATTGATCCAAACAATCACCATTGCCAGGTATGTGGTGTCTGCGGCGCTTTTACAATCGTGATGGCCTCGCAGAACTTATCGGGTCGAACAGTTCAGTGTTTGATTTGATCGAACTCGGTCCTGACGGGTGCGCTGAGGGAAGCAGAACCCTCACTAAATTCGCGTTCGGAAGATGCGTGTGTAGTTCATAGCAGAGGAATGGCTAGCGGCCAAGTGCAAGCTTGCAAGCTGTGTATCGCCGACATCCGCAAAGGAAATGTTCCGTGGCCAGTAACAAGCTTTTTCGAGGTGGGTCCTGGACCTAGACACATGCTATCAGAAAAGTTTGCAAGCTGTGAAGCACCGACGTGGGCAAAGGAAATGTTCCAGTAACAAGCTCTTTCAAGGTAGACCCTGGACCTAGGCCCATTCTCCCAGAGACTACGTTTGCAGAGGACCTACTGTTATCAAACTATCGGCTGCGCTTCTACTACAAGAATGCTTTCCATCCGACCAGCTCTCCGGTTCATGTTTCATTGGCCCCATGGCGACCTCAATTGCGGAGAAAGATACTGAATGTAACTAATCATTCACTAGCCTAGTTCACTGTAGCTCGAACCGAAAACGCACTTCAGATCGCGGGGCCTTCTAGCCCCGCAGGATATTTATTTTTCATCTTACTTTTTCCACCATCCATGCATCGATCACTGATAGGCCAAGGCCTAGTTTTAGGCCCTAGTAGCTCTGCTACTGGGTACTCTTCTCTGCAACCTTTTGGTATAGAATCCTGTTTTCCTGCCACTGATCCTAAATCAGGAGTGTAAAGCGAAGTCAAGGTGGTGAGAAAGTTTTTGCATCATCGGATTCCGTCCATTGAGCATTCTTCCGTGAGAGATTCAAAGTCGTTGATTGCTTCTTAAGGCCTACTTTTTTATTTAAAGTTTATAAAAAAGACTGTTCCTAGCCTAGGCCTTGTTTAAAAATTGCCCAGAGGGGGGATTCATCAGTCGCGTAGATCTACCCGAACCTTTCCCCTTCTTTTCTTCTTTCTCTCTTTTCCGCGGCTGCACATTATTTGACCCCATTCTGGCACCTACTAGGCCTATTCCGGCATCCACTTGAAGTGAATGCCGGAATAGGCCTAGTTGTTTATACGGAGAGGGTACTGGCGCGTGCAGGAGTGGTAACTTCAAAACCTCAAACTGGACCGAAAGGAGGGACGCTGCACTGCAATGACGCCGCGACTCCTGTCGCGCTGCTGCAGGGGCCCGTGGGGTGCAGCACTCTCGTCCGGGAGTAACAAGCCTGACGAAGGATCCGGGCCGGAGGTGACTCCAGAGCTCAACGAAGCGACCACACGTGGCGAGGGCAGTACCCATGACGACGACCATGTACCAAGCCAACCTACGCAGGCGACAGCCAGCGTGAAGTTTGAGGGGCTCGGCATGCTCACCCGCATGACGCACCTTGTCTGCTTCTGTTCTAACTTGAGCTTGGTCGCATCAAAGTGGCTCACAGCCGTGCTTCTGCGCAAAGTCTTCATCATGGTCGAGGAAAAGTTCGACGTCGGCGAAAGCGTACTTGGCGACGTAGTCTCGCCTTTCTGGAAAGCTATATTTCTCGTCCACCTCGACTTTTTCAGCATTCTTGGCATCGCATGCGCTCTGTCTATTCCCTTGGGAATCTTTGGCGGATTTGAGAACACGCTTCCACTCCGTCTTTCTGGGGCGTTGGCCCGTGCCCGTCGAGCTCTTCTCTTTGACATTTCTCTCAATACCATGGTCATCGCGGAAAGCAAGTACACTGCGTCTTATCTTCTCGAGCAGATCCATGTTCTCTCAGAATTTGAGGCCGATACCAAGTTCCTCCGCATCAGAGAGGAGCAAAATATTAAAATCGTGGCCGTCTTTTGCCTCATCATCTTCTGGCAAGGTTTTCTCCTCGCCGCCGCCCTTGCTGGCGCAATCCTCGTCTTGGATCTCGTGTTGTACTAGCGTCTGGTAGAACCTCATCTTGCGCAAAAGTTCAAGCTCCTCCAACGTGTGCAAGCCAATTTTCTCGACGTCTTGCGGGGTGCAGACCTTGTGGCCATGCACAACGCCGAGACTACAGAAAGTCGAGCGCTCCATTCCATGGAGGCCCCAGGGGTCAAGCTTGACCGCAGCACGGGACGCACAATGTTCCGCGTCATGAGCTTTACCATCTTCCTTATGGGCATCATGATGCCGGCTTTACTTGGGTTCTGCTGGGCCCTATTTCAGAGGGCCGACGATCCTCGCACGATCGCCAGCGAGCTCTTCGCTCTCTTGGCGATGCTCATGATCATCGATGAGCTCCACAAGAGTTTGAATCGCCTCACGATTACCGCAAAGTCTGCCGTCTCGTACAAGCACTCACTCGCTATCATCGACTCACTCCTCGCAGACGGCCAAGCAGCCTTGGCCGCAGATCCCCATTACAAGTCAATGAACGCCGACGTTGACAACGTTACTCCTGCCGACAACGAAAACGCCTTCGTCGGCCCAGGCGCTCTGACTTTTTCTGCGGTCTCAGTGCAGTACCCCAACACTACGGCACCAGCCGTTCGGGACATGTGCTTTACGATCCCGCAAGGTACGGCGATGGCGATTGTTGCCGAAAGTGGGGCTGGTAAGTCGACCCTCTTTCGGGCAGCATCTGCTCTGATTCATCACACGGGCAGCATCAAGTTTGGAAACGTGGAGCTCAATGGCGCAACAAAGCACGCAATTCGTGCGCGCATGGGCTTTGTCAGCCAGGACTCGGAGCTTTTTGCACGCAGCATCCGCGACAACATTTGGTTCGGCAACACGGGAGTGCCCAACGACGAGAAAATATGGCGCGTCATCACTGCGCTCGGACTCGCCACGTGGGCACAGGGCCTTGCGCACGGCCTCGATACAGTCCTTGCGTCGGAAAAAATGGTCAGTGGCGGCCAAGCGCAGCGCTTGCAAATTGCTCGCCTCCTCTGTCGCGAAAATGTACACTTTGTACTTTTGGACGAGTGCATGAGCGCTCTCGACCCTCTCATGCGCTCGGCGGTGACAAAGGAGCTCAAGACTTTTCTCAAGGACAAAACTACCTTAGTTGTGACGCATTCGCACGACACGATTGCAGATCTTTGCCAGTCTGTCTTGGACATTGGCAAACTCCAACGTGGCATGGCGAACGCATTGCTGGACACGCCCACGTTCCTGGGAAACTTGTCGTCAAGTTCGCGAGAAGTGTCTCTGTCCTGATTTGATTTAGACATTGCGTGCATTGCGCACCTTTTTCTTTCAGTTCCGATGAACAGTGTCAAGCCTCTGGGCCGGAAAGACCATTCCTGGTCCCCGAAGACCATTCCTGTTCACATTATACGAGAAGCAAAAAAAAAACAGCATGGGTCGACCAATTCTATGCTGGCGCCCTGAAAGAGGAGTTCACGAGCCTTACCCCTATTTTAGCAATCTTCTTTCACCATTCTTCTTGCTTCGCAGCTCAATGATTCTCTTGGTAATAGATCCACGTGTGAATGAATCATCATCGATAATTCACGTTGTAGTACTCTTGGGAAGCAAGAGGCAGAACCCTGGACGGCGAGCGAGGATGGCGCCCACGGCGGGTGGGAGCGCGAGCGAGGGCAAAAGCACATGGCAGCGGGCCGCGGCGGAGGCGGAGCGCGCGCTCCGTACCGCGCACACTGCCGTAGCCCATGGATGGCGCGACGGTGCAGATGGCGGCAGAGCAGCCCTCAACGAGGCCCAGGTACGACTTGACGACCTCGACTCGCTCCTGCGACAGAAAGCGACGGCGCCCGTAGGCCAGTCAAGCGCACAGCGCACTGCCGACCGTTTGCGTAGCGAGTGGTCACGGCTTGTTGGAGAATTCAACGCCCGCGGCGGTCGCGTCGACACGAGAACGATCCTCGCCGTCCAGCAGACCGCCGTACAGCAGCAGGACCGCTCGCTCGACGAGATTGCCGAGCAGCTCTCGCGCGTGGGACAAATAGGGCGCAGCATTAACGAGGAAGTCACGTTGCAGACGGGTCTGCTTGATGACCTCGAGACAGGCATGGATGAGGGCGTTCAACGCGTGGGCGCCGCGAACCGTGAGGCTGGCGATGTCGCTGACAATGGATCTACGTGTCGGTTATGGATGACAATTCTGGTCCTCACCGTTGTGCTCGTGCTTTTGATTGTTCTGGGGTAATCGTGAGCGATTAGCGCATTGCTGAACCTCGCTTCGTTATGCTCGACAGGATTCATGGCCTTATCACAAGTTTGTTTCGGCGTCAATCTTTTTGCAAATGTCTCGAATGCGCAGGAAGAACAAGTCTGCTCGTCTCTTTGGTTGCCGGATCCCTTCGTCCCTCTTTTTTTTGACCAAGGTTATGAGGCAATGGCATTAAAGTAAACAAATTATCGTGTCTTCTGATCACAACTAGTACAAACACTCGTTCCTCGTCTATTAAACACAAATAGTTTTATTTTCTGATCGCAAAATTCGTTCCGCAGCTCTTTTTGTTGTGTAATAGAAAACTTCTTAATGCCATGCAGTCGTTGCAATTTAGACACGCCTACCTTTTGAAGTTGTGTCAAAAAAGAATGTTTTGATGACTTTGTTTTTATACAAAAAAAGGACAAACTTACGAGAGAACAAAGGATTCGACCTGAGTTTTTTAAGGTGCTTGAATCGAACCATGATTCAAACTCAACATATGCATAACAAACCACAACGATTTTGAATTAGCCTACCTACATAAAAAAAAAAGAACGTATGAAAAAAGACCAGAATGCTTTACCCTAGTTAGAATGAACTCAAGATTCTAGATTAAATCCCTTCCTCCAACTTCAGCTTGCTTGCAAGCGTAGTTGCATGCGTTGATGTGATCTTTTTATTTTTTTGGTTAACCTGTTGCAACGAATGCAGAGTATTCTACGAAAAGAGACTCAAATATACTCTTGCTTCAGCTTGGCGATCATGGCGCCACTGATAGGGTCGTTGCCAAAATCAGCAATTTCCCTCGCGACATTGGAAAGATGCTTTGACGCGTCTTTCTTCTTGATGCCGGCCTGCTTGAGCAACTTGAGCAGCTTCTTTTTGGTGCCCAATTTCAAGAGAGTCTCGATGTCAATGGTTCCGCCCTCGCTGCGCATAATCTCCAGGACCGCGGCGCGAAAGGCATCGAGGCCTGTTGCTTGCTTGCGCTTCTCGGTACCGACACCAGTGCCAGGGGCCGCGCCAGCCGCGTTGCCGGTTTTACTCGCAGCAGCGCCTGATCCAGAACCAGATCCTGCTGCTGATTTGTCGGTGCCAGCCCCTGCGCCGCCTGCACCGCTAGACGAGGATGCAGACCCCGCAGAGGAGGCTGCACCTCCTGCGCCTCCTGCACCTGAGCCAGCAGAAGTTGCTGCCGGGTCCGTCGACGTCGACCCTCCGTTGGTCGAAGTCGAGGCCGCCCCAGACGTTGCTGCCGCGCCGCCCTCCTTGACGACTTTGGCACGCGCCTCAGCCTGGGCCTGTTCGCGCGCGCGCTGCGCGTCAAGAGGCGTGCGCGCGATGCGCCCTTCGGCGCCGTCGGCATCGGCCATGTCTTCATCCTCGTCGTCCTCGTCTTCGTCTTCGTCGAATTCGTCATCTTCATCGTCCTCGTCGTCGCTGATGGCCTCTTGAAGGTCCTCGGCGCCGTCGATGAGGTCATCCTCGTTATTGTGCTGAAGCTCTTCCTCCTGTAGAAGAGCTCCGTCATCTTCATCGTCCTGAAACTCTTGCTGGTAATCAGCGTCACCTGTGCCTTCGCCACGGCCCGCATCTTGACGATCAATGGCGAGGACATCAATATCTTCCTCATCATTTCCATCGTCAGAATCTGCCTCGAGACCAATGTCACGTCCGCGCATCTTCTTTCGCGTCTTGAACTCGGCGTCGTCGTCGCTCATCAGCAAGTCATCTCCATCGACGGCGCCAATCTCGCCACTGCCTCGCTCTGGTATCTTTTCACGTTTCACTTTGGACGCGGCGCCTTTGCGCATTTCTTCATGGGAGCCCATCTTTTCCATTTCCTCCTCGCGCATGCGCTGTCTTTCTTCCATAAACTTGGCCACGTTGCTCATGGACGTCTTGCTTTCTTCGAGCCTTTTGGCCTCACTGATGCTTAGCGTGTGATAATTTGGCGGTTTCTTGAATTCGATCCATTCATGGATGGGCACCATGCGAAAAGGCTCGTTTGGATTGCTCTGCGGCGGCGGGATCATCATGTAGTACCGCGCCGACTGGCTCTCCAGCTGTCCGTGCAAGACGTTCTTTTTTTTACGATCTGTCAAGACCCATCGGGTCTCCTTGCGCATCTTGTACTGACGCCGCCTTTTGAATGGGCGCGGATCATCGTCGTCATCCGGTTCACTTTCGGAGCCTTTGTCCTCGCCAATTTCCTCGCCGCGAAGATGCACGGGCGCGGGCCACGCCTTGGTCCCAAAGGGTGGATAGGCAAGTGCCTTGCCTTCTTCGGCGCTTAGCTGTCCCGCTTTGACAGCCTTTTCCATCTCGATCTTGGCGTACGGGAAGAGAGCATTGTAGTACTTTCGCGTTTCTGCAAAGGATGACCTCACCTCGAGCTCTGTGTACGCGGGCGCCTCCTTTTCGCCGGCGTCCCCGCCTCCACCAGCAGCGCCACCACCGCCACCGCCGCCGCCGCTGCTGCTGCTGCTGCTGCTGCTGCTGCTCATGACGCCGTTGCCCGTGCAGAGCCTCGCGTCGCTTCCTCTCCGTCTAACGTTGCGTCTGCGGCTGCACGCGGCTGCGAGCGGTCACCACCGCCGCCGCACAGCACCGTCGTCTTCGCTCTCGTCGCGCTCGCCTGCGAATGGGCACGAAAGCGTTTTGTGTTTGTCTCGCGCGTCAAGGCCGAGTAAGACTCAGACTCGAAAGCACAAGACAAGATCTCCCTTTCATCCCGTGTTATCTTTCACGCCGCAGAGCTTGAACATACATACGAGGCCTCTATACTGGAATAAAGAAGAGACGATGCGCGTAACTCTGGGTACTAGTAGGTGGCCAAGGTTTGGAAAGCGACAAACAAGCAAGTATAAGCCTATCCTCTTTCTTATTAGTTTTGAGGTATGCTTCCGGTCAAGAGATCGTGCTCTTTGGGGGGTATTTTGAGCTCGGTTGCGGCGCTTTTCCTTGTGAAAGCAGGCGCGAGCGGTCATTCATCAAAGCCAACGCTGAAATGAGCTCTCTTATATTGTCTTGAGACTGTAATTGAGCATAATTTTCACGGAGCGAGTCTGCATTCAGATAAGATTTTTACAATGGCGTGACACATTATTCGCCATGTAACGTGCAATGTAGCGTGCAATGTAGCGTGCAATGTAGCGTGCAAAAGGGAGTAAAGGCATATGTATACGTACGTTTATGTGAGAGTGAAGAAAAGAGAACAGAGCCTAACTTGCGTCAGTCCCATTGGCGTTTGCAGCAGCTGGCGCAGGGGCAGTTGACGCAGGTGCGGCCGGTGCAGTAGACTCCGAGGCAGCCACGTCCCCCACAGCCGGCGTAGCAGCCGGCGCAGCAATCGGCTCAACAGCAGCAGCAGGAACAGCAGGAACAGCAGCAGGAGCAGCAGCTGCAAGGACAGAGTCCGCAGAAGGAAGAATACTTGCTTCAGGCGCAATAGATGTTGGGGCAGTTGCAGGTTCAAGCGCTGGTTCGGGCTTTGGCTTCTTCGTGGGCTCGCCGGCGGCGTCTTTCATGGGGGTGTCGCCGCTCGCAGGCCGCTTGACGCCAGCAACAGTGCTGGATGCAGATGCGCTCTCGATTTTCGTTCGCGCAGGCCTGAGTGACTTGTTTTGTTCTGTAAACTGCTTGAGCATGGTCTCGAGACGGCGAAAGTTGGCGACATCGATACGGTCGACAAGAATATCAACATCATCGCTGGCGCGTTTGCGCAGCGCAGATTCGCAGGTTTCCTCAATATTGATGATGAACTCACCGAGTTGGACCTCGTCTATCTCGTAAATGAGCCGGCAAAAGCCGGCGACCTCGGCCTGCGAAGGCGTCTTGCCGTACTTGCTACGATTTGGTGTGGCCCCGTTGTTGTTGTTACTGCTGCTATTCGCGCCCGAGGGGTCGAGTTTCTTTGCCGCGCGCGAGAGGTCACGATCAAACTTGCGCTTCAGCTTGAGCGCCACCTTGTACAAGTCGGACCCATCCTGTGTGTTCCAAGCAAGGAGTAAGGCATTGGTTGATATGAGAGAGAGAGAAAGAGAGGGAGGGAGAGGTTGGTCAACCGATTGGTTGTTTGTTCGTTCGGTCGTTTGGTCGGACGTGTACGTCCGTATGAGGTCAGTCTTAGTTTGTTCTTTCATCTTTCACGCAAGCGTCGATCTTTCATAGTTTCTCTCAAGGCAAGAAGCAAAACGCAAACGTACCGCATTGTAGGCCATGCAATTGCTCCATATTAAGCGCATGTGACGCACAAAGTCGTCAAAGCTCGAGTACTTGTTCTTGTCCAGATTGGCTTTGATGGTACTGAGATCCATGGGCTCTTTAACAATCGTGGGATAGTCTGGTAGATCCCATTCTTTCCACAATACAGGCTCACGAAAAGGATCTGTACATGATGGTTGCAAGTGACACAGGCAAGTAGGCAGGCAGGCACGTAGGCAGAAGAGGTTAGATATCTTGATTTGACTGACACTGATGTGAATGAAGCTCGCCAAGTACGTACCTGATTCCGGATCGTCGACAAACTTTTGCACAAGGCGATTGGCTTCGGCGCGCCAAAGCGCTTCATCCGGTTTGCCCATAGTCGGTACCGCGTCGAGCACGAGCGGTAGTTGGAGCGCACTCGCGTCCTCGCCGCTCCGCTTTCCCCCCCCCCTTTGCCTGCCACTGGCTTCGCGCGACGACGTGCGCCGGCTGGCGAAGCGCGAGGGCGCGACAGGAAGGGAGAACGAAAGCTTTGCTTGGGATCGCACCCACTCCCGCGGGCGCGCGCGAGAAGGCGGGCGGGCGGGTGGGCGGGCGGCGAGACTGCGTGTCTGCCTTGCCTGCTGCCGGTTTTTGTCCAATGATGCCAAACGACGACTACATAGCTATTGTCTAAGACAGTCCTATCAACGCCGAGTCAAAGCAGCTTATTCATGGATATTCTTCATGATCCGTAATAAATCCTTGCTCAAATAGAGTTTCCTTTCTTTTCTTGTTGGATTCATAATATTCTTCATCAAAGTGAAAAATCCGTATTATCCTATGAGAGTGCGCGTCCCCACAGCCGGGGTTTCTCGTGGTTATACGGTGTTTGTCGTACATTGTCTGCACGTGCTCGTCAAAGACGCGAGGGAACGAGGATGAACGACGCGTTTCGTCTGGCTAGCTGACTGGCTGGTGGCTGATGCAGACGGTCTGCATCTCCATGGACGCCGTGCTTTTTCCGAGGAATTTTTTTTTCTTCCCCCTCCAAGGTCCTCACGGTCATTATCGATTATTGGCTCGAGAAAAGGAGAATTTTCCTCTTGCCAACGCTCTGACGCCGCTGCCGACTGCGAGGACTCGTCAAAAAGAGTCTCTTGTTCTTTCGTTTTCCCCGACTTTGCGTTCGTTGGCCTGCCATCATCATTATCAGCAGCAGCAGCAGCAGCAGCAGCCCATCAACAAAAACTGCGCAAAGGCCAAACGAGCACGGTCTCTCCGCCGCGTAGTTGTACCGCTACGTTTCGCGGCTCTTCATTTCATGCCTCGGAAGTCGGTGGACACGGCCGGGTCGTCGGAGTTTGGCTATGTTGGCTGGCTATGTTGGCTGGCTGGCTGGCTGGCCGGCCGGCCGCGTTTATGCGGTTTGCTCGCAATTCCCCCGCATGATAACTTTGAAGCCCTGGAGTCGATGAAGCTCGAGAAACATGCTCTCTCCACGGCGCGAATAGTGAGCCAGCCACCAGGGCGGGTTACGATCTCCGCGCCGGGCCATCTGACGATTCAGCTGTTCGTGCTCAAATATGCCGGTCGGCTAGCCTCAGCCAGCTCCAGTTCCAGCGCAGCAAGTTTGCACAGCGAAATGAGAGAACTGATTGCAAAGAATAGACGACTTCTCCACATACGTACGTACATCCTCAGAACTGCTCGCCAAACCACCAGCACTTGATTGAGAGTGAGTGACCTGCCTGAAGATGCCAGGCCTGAGCCTTTTCTCCCTTCATGTTGTTCTCGAGTAGCGTCTTATCTTATTTTGTTCTGTCTTGGTTTGTTCTTTCTTCCACTTGTAGTGTCTTGTCTTGTGCGAGGCGCCGACAGTCAGGCTGGGTATTGTCGTTGAGATGTCGCTGGTCGTCGGTCTTTGCGGGCTTTTGCTTGCATTCGCCGACAACAAAACTTCTGCTGTGTACGTCCACGCCGCGGTCAAACGGGCACATGCAGCTCTCCAACTCGTCCGAGTCCGAGAAACTCTTTTCGCTCGCTTGGTCTGAATAAATGACTCGACCGGATCCGAAGTTGTACGAGCAATGTAGTGTAGGCAGGCACTCGCTCGCCCGTTGGCTAGGATTTCCTTTTTCCGTGCGTCCCACGGCGAGCAACATCGACCCACTCCCTCCGCGTTCCTCCCTCCCCCCTAAAGAAAACGGCAGATCGCGCTTGCGAACGAGCTGGAATCGAGGCTCCCCTTGGTATAAAAGATTGTGGTGGTGGCGGTGGTGGTGATCGTGGTGGTGACGGTTGAGAGAAGAACCCCCGCAGATGATCCAGGCACTACAAGGCTCATCCGCGCTGCGCCAGCCACCATGTGCAGGTAGTTGGGCCGCTGCGTGACATTTATTTCTTTCAGACTGCCAGTCAGCCAGAAAAGCACAAGCACTGATCGCATGCATGCATCGCAGTGCAGCGAGGAATCCAGCCCCGGCGGGGCGCCATTCCGGCGAGTTCTGGCGGGTTCCGCCTAGTTCTGCACGCGCGGCGGCGTGCGCAGCTTGCTTCACGGAAGAACGCGCGCGAGAACGGCTGGAACGGGTCCCTGTAGTGCCGAGTTGAAAAAAAAGAAAAGACAACAAGACAGGACAAAGGAAAGAGAAGGAAAAAGAAAAGAAAAGGAATGGAAAGGGGAGGAAAAGGAGGACAAGCGCCGGAAAAAGAAAAGACAACGCAGCAGCAGCAGCAGCAGCAGCAGCAGCAGCGGTGACGCCGGCGAGGACGATTTCGAGACTCGCGGCGAAGAAGGCGGAGAAGCAGGCGGAGAAGAAGGCACGGCGCACGGAGGGCGCGTCGAGGCCGGGCTGCTGCTGTTTGTTATTACTCGTTCGTAGAAAAGCTGCTTCAAGGACAAGTCGCCTCCCGGCAGAGAAGAGGAGGATGTGCAAGCTAAGGAACTTGAAGGGCAAGACCGCCATGGCATGCGTGCATGCACGCACGCACGCACGCACGCACGCACGCACGCACGCACGCACGCACGCACGCACGTAAAAGTGGACGCTGGCTTGGCGAGAGGAGAGAGGACACTGGGGAGAGACGGGATCGAGAAAAGCGGAGAACCGGGATACGCATGCATGACGCGGAGAAGAAAAGAAGGCTCGAACTCGAGGCGGGATGTGCGGCGGTCGGTCCTCGCATGATGCCTTCAAGTTGATTGACGGTGAGGTTGACTCGACTCGAGTCGGGTCGAATCGATCGCAATGCGTGCGAGGCCCGGCTGGCTGGCCAGAGGCGAAAGCAGCGACGAGCATCGCGACGAAGGGAGCCTGCGAAGCAAGTCTACGCTATGATGCGGCCGCTCCCCGGTGGCTGGGAGAACCCCTGCGCACTGTGATCGACCACGGAGGCCGGGCGGCCACGCCTCTCGACACCTATCTTGATCTTTTCCTTCCTCCTCCTCCTCCTCTGCGGCGGACTCGTAGCGCCGCACCGCAGCTGTTCTGCAGGACCAACCTGAATTTGCGACGCGCATGCACGCCCGTGCGCTCGCCTGCTCGTAGTTTTAGCGGACAGACCACGCCGCAGCATCGTGCAGAAGGCGGACGTCCAACGGCGTGAGGTCTGCGAGCACGCACGCACGCACGCACGCACGCAAGCAAGCAAGCAAGCTAGCGAGCGTGCTAGCTCGCAGGAGACCTCGAATCCTCGCTCGCTCGCTCGCTCGTGCATTCGTCCTTGGCCATTCCTCCGCTCCGCATCCCGCCCTCATCCCCTCCGTGCTGTGCGTCTTGCGCCAGAGCCGCGCCCAGCCGCGCCAAGCCGCGCCAAGCCGAAGCAAACCGCCAAGCCCAGGCCCAGCCTGCGAGGTCTGCTGCGTCGAGTGAGCCGCCGGAAACGAGGCCAGAGAGCAGGAAAGCCAAGAGCGCCCTCTGCGCTCAGACGCGCGCCGGCCGCCGCCGTCTCCGCGCCGGCGGGCCGTGCGCGTCTGCCGCCCGTGGGGC
>KN805422.1:68641-87845 GCA_000818945.1 Schizochytrium sp. CCTCC M209059
CAGCCTGCGGCGCGCGGGGGAGCGCGCGGCCGGCTCGGGCGCGGCGCGGCGCGAGCCGCCCGCACCCTAACAGTCGGGCGACTGACTGTTCGTGCCAGGACCAGCGGCGAGAGCGCGAACCCGGCCAGGCGAGGCAACCCGACCCTCTGCACGGGCACTCCGCGGCCACGGACGCTTACTTGAGCGGGGCAGACCCCGACGTAGAACGCCTGACGAGGCGGACGTTGTGAAGAAGACCAAGGAGGAGGAAACCGATTTGGCTTGCTTGCTTGCTTGCTTGCTTGGGAACGAGGGAGTGAGTGAGTGAGTGAGTTGAGTTGAGTTGTCAACAACGTGTCCTCAAAACCTCTCGGGAACACCTTCGTCCACGTGCTCGTGTTCAGCATTGCAACGACGAGGACGCGCAAGAGCCCAAGCAAGTTCTGAAGGTCTCCCTTTACCCAGAATTCGCGAATAGGAATTATGATTGGCGGCGACGCGCGTGGGAATGTGAACGCCCCCGGCGCCAACGTTATGATTATGGATGACGGTTCCGGGCAAGGCCATCACGGCGGAGTCATGGGCGGAGGCATGGGTGGCGGACATCCAAGCATGCACCACAAGGGTGGCGTCATGCACCACACTGCAATGGCCGAATCTGCAACCTCCGCCGCCGCAGCCGCACCCCTGCCCCAGAGCCTGCCCTCGCTCAAGGCACCCGAAGGCGAAGACATTGAGCGCGTCGGCCGCGTTAGCATCGCGGGCCACTCGCCAAAAACATGGCTTATGAGCAGCGTCGACACCAACGGTATCACCATCGCTGTACAGTGGCACGGAAAGACCAAGACGCTGTCGGACCCTGGTGACCCCTGGGGCCACTCGACCGGGCAGAACAGTGACCTCGTCTCCGACGTTGACGTCGCCGTCACGCTGGAGCGCTTCGAAGTCGAGCAGAACTTTGTGCGCACACCCAGCCAAAGCTTGACTGACAAATTTAAGGCCATTCCGCTAGTATCTCTGCAACCATCGCGAGGCTATTTCTTCGAACTCATCTCTTTGAAACCGCGCAACGCGTCGAGAATCACATTCAAGAACAACCACAACGGTCACCAAAATCGCCTTATTGTCCGTCTCACCTACACGCTCATTCTCCGCGGACGCGGCATCGGCATCACACAGTCGATCGCAACCAACCTCGTTGAAGTTCACACCAAGAATAGATATATCGGCTCTGACGAAATGTCCCGCTTTCGCAGGGACTACATGGCCAACCTCGCCACGATCAAGAAAACTTGCGAGGGCGTGAACCGAAACATTCCCGTAAAGGTGACCTCGTATCTCGCGGGCCTCTTTGCTGCGGAGGACGAGCTTTGGCAGGCGTATTGCAAGTCTCGCGCAAAACAAAAGCACGTCAAAGCACGGGAGCTTAATCGCAAGACGCGCAAGCGGGCCATGATTGGCTACATGGGCGATCAAACCATTCCTCCCGTCAACCCTTCCATCATGTCTCATCAACATTCAAATGTTGTCAACAGTCTCCTCGAACATCATCACCAGCAGCAGCAGCACACGCAGCATCACCAACAACAACCGCAACACCATCATCTTCTCCACCACCAACACCAGCAGCAACAACAACAACACCACCATCATCAGCAACAACACCACCATCAGCACCAGCAGCAACAACACCACCACTTGCAACAACAACACCACCACCAACAGCACCAGCAGCAACACCGTCAGCACCACCTCCATCACGCCTCCTCGTCACAAGACCTGGACTCTTCCTCCCTCGAGATTGGCCGTGGCCACATGTCGCATGACTCGCACGTGCAAGGCGGCGGCCACAACGAAGGGGATAAGTCACCCGATGTTTCCATTATGTCAACGGCCCATGGCGCTGCGCTAAGCCTTCCTGTGCTCACCGAGTTCTCCGAAAAGTTTACAAATACAATGGAGGAAATGTCCATGAAGCTGAACGGCCTCGATCGACGTATGCAGCATGCCCTCGGCAGACTTGCCTACCTCGAAGAAAATTTAGAGCACGGTAAGGCCAAACGCGTGCGCACCTAGACCCGATTTACCCGCACCTGATTTGACTGCTCGAGGAGGTCAGCATGAATTTATGTAGTTGCACGATCGTCATGTCTGAGATCTCGCTCGCTCATTCGTCCGCTCATCTGATAGATACGCACAAACAGACAGACCCTGCTAGGGAGGGACTGCCTGGCCGGCTGGCTGGCTATCCAGCTGGCGGGCGAACGGAACTGGCCTGACAAGAGATCCATTACTTCTTTTTATCTAAGGCATCTGACTTTTTTAAGCGACATCCCAGACAACCTGTTTGCCTTTGCTTGTTCTCAATCCGTTTCTCTTGCTGAAAAAGCCCTTGCATAAAGTGAAAGGAAGTGATTTGACGGGAAGCGTCGTTGAGTCAAACTTGTGCATAGGTATCAGCCGACAACGGAAGATGTCCTGCGGGCATCAACGACATAGATGCGTCATTTTTATTTTTTTATTTCAAAGTCCTGTTTGTAGCTTTGAATTTGCGAACTTTCAGCTTCAAAAAATTGCGAAAAATACAGTTGAATACTTTGTGTGCCTTGCATCTACACCGCTCTTTTCTTCTAGTAGATTCTTGTCACTGCGCCTGGACCTGCGCCTAGGTTTAGGCATCAGACTCCGACTTCTTTGACGCATGGTTTTTAAGGGGACGCTTCTTGTCGTCACGGCTTGCGCCGTCCTTGGAGGCCATTTTTCGCCGCTTCTTGGCCGAGGGCCGCGACGAAATTGCCGCCCGTTTCGGTGGTCGCTGCTGCATCGCCTTACGCTCGTTTGAAGAAGGCTTGCGCAGCTTGAGCATCCAATCTGGGACCTCGCAGCCCGACAATCGCATCACATTCGCAATAGGTCGCAAAAGCTCAATATCATCGTGCGTGAAAAACGTGTACGCTTTGCCAAGCTGATTTGCGCGGCCCGTGCGGCCAATGCGGTGCACATAACTGACAGCAGAAGTAGGAAAATCATAATTGACGACGCATCGGACGCCCTTGAAGTCGATGCCGCGGCCCAGAAGCTCCGTGCAGATGAGAATCCAAACCTGACCCGCGCGGAAGCGGCGCACCACATCATCTCGCTGCTGCTGCGTACGGTCCGAGTGAATCGCGTCAATCTTGTAGCCATCGTAGACGAGCTCCTCGAAAAGCTGCTGGGCGCGCTCCTTGGTCTGCACAAAAATAAGCGTCGGGGGCGTCAGCTCTCCGTCCTGGATGAGCTGTTTTAGACCGGTCATTTTCCCGTTTTCTTGCCCTGCAAAAATGAGCTTCTGGTCAATTGTGGAGGCGCCAGCGTTTTTCGTGCCCACAACGACCTCAACGGGGTCGCGCAACACGCTCTGCGCCAGTTCTTCGATCTGGGGGGGCATAGTGGCGCTCACCATGACGCGCTGCGTTTCAGGCCCGCACGCATTGATAATTTCGTCGACATGTTCCAAGAATCCCATTTCAAAGAGCTTGTCCGCCTCGTCGAGCACCAAGTAGTGAACCGTCGACAAGTCGACACGCTTCTCAGCCACCATCGCCGCCAGACGCTCAGGAGTCGTTACGAGCGCGTCGAAGCGCCCCGGCGACTTGATGCCCTTGCGCAAAAGCGCTGCGCGTAGACCCTTGATGCCGAGCGCAAGTTTTTCGAACTCGCGCACAATCTGCGCAGCGAGCTCGCGAGTTGGCGCAATGATCAATCCCTCTGGCCCACGCACCTTGGTGGGCCGTGTTCGTAGTCGCATCAACATGGGTAGCAAGAACGCAGCCGTCTTACCAGAACCGGTGGGCGCACAACCTAGCAGATCACGACCCGCGAGAAGGGCCGGTAGCGACTCCATCTGAATCGCCGTCGGTTCGGTATACCGGCTGCGCTCGACGTTATCGCAAATCGTTTGCGCGCGTTCTCTAAGCGCGGGGCCTGCTGCCGCCGCTCCAGCCTGCAAGCCGGCAACTGAAAAGCTCAACATGGGATCGCGCACATCTGACCCGCGCACCTTGATGCGCATGCGTTTACGCAGAGCGCGCACCTCGCTCACGGAGAGTTTGTCGGCGTCAGCATCAGCGTTCGCGTCAGCAACAGCCTTTTCAGTCTCGGCCTCCTCGATGCGATCGTCGTCCTCGTCAGAGTCGGCGTGGGCCTTAATTTTTGTTTCATCCTTGCGTTTTGCCTCGGATTTCTTGCTGCTCTGCTTTTTTGACGTAGCTGCGGCAGTTTTGGCGGGACCTGCCGCAAAGAAATCGAGGGCGCTCTTGCGCTTGTTGTCGCCCTTCTTTGCCGCTCCAGAATTTGGTTCGATCTTTGATTTATCGTTGTCGACACGTGGCCTTTTGCGCATTACGTCCAACGCCAGCGCATTCGCGTTCTTATCGAACTTGAGCCCGCCCACGAGGCTCGAGAAGACGTCCTCCGTCAGGGACCGGGGCCCTGACATGCTGGCTGTTTTGTTTGATGCCTTCTTCCTCGGTCGCTCTCCCTCGCCTGCCTTGTCCTGCGCGGCCTTTGCTCGCGGCTCTCTTTCGGCCACTCTCCCGCGGAGGTACAGCTCGCGCCGCGTCACGCGGACACCCCTCGTCCCAGACGGGCTCGCTGCCGGCCAATCCAGACTGTGCTCGAGTCCGGGTCCTCGCCGCCTGCCACCACCACCCACCGCCGAGCTCGAGCCGCGTTCCCATAGAACGCGCCCAGCCAGCCAGCCAGCCAGCCAATCGGTAAAGGTGTGTGCGAAACCCTTTTTTATCGGCCCCTTCTCACCCGTCAGCCTCTGCAGCAACCAGATTTGGCAAAGCGCAGACGCTTGTGGTGCACCCAACTTGAACCAAGCAAAAGAAATCAGACCGACGCAAGTGCCACCATGGCCAAAGAAATGTATAGACTGAATAGGACTCGGGCCAGCAGTGGCAGCCACAGCAACAGCGCAAAAAAGAGCTTGTATGGTATTGTATCTTTTTCCGGATCGGGAAAACAAACTGATATAGCTCGGACGGCCGAGCGAAGGAGAGCTGCGCGACAGTCTACCAAGCGTGTCAGGGCGAGACGAGGCGAGGCGAGGCGAGGCGAGGCGAGGCGAGGCGACAAGAACTTTTGCAGAAAGACCCTCTTCGCTGCCGAGGTGGCTGACGAAACGAACGAACGAAGGAACGAACGAAGGAACGAACGCGCAAACAAGAATGATGCAGCGCATCGTCGGCCAGAGGACGCGCTCGCTCACGCGCTTGGGACCAGAGAGCGTGCCGCGCGCGGCAATACGGACGCTTGTAACAAAGGTGAACGACTGGGAGGAAACGATCGACCGCAAATTCACGCGCAGCATCAAGTACGATCGGTATGCTGTAGACAGAGATCGTCCCGAGATGCGTTACAAGGATGTGATTCCCATGTGGGTCGCCGACATGGACTTTCGGGCGCCGGCACCAATGCTCAAAGCGCTGCATAAGCGAATCGACCACGGCATCTTTGGGTACACCGGCCCTGATTACCAGGTCAAGAATGCCATTTGCGACTACCACGCTCGCGTGCACGGCGTCGAAGGCGTCAAGGCCGAGCATCTCGTGTTTTTGCCCGGCTTAGTTGTTGGTCTCAATCTCTTGGCCCGCATGGCAGCTAGACGCAACGAGGCCCTTATGACGGCCACACCCGTGTACCCGCCATTTCTTTCTTGCGCCACAAATGCAGAAACGGGAAGCGTGCCAGTCCCGCTCAAATGGCGCGACGACGTGGGGCACTATTCATTTGACTTTGACGCCATGGAGCGTGCTGCCGACGCCAGTCTCGCTGGCAACCAGCGTGTAGGTGTTTTCGTGCTGTGCAATCCGCACAATCCCATGGGCCATGTCCATACGAGAGAGGAGCTCAAGGCTCTCGCAGACTTTTGCATGCGGCGAGACATTGTTGTCTGCGCAGACGAGATCCACTGCGACCTGGTCCTTGGCAAGCACCGCCATGTGCCGTTTGCGAGCGTGCTTTCAGAAGCCCAAGGTCTCGAACGCCATCTCATTGCTTTTCATTCCCCAAGCAAGACCTACAATTTGGCAGGTTACTCGACGTCGTACGCCATCATTCCTGGTGAAGATCTGCGACTTCGATTCAAACGCGAAATGCCTGGTATTACGGCCGACATTACAACACTTGGCTACACCGTTCTCGAAGAAGCTTGCGCTGACCGCGAAGGCGGTTTTGCAACCTATCGCGGTGAGCTCGTATCACAAATCGCAAGCAACGTGGACCGTCTGCGTAGCTTTACCGAGACGCACTTGGCACCGTTCATTAAATTTGAGCACAGTCAAGAGGCGACCTACCTTGCGTGGCTTGATGCCCGCGAGCTTGCAGCGGCAACGCAGGCTCGAAATGTGGCTACATGGATTGAGCGTGAAGCTGGCGTCGGGCTCAATGATGGTGCGCCCTTCGGGGAGGGCAACATGTTTCAGGGCTATGTCCGGATGAACTTGGCTTGTCCGCGCGCAACGCTTGACAAAGGTCTTGATCGCTTGGCGCGCGCTGTAAAAAGTGTCCGTGCGAAGCAAGCGTGAAAACGGGTTGAACTGATAATGGTTGCCTATTGTTGTAAAGCCACCGAGGATCGCGAACATGCTTTCCAAATTAAACTTCTTTTTTGAATTAAATTAGAAAAGAATGATCCTCTATGTACTCGCACACACGCACACGCGCGCGCCCGCTAACGAGCATGGTACCTTCACATGCAGTGCCATCTGATTCTTCGCGCTTTGTCAAACAGAGTCTTTCAAGTTTTCCATGACGTGTAGGTCTAGTACAAACATTAGAATTAGATAAGAAAACCTGCCGGTATGCCAGGAAAGGCCTCTGCTTTCGTTGTAGCAGGCAGCGACTCAGCCTCATAGCGTACAGCGCCCGTGCCGGGAATATATGAAGCCTCTGGAAGCGCGTGCGCGGTTCTCCCGATGACAATCGTTGCTGGAGAAATAACGGCGGCCGCCCGACTCAGTGCAGCAATGTCCTCGAGCGTGCCCCGAATGACTCGCTGATTTGGCAGAGTGGCCCGCTCGATGACTGCGACAGGGGTTGACGCAGGGTATGCGCATCGGGTGCGTAGCCTCGTGACGAGGTTTTCCATGCGCGAGACGCCCATGAGGAAGACCGCGGTGCGGCTCTCGTCGAATTGCGGAGGGAGGCGCGGGACGGAGTCATGTTTACCATGGCCCGTGGCAATGACCAACTGATCGGCAACGCCGCGGGTCGTGACGGCCAAGCCTGTCGACAAGGGGGCGGCCAGCGCACTTGAGATGCCGGGAATTACCTCGATGGCAAATCCATGCTTTTGGACAACATCAACCTCTTCACCGCCGCGCCCAAAGAGGAAGGGATCGCCACCCTTGAGGCGCACGACATCCTCGCCGCGCTCGAGTGCCTCGATCATCCATTCGTGCAATTCGTTCTGTGCAAAATTGGCGCAGCCCTTGACCTTGCGCGAGTGCACTACACGACCACGGATGAGCTGGACGATGCCTTCGGGTACGAGTTGGTCCACGATGACCACGTCAGCCTCGGCCAGAGCCCTTCGCGCCGCCAAAGTAAGCAGCGCCGGGTCCCCGGGTCCTGCGCCCACGAGTCTGCATCGTGCCTGAGAACGTCTCGTCGTCCGTGCGACTGCCTTGCGCGAGAGGACCGCTCGAGCTCGCAAGGGCCAGCCGCTTTGCTCGAGTCGCACGCCAAGAGTTACGAGCGCCAGCACCAGCGCCAGCGTCAAAGCTGTCGTGAGGATGCCAGCGCTCCACGACGCCTCGGCGGCTGCGCCGAGGCTCGCGCGGAGGACCACCTCGTGCATCTCCTCCCGCTGGAAGAGCGAGAACCACTTCTTCGATAAGGCAGACCGGGTTGGGCTGCTCTTAAGACGTGCTTTGCCTTGGTCTTTGCTTTATGCTTTGGCTTGCTTTCGCCTTAGCTTTTGCTTTGGTTTCGCCTTGGCTTTGCCTTCAAGTTGGCTTTGCCCAGCCCCAGGGCTTTCTTTGCAGGTTGATCACCGTAGAAATCACTTTGCCTTGCGCTGCGCTTGCAATGTGCTTGCGCTGCGCTTGCAATGCGCTTGCAATGCAAAGGAATGTATTGTTTGCACAAAGCACGGCCGCGGGTCTTGCACAAACAGGAGCTGCTCGGTTCGAGGACCGCAGCGGTTTGTGCAGCCGCTCTTCTTCTCGCCTCAACTGCGAACGCCGGCCGCCAGGCAACGTCGTCGCGGTCGTCGGCGCTGCGTCGCTCTTTCCTTTCTCGCGGTGCTCGCCGTCGCGCACGCACGAGCAAGGCCGGGTCGCGTGGCGGCAACCGCACCGCCAATATATGTTACAGCCACAGCCCACACCTGGGTGCTGCTGCCTGCTTGCTGTTGCTTGCTTTCTTACCTTTTTGCTCGCTTGGTCGGGGTCCAGGGTCTTGCTTTCACCGGCGGTATTGAGACGACACGGAAGCGCCAAAGGACAGGCGGCGAGACGCGCGGCGGATCCGGCCAGGCTTTCTTCGTCCGCGCAAGTCGGCTTTGTCCGCGCCGTCTCAAAGCGCCCGTCCCATCCATCCGACTCGTGGCCGATCGGCCGGCCGGTCGAGGAGTTCGTTAGTCGGTGGCTGGAGACGCGCGCCTGGCGGAGCGATCGTCCGCGGCGAGAGCCGCACACGAGGCATCTCCCGTGGCTTCGACCCATTACGGCCAGCTGCAGGCCGCTGCCGCGCGGTAGCAAACACCCGCCGACGAAACGTCATGCGACGCCCCTCGGTTTGCTGCCAGGAAGAGCTCGTGATCTTGTTGCAATTCTGTCCAATCAAAGGGAATTTTTACGAATCGCCGAAATAGGAAACAATTTTCGAACCCTGCTGCTGCTCGTGGCGCGTCGTCGACATCATGCAATTTATCTTCCTGCTGACTGTGGAGGACGTGGAAAGGTTTTCGATCATCTGTGGAGAAATGTTGAGAGATATGCTGCGACATCTGCAATGAGTCCCGTTGAACAAAACTCCCGCACAAGCCAAATAAATCTCCCACATAGTCCATTGTATGGGACTGCGCCGTCGAAGTGGTGTGGGTTGTGCAGGGCCAAGCCAGACTCTTTCGGTCTCCGTCATCATCACAAGCGGTGTTCGCGTATGTTGTCTGTTCGCGTATGTCTGTCGCCTCGGTCGGTGCACAGATAGCAGCACATGCACGAAAACGGAGTAGCGCAGGCGCCACCGCTTCCAGCAGCAGCAAGGAAGGACTCACACCGCGTCGGCGGCGCCCGGCCGCATTCTCGCGGACCAGATCTCGGAGGCTCCATCCGCGGGCGGGCAAGCTGGCCCGGCGCAGGCCAGCCACCAGCCATCCAACTATCTACCTACCGTGCCTCCTGGTCGTTCCCTGTCGACGCCGCACATCACCGCAGTGGCCATGCCGACGGGGACTCGTGAGCGCGAACTTGTCGTGCTCGTGTCGTTCGCTCCCTCGCTCCCTCGTCCCTAGAGACAGCCAGGTGACGAGCCAGCCAGCCAGCCAGCCAGCCAGCCAGCCAGCCGGTCAGCCAGCGCGAGCTAGGGTGATCAGTGACCAGCGTCCCGGCTTCGCACTGGCCGTGGTGTGGCCATCGCGAATCACCTAGCTGGTCGCTGGTGGCGTCAGCGAGGCGAAGCGAAGCGAGCGCAGGGTAGGCCGCGCGTGCACTTGGAAAACAAGCAAGCACGCAAGCACGCAAGCAAGCAGGCAAGCAAAGACAAAAGTAAGCAAGCAAGCAATACCGTTGTTTCCAGCAGCTTCTTCTTCCTTCTGCAGCCCCGGGGGCTACTCAAGCTACGAAGTGCTGCAGGCCTAACATTCTGGTCCGCAGCGGCAATTTTCGCTCCTGGGGGCTTTCTCTTGGCTCCGACCCTGACCTCACGTCCACCAAGCAAGCAAGCAAGCAAGCAAGCAAGCAAAAGCAAGCACAGGCAAGCAAAAGCACAGGCAAGCAACTGCAAGCAAGAGAGCCCTGCAACTAGCTGGCGCTGCTCTGCGACAAGATAAAAACGGAGAGCCTTATCGGGCTCCTCCTCCATGCGTGCGCCGCGTATGCCCATTTCCTTCGCGCCCCGTCGCCGCCTACCGCAGCCCTCGACCCTCTTTGCCGCGCTGAAACGCCACACGGCCTTCTCCCTTTTCTGGGACTTGTCCTTCCCTCCGCTGTGTGACGGCTGGGCGGCGTGAGGGGGACGCGACGCGCCAGCTTTCTCTGCCCCGCAAGTGCTCGCTCGATCATCGGCGACAGGAATCGGCGGCGGGCGGTACGGCCCTGCGGCAACTGCGTGCGGCTGCGGCCTGCGGTGCAGGCGAGGGTGCTGTGCAGCCGCCACGGCGAGGCGAGGCTAGACGAGGCGAGGCAAGACGAGGCGAAGCAGTGTCGGCGGCCGCGGCCTCGACGCGCGAGCGGGATTCGAGTGGCCGCGGCCACAGTTGAAAGCTGCAGCTTTGGCATACTGCTCGGAGACGCCCAGATCGCAACGCGGAGAGGTGTGGGAGAGGCCCAGAAATGCGTCATCCGCCTCTGCCACCGTCGCCAGAGGAGATTCAGGGCGGGCACGAGCAGCGCGGCGTGCGAGCCGGCGACGCCCGGACGCACTCGTGCGTGCGCGCAGAGGAAGCGCGCGAGGCGGAGGTGCACAAACCAGGCGACAGCCAACGCCGAGCACGTGGGGGGCTGCAGGGACGCAGCACAACCAAGCAAGCTGCAACCTCGCCTGCGAGGTTGTTTGTTGCGCATGAAAAACGGGTGCAACGCCACGCTCGCTTGAAATCCGTTGCATTGCATTGCATTGCATTGTATCGCGCGGTGTCACGAAGCAACGTACTTTTGCGACGAAAACATGCAGCTTCCCTCGGCGCGTGTCGACACCTGGCTCGTGGCCAGTGCTGGCCACCTTGCGCGGGGCGGCGTGGGCCTGGTGTGGCTGGCGACGCGGTTGGCGAGTCTGTCCTGCCCGGCGCACTGCAAGCAATGCGGAGAGATAGAATGGCGAGAAGAGGAGGGGGGGGGCTAGGGACACGGGACACGCAGCCTCGCCCCCAGGCTCGCTGGATGCGCAATGCGCGGTGCAGCGCTTGGTCGAAAAAGGCCCAGGCCGGGAGAGCGCTCTTCTCCAGCTCCCACTTCTCCGCGCTGCTCGGCCCGAGCACCTGCAGTAGCCGAGGAAGGTATAAATGAATCTGGGATTGCCTGGGGGTCGAATTACCAAAAAGCCTGTCAAGTCGAATCGAGTCGAATCGAGCCGAATCAAGCCGAGTCGAGTCGGGGCGGCTCGTGGGGACGCGCCGGCAGCGGTGCAGCTCGCGCCGTCGACCGGCGTTGGCTCTGCACCCGCGACGTGCATCGAGCTTACGTGATCTTCGTTCACACGCGTGCGATCGCCAACGACTTTGCAATGTCCGCAGAGCCAGGGGAAGGCAGCGAGCGCGCGGACCATTTGTTTGGGTGGGCTCGCCAGGCATCAGCAGCGGAGCCTGCACGGCGACCCGCAGCCAGCTCCTCTGCCGGCCCGCAGCCGGCAAAGTCCTGTTCGCGATGTAGTCGAGGCGGCAAAACGAGCGCTGCAGCTGGGGCGTTCGTTCATTCGTTTTCTTCTTCTCCCTCTCGCCCTCACCCTGGCTCTCGCTCTATCTATCTATCTATGTATCTGTCTCCGTGCAGCCCCAAACAAATTTTTACACACGACCGCTTAAAGTGTAAGGGGGAGTCGCCTGCATCGTCTTTCTTTGCGCTCGTGCCAGAATAGCAAAAAGGATTGAATAACTGCCAGCCACCAGAAATCGTGCTTTTCCTAAACTCTATTTTACCCTGCTCTGCCTTGCGTTTCCTTGCTTGGGCTTCCGTCGCGCCACCCTTGAAGACAATTTCGAGCAAAGAAAGCGAGCGCAGCACAAACCAGGGCAAGCAGACCTGTAAAGCAAAACTTTGCCAACCAAACCAAAGCTAAACAAGCAAGACAAGCAAGTAAAGCAAGAAAGTAAACAAGGATGGTCGCCCTTGGCGCCACCGGCGGGATTTCCCGCGATATCAAGAACCAAGAGTACAAGGGCATCCCCACCGACGAGTATGGTCGCGCCCTTGACTTCAAGGTCTTTTCGTGCATGCGCCCCTGGTACCGTGCTTTCCATGCCTCGTGGATCTCGTTCTTTGTTGCCTTCCTGGGCTGGTTCTCCATCGTGCCTTGCCTCGAGTACATTGTCGCTGACTCTAGCAACGATATCACCAACGATGTCAAGAAGACCTCAAACATCGTCTCGGTGCTCGGCACCATCTTTGTCCGCTTCGCGCTCGGCCCTGTCTGCGAGCGCTTCGGTGCCCGTCGCCCACAGGCCGTCCTTCTCCTGGGCGGTGGCACCCTTGTGCTCATTTCCTCCTCGGTCAACTCGGCTTCGGGCCTGCTCGCGATCCGCTTCTTCATCGGACTCGTGGGTGGTGCTTTTGTCCCGTGCCAGTACTGGACCACCATGATGTTCGGAACTCGGGTCGTGGGTACTGCCAACGCTTTTGCTGGCGGCTGGGGCAACCTGGGCGGTGGTGCTGCGCTTGCTCTCGTGGCCTCCATTATCTCTGGCATCCGCTCCAGCGGCGTTGAAGACGAGACGGCGTGGAGCTATGCCCTCATCGTTCCGGGCCTCATGATGATCTGTGTCGCTATCCCCATGCTCCTTTTTAGTGATGATTGCCCTCAGGGTCACTGGAGCAACCGTCTCTACAACGACCCCAATGCTGACAAGATCGCGGACGAGGAGGACCCTGTCAAGGATGCCCCTGCGAAGAAGGCCTCTCACCTTGACGTCGTCCTTGACTACCGCGTCTGGCTCTTGGCTCTCGTCTACGCTGCCTGCTTCGGTGTCGAGCTCGCGCTCAACAACTCGCTCTCGGGCTTCCTCTACCGCTACTTTAATACGGACGCTGATCCCAGCTGCACCGACCTTGCCGTGCAAATCAGCACGAGCTACCCTGCCTCGTGCTCTACTCTCGGCAAGGACACAGCCTCGCAGATCGCTTCCCTCTTTGGCCTCATGAACCTCTTTGCTCGCGCGCTCGGCGGTGTGGGCAGTGACTTTGCTTTCTACCGCTTTGGTATGCGCGGACGCCTTGCTGTCCTCATGTTCACGCTGCTCGGCGAGGCAACCATGCTTGTTGTCTTCAGCCAAGTCACCACCGTGCCCACTGCCATTGGCTTCCTCGTTTGCTTTAGCGTCTTTGTTCAGGCCAGTGAGGGCGCGACTTTCGCCATTGTTCCCTTTCTCAACCCGGGCAACATTGGCAACGTCGCTGGTATTGTGGGCGCTGGTGGCAACATTGGCGCTGTGTCCTGGTCGACCATGTTCAAGAGCATCGACAGCCAACGCGATGCTTACCTGTACCTTGCCTTCATCATCTTTGGCGTCGCCGCCTTTGTGTCGATTATTCCTGTTCAAGGTCAGTACCTCCTTGGCTGCCGTTCCAAGCCTTTGTCCTCAGTTGAGACTGCATCCGAGGCATCCGAGGATATTGGCGATTCCTCCGTTCATGACACGAAGGCCACCGTGCAGGCCTAAGTGGGCTGTCCAGACTTTTTGATTTACGAACCTGCATCCTCTGATTCCCAGTTTTGAGAAACAATAATTGGTGTCTCCTGTCTATCTACTGCTGCTGGTCGCGAACCTTGCTGCCTTCAGCTTCATCTCTTTGGTATTGCTTATGCAGCTCCCCACTTCTTCAAGAGATGAGAACGTCTCTGCAGGCCGCCGCCTCGAGGCGATGTCCTAGCCTCTAGCCAAAAACTGAGAAAAATAGCGCTTTGTTCGTCGATGGTGCAAAGAATCACACCAACGTCAACACCTCTAGTCGATCAGAACCACATGAACTCGTCTTGTGTTCTCGACTCTACGTAGGTCTTCACATGCCGACCCAATGGAAGCAAAAGATTCTTCATGCAAGACAGTCATGTCCCTCTCCTCGCGATGCTTTCTGTGTCCAAGAGCACTTCATGCAAGAAGTGACGGTGGCGGTCTTCACGGCTGAGGATTCATTGCAAGTGCAAGAAGACTTCTGTGGCGTGCGAAAAAGCAAGCACATGAACAATAGGATACTGGAAAGAAAAAAAAGAACTCGACATATTTTTGCAGTTACGATAGAGTTTGAGCATTTTGATTACCAATCAAGCTTCGTATCACCACAGCATGCAGTGCTCTTGGCCTCGCCGCCGTCTGCAAGCGACGTCTCGACCTTGATGGTATGCTCCGCCGGGTTGTAGTCATCCATTGCCGAGGTGCAAGAAGACTTCTGTGGCGTGCGAAAAAGTAAGCACATGAACAATAGGATACTGGAAAGAAGAAAACGAACTCGACATATTTTTGCAGTTACGATAGAGTTTGAGCATTTTGATTACCAATCAAGCTTTGTATCACCACAGCATGCAGTGCTCTTGGCCTCGCCGCCGTCTGCAAGCGACGTCTCGACCTCGATGGTATGCTCCGCCGGATTGTAGTCTTTCATTCCCGAGGTAACACGGTACTTGTCGCTCGCAAGGATTTCGTCCAAGTCGGCTTCGGACGGAAGAAGAAGCGAGACCCGGCCCGTTGAGAAATCGAGACGCGTGCGAAAGGTCCAAAGCTCATAGTTTTCGTCATCAAGGCACTTGCCCGTCGTGAGAATGTAGCGCTTCTTGTGAATAGGGCAGGCCACCTTGGGCAGCCCGCCCGCGTCACCGACCAAGCCGCTCGATAAAACGAACGAGTTGCGGTGCGGGCACATGTTCTGTGTGGCAAAGAGACGAAATTTAGGGCCAGTCTTGGCAGAGGTCGCGAGCTTAAAGAGGGCCAGCTCCGACTTGCCGTAGCGCAGCGTCACGCCAGAGTCCATGAGCACGTCGTCGACGTGCACCATATCCACCCAAGTCTCCCCACCAGGGAAACGCTGCGAAGACATCATTGGCGAGGACGACGGGTCCTTGGATTCGATGCTCTCCTCCGTCTCCGGCTCAAGCGCAATGACAGGGTTGTTTGAGGGTTTGGGCACGTGCGGGAGTGCGTCCCAAGTCTTGGGCCAGTCCGCAGGCCGCTGCTGACCGCGCTGCTTGATAAACTCGATGCCGCGCTCCGACTTGGAGGGCTCGTTCGCGTACTGCGCGAACATCTTGCGGCGCTCCGGGTCGGTGACAATTTCCTTCCACTCACACTTGTACGTGTAAATGAGATGAGCCATCTGAGCCTCGAGCTCTTCGGCGATGCCGAGCTTGTCGTTCACCACAACCTCCTTGAGGTAGTCGATGCCGCCCTCGAGGCCCTCGAGCCAGCGAGCCGTACGCTGCAGCTTGTCGGCAGTGCGAATGTAGAACATGAGAAAGCGATCTAGGTAACGTCTGCACGTTTCCTCATCAATGCCGGATGCCAAGAGGGTGGCGTGGCGCGGCTTGCTACCACCATTGCCGCAAACGTACAGGTTGTAACCTTGCTCCGTCGCAATGAGACCAAAGTCCTTGCTCTGCGCCTCAGCGCACTCGCGGATGCAGCCCGAGACACCACCCTTGAGCTTGTGCGGAGAACGAATGCCACGGTAGCGCTCCTCAAGCTCGATGGCAAAGCCTACGCTGTCGCGCATACCGAAGCGGCACCACGTCGAGCCGACGCAGGACTTGACCGTCCGCAAGGCCTTGCCGTAGGCATGGCCGCTCTCGAAACCGGCGTTGACCAGGTCCTCCCAAATTTGCGGAAGCTGGTGACGCTCAGCACCAAAGAGATCGATGCGCTGGCCTCCGGTAATCTTCGAGTACAGGCCATAGCGTTGAGCAATCTCGCCGAGGGCAATGATCTTGGCGGGCGTAATCTCACCGCCGGGAACACGAGGCACCACCGAGTACGAGCCGCCGCGCTGAATGTTGCCAAGGAAACGATCGTTGGTGTCTTGAAGTGGGGCGTTGTCCTTGCTGATCACCAATTCGTTCCACAACGAGGCTAAGATGCTTGCCACGGCCGGGCGGCAAATCTCGCATCCACGGTACACGCTGGCGGTGTCGGAGCCGTGGGACTCAAAGAGCTCGTTAAAGCTCTTGATCTTGTTGATCTGCACAATGTGGAAGAGCTCCTGGCGCGTGAAACGAAAGTGCTCGCAAAGGCTCTTGTCCACCGTCTTGCCGAGCTTGCCCATCTCGTCGACGAGAAGCTCTTGTAGAAGCGGCTTGCAGCCTCCGCAGCTGATGCCGGCCTTGGTGCAGCCGCCAATGGCACCGACCGTTTCGCAGCCTTGGTCACGCACCGCCGCACAAATCGCGCCCTTGCTCACGTCGTTGCACGAGCACACCTGGGCATCGTCGTCCATGTCCACAATAGTGACACCAGCTCCGCTCGAACCGCCGTTCGCACTCGGCGGAGGCAGCAGCGAGGTGGGTGACACCTTGAGAGGCTTGGAGCTCTTGGCGAGCATCGACAGGGTGCCGTAGTCCTCGGCATCGCCGACCAAGATACCTCCGCGAAGATTCTTGCCGTCAGCCGTAAAGGTGAGCTTGCGGTAGATGCCCGCAAGAGGGTCCTGAAAGACCAGCGAAAGGGCATTGTCGTCGTTCTCCTTGTCCTCTTCGATCGAATAGTCGCCAAAGCTAGCGACATCCACACCCATGAGCTTGAGCTTTGTGCTCACATCACCGGTGGAGAACGTCTTGGGTTCCTCTTTGGCGCTCGGGTTGACGAGGTTGTATGCGAGCACGGCAGCCATCTCGTAGCATGGTCCGACGAGGCCGTAGCACATGCCGTTGTGGCTCCCCCCCTCCCCCCCAGCGAAAATATGCGGGTCCGAGGTAGCCATGTGGTCGTCGACCTGGATGCCTCCGCCCGTGGCATCAGCCATGCTCAGAGTTCCCGCAGTGCGGGCCAGCTCGTCGCGAGGGCGAATACCGGCCGAGAGAATGACCATGTCAACGTCAATGTCGAAGCTGCCCTCGGCGCCGGCCTTGCCCACGTAGAGCTTCTTGCAGAGGCCATCTTCGGCCTCGATGCGGGATGTCCGTGCGCGGGTGTGAACCTTGTAACCCATGCTTTCAATGGTGCGGATGAGCTGGCGGCCACCCTTGCCGTCGAGCTGGCGGCGCATCAGATGCGGCGAGCTGTCGAGCACGCGGACGTCCTCGACACCGAGGTGCTCCGAGCAAACGCGCATGGCCTCGAGGCCCAGCAAACCTCCGCCAATGACGGCGGCGGCCTTAATCTTGTGCTCTTTGGAGTACTTGACCATGGCATCGAGATCGTCGATTGTCCTGTACACAAAGACGCCCTTGGGATGCGCCTCGGGTCCGCAAGCGCAAGAAGAAACCCCGTCTCTGCCACCATAGAATTGGGCGAGCAGGTGGTCTTTGCAGACGCCCTCAATGGGCGGCGCAAAGGGCACGCTGCCGGTGGCCAGGACCAGCTTGTCGTATTCGAGCTCGTCACCCTCGCGCGTCTTGATCACGCGCTTGGCGCTGTCGATGGCCACCACGCGGTCGCCGCTGCGCAGCGTCACCTGGCTCTTGTTGTCATCATACCACTCACGCTGCTGGAGGTGCAGACGCATGGGATCCATGTGCTCAAAGTACGAGGTCAGCTTGACTCGGTCATAAGCCGGTTGCGACTCCTCTCCGAACACCACGATCTCCGGCCGCTGCTCCGCGTCTACGCCGGCGCTGTGCTCCACAAGCTTCTCCACGAGCCGCTGGCCGGTCATGCCATGGCCCACGACCACGATTTTCTCCCGCGCGGGGCCCATCGTTCTTCCTCCTTCCCGTATCCTCTTTCTGCGCCTCTTGCCTGTGCGCTCAGGCGCGTCTCGTTTGTGCTTTGCCCGTCGCTCCGCCTTCTTCTACGTCGTCCTTTCCTTGCTATGGTGGGTGCGATGCAGCGTACAACGCAATGCAATGCAACTTGAATGCAACTTGAATGCAATGCAGCGCCGTGCAATGCAGTACTGCGCGATGCAATGCGATGTTGTGCAATGTGGTGCAACACGACCCGGCTCGCCTCAAAGACACCGCCAGACCCGCCACAAGAACCGCGAATGGCCGCGCCGGCGTGGACTTCAACTCAAATCCGGCGGGAGCTTGACCGCGAAAGGCGAGTGGGCGCCATGCGAGCTCGTCGTCGCACAACTCTCGTCTTGTCTTGTCTTGTCTTGTCTTGTCTTGTCTTGTCTTGCTCGCTGTTGCTGCGACCTCGCGCGCAGACGAGAAGAAGAAAAAAGAGGAAGAAGGAGAATGAGGAAGTAATGCAAGAAAAAGAAATGAGAAAAGAAATAAGACCTTTGCTGGCGGCGGCGCATCTACCTCATGCCCGCACGCGCCTCCGGTCGGCCGGCAGCGATCCGCGCAGGAGCCGCCCGGGAGAAGCCGGACAAACCCGTGCGCGTTCGCGGGCCCGGCCGCGGCCGCAGGCGCTCGCTCAGAAATCTATCTTCAGCGAGCCAGCCGACCGACCAACCAACCAACAGACCGCCAGCAAGTTTCTGTTGGGGAGAACGAGGGGCTGGCGCGCAAGTAATAATAATTCGTAATACAAACGAGCAACCCACGCTCCCCGAACCCCTTTAGTCTCGGTATTTCGCTGTGGTCCACACTCGTTCCCGCAGATGCTCGCCACTGGCGCTGCGGGGAACGTTGGAGGGCAAGTAAGTGGTTGCCGAGGCTGCTGTTACTTCTTAGCAATCGATGGCAAACTCTGGCTCAAGCGACGCGATCGCGATCGTGATTGCCGTCGCCCTTGCCGGCTGCGAGCGAGAGGCTCCCGCGCGAGCGCAAGTTGAGAAGGAAGCATGATCGCGTCCGCCTCCGCTGCCGGCCATGGGGCACGCGTCAGCGAGAAAAAAAAACACCCGGCCAGCTGCGGCTTGTGCAGGTGCTACCGCTGTCGAGCGAATTTAAGCCACCAGCCACGCGCTCGCCGCTTCTGCCTCCGCTCCGATCGAGGGCTAGGCAGCGACCACTGCCACGGTCATTTATCGATCATTGCGTGAAGGAAGGTAACCAGCCAGCCAAGCCATGCAAACTCGTCATCGTCGGCGATCCATCAGAGCAGCCGATCGAAGCGAGGCCAGTGGAGACCCACACCAGGGCGCATTTAGAAAACTTCCGTTTCCAATCCGATTCGCGACGCCCCGCTGCGTCGACATGTGAGCGAGCAGTGAGTGCTGCGAGCGGGAGACGCCCAGCTGCGGAGGCGCGAGCTTTTCCTCTTCGC
>KN805422.1:87871-138115 GCA_000818945.1 Schizochytrium sp. CCTCC M209059
GGGGTGGGGGGGGGGGGCTCTAAAAATCGAATTACATTCTCTGCACAAGAAATCAGCGTGCGAGCGGCCGAGCTTTGCAAGAACAAAGCAAGCACCGCCACCTCTTTCCTCCGGCGGGCCCGGCTGGTCGGCCGGCTCTTGACGCTCATTTTCGCAGCGAGACCTGCACTGCGCGCGCTGCAGTTGCATGCATTTCTTGTGGCCTCGGCGATCGATCGATCGATCAATCCGCCAGGGCGCCAGGGACGCTCCAGTCAGTCAAAGGCTCTTTCAGCGCGAGCAATTCTTTTGTGTGTAAAAAAACGAGAGCCCTTCGTCTGCCCCTTGTTCGCCACTCCTCAGACAAGCCGACCCATCACCAGCCTCCTCCCGCGCGGCCCGAGTCTGCGACAAACAACAGACAGCCACACGGAGCCTGGCTTCTCGCGGGTGCAGACGCCCGCTTGTGGGTGGCCTGGTCTCGGAGTCCGCGAACACGCGACTGCGACTGCGACTGCAACGCGTAGCAGCTTGACTCTTCGGCAAAGTCAGAGTCTGCTGCGTATTGACAGCCTCCTTCATACATACATACATACTATACATACAAATACTCGCATAGTTCCGTGCGATCCGACCGACTACGGAGTCTCAAGCCACCGTGACCTCGCGCAGCAAGCAGCGAGCGCTTTTCGAAGGTCACCAAAGCAAAAGCGAGACAAGTCCTGCTACTGCTGCCGTCGCCGCTTGTGAAAGAGGAAGGAGGAGGAGAAGACGATGAAGACGCGCAAGCTCAAATACGAGGTGGACGAGTCCCTGTACGCAGAGGACGTGGTCCCCGACCCGCGCGACGCCAAGACCCCTGATGCCTGGGTTCCCCGCCACCCGGAGATGGTGAGACTGACGGGGATCCACCCCTTCAACGCCGAGGCGCCCGCGCAAAAACTCATGGAGGCCGGCTTCATCACCCCGACGAGCATTCACTACACGCGTAACCATGGCCCAGTGCCCAAGCTCGACTGGGAATCGCACAAGCTGGAGATCGTCGCAGATGACGAAGACGTGACGCGCGGCTTCACGAATGTGAGCCTGTCCATGGACGAGCTCATTGCGCTCCCCTCCGTCTCCGTGACGGCCACTCTGACGTGCGCCGGAAATCGTCGCAAGGAGGAGAACCTGACCGGCAAGACGGTGGGTTTTAGCTGGAATACCGGCGCTCTTTCAACTGCACAGTGGCGCGGCGTGCGCATGCGCGACGTTCTGCTCAAACTCTGCAACCTCCCTTGGCGCTCCGATGAGGACGAAGACGAGGATGACGAGTATCCCCTCGAAGAGCGCTACCTTTGGATGGTCGGTGCTGATGATCTTCCCAAGGGCAACTACGGAACGTGCATTCCGCTCGGCCTCGCCATGAACCTAGCGAGTGACGTTATTCTCGCGTTTGAGGTGAACGGCAAGCCTTTGCCCCCCGATCGCGGCTACCCCGTGCGCGTGGTTGTCCCCGGCTGGATTGGCGGTCGCATGGTCAAGTGGCTCAAACGCCTCGAAGTCCGAAAGGGTGAGAGCGACAGCTATTACCACTACTTTGACAACCGGATTCTTCCACCTGGCATTACCAAGGAGCTCGCTGACAAGGAAGGCTGGTGGATGCGCAAGGAGTACCTCTTTAACGAGCTTAACATCAACAGCGCCATCGTCACTCCATTTCACGAGGACACCATGGTGTTGCCCAAAGCTCAATCCGAGAACAAACCTGCGCTCACGCTCAAGGGCTATGCGTACACGGGCTCTGGCAAGCGGGTTACGCGTGTGGAGGTCAGCTTTGACTATGGCCACACGTGGAAGCTCGCAGAGCTCCACGTGCAAGAGCGCCCCTCGCGCTACGGCATGTACTGGTGCTGGGTTCATTGGTCGTACGAGGCCACGGCCGAAGAGCTGGCAACGCCACATCGCATGATGCATTGCCGTGCTTGGGACCAATCGAGCAACACTCAGCCCAACAGACTTACGTGGAATGTCATGGGCATGGGCAACAACTGCATCTTTGGCGTGCGCATCGACCACCGCGTCCGCGATGATGGCAGCACGGAGTTGTGCTTCGTGCATCCTACGCAGGAGGCCGGCATGTCCACGATTGGATGGATGACCGCCAACCACCGACCGCCCGCCGCAGTACCACCTGTTCGGATTCCTGATGCCCCCGGCAGCGACGACACCGAGGGCAGCAGCGTAAGCATGGGCGACGACGACGAGGACTCGGCACAGATGGACGAGGAAGACCTGGCTCTCCTCAAGTCGCTCCCTGAATTCACTCTGGACGAGGTCGCCCGCCACGACACCGAGGAGAGCGCCTGGATCGTTGTGCGCGACAAAGTCTATGACTGCACGCCCTTCATGGAGGACCATCCCGGCGGTCCTGCCAGTATCTTGATGGCTGCTGGCGCGGATGCTACGGAAGACGTCGAGGCCATCCACTCGCCCAAGGCCATTGGCATGCTCCGTGACTACCTCATTGGCCGCCTCGCCTCGGCGCCGCTTGGCAAGCAGCTCGAGCAGGTCAGCAGTGAGCCCGCGGCGACGCCGCAGCAGATGCAGAACCAGCCTTGGCTTCAGCCGAAGGCCTGGGTCGACTTTGAGATCGTCAGCAAGGAGGACATCACGAGCAACACGATCCTCTTGCGCTTTGCTCCCCGGTACCGTGATGAGAAGCGCGAGCGCCCGCTTGGTCTTCCTGTGGGAATGCATGTCATGATCAAATCGAAAATGCCAGACGGCAGTCCCGTCATTCGCCCGTACACGCCAATTGTGCTTGCGGCGCGTAGCGAGGAACGCGATGAGTTCACGATGCTCGTCAAGGTCTACCGTGCCAACGAACACCCTAGATTCCCGGAGGGCGGCAAGATGTCCCAGGTCCTTGATTCGCTTTCAGAGGGAAGCTTCGTCCAGGTCAAGGGACCGTGTGGTCACATCCAGTACCTGCGTGCGGGTCAATTGCGCGTCGGTTCCAAGGAAATTGAGATCGACAACCTTGGTTTCATGTGCGGGGGTACGGGCATCACGCCCGCCTTCCGTGTAATTGAATCCGGCCTTGCGAATCCTGACGACAAGACTGTATTTTGGCTCATTTATGCCAATAACAGCACGGCCGACATTGCACTTCGTGCTGAGCTTGACGAGATGGCAGCAGCGCACCCCGATCGTCTTCATGTTTTTTACACGGTTTCCAATCCGCCCGAAGACGAGGTGTGGAAGGGGGGCATCGGCTTCATCAATGAGGACATGGTGCGCGCCAACATGCCACCGGCAGGTGCGCGCAACTTTGTTGGTCTTTGCGGTCCTCCGCCGATGATCAAGTTTGCTTGCATTCCGAGCCTGGAAAAGATCGGCTACGGGACGGACCGCTTCGATTGTTTCTGATTTTTCCGGTTTCCTTTGTGGGTCTTTGCGGTCCTCCGCCGATGATCAAGTGTGCTTGCATTCCGAGCCTGGAAAAGATCGGCCACGGGACGGAACGCTCCGATTGTTTCTGATTTTCCCGGTTTCTTAATGAGAGCCTCGTCCGCGCGGTCCGCGGCCATCACAAAATATATGGGGGCGATATACATCGCCATGCAATACACGCACACAAGATTGATTGCAAATCAAACAAAGTATTTTTTGTCATGTTTTATCTCATATCTGCTTGCTCGAGTCTCGAAAGGAGAGCAAAAGGAGGAGGAGGAGGAGGAGGAGGAGGAGGCCGTTGCAAAAACACCTATTTCAGCAACAAGAGAAGCGGCGACAGTAGCGACACAGACATAGTAGTAAAACAGCTCGCGCCCATCTTGAGGTTCTAAAGGGGAAACGGCAATGCCCTGCTTTGCCGTGGTCTCTGCTGGGTTCCTGCTCGGTATCATATCCCCCAGCAGATGATTTTGGAGTGTGGCCACTTGTGCCTTCACAGCAGAGGGGCATGGATACGGCAAGAAAGATACTGCATTTTGTGATCTTGAAATTCTCCGTTCAGCCTGCGCACCATACCCTGTGGGGCTAAAGACCGCCACGTCGGGACCTAAACTGATGAGATCCCAAGCAGGTGTGGAGGCGAGATCTGGAGAACAGAGCTTTCGGTCCTCTTATGCCACATCTTTGCCATCTTGGGCCCAATGATCCGGCTGCTTGTACGCCATGGAGACCATGTGATTCATGTAGCATCTGTAGAGGATGAGAAAGCAAGTAGGGAACGCGAAGAGGAGAAGCGCATACCATCCGAGCGGCTTTACGATATTGAGCGCATTGCCTCCAAGATCAGTTTCGATCGAATCACTCACCTCAAAGGAAACGAAGCAGTACGAACCCAAGAGCTGGAACATGTAGCACGACAACGTCATGCAGAGCGCCGAAAAGACGAGCATAAAGCGAAGAAAGTATCCCGAGTGTTCCCACGATGAGATCACCGTATACAACTTGTTTCGCCGTTCACTGTTGCGCTCGAGTTTGAGGACCTCCTCGTCTGGCGGGATCTGCATCAGCTCCTCGCGCTTTTCCACAGAGGTCTTTGCGATGAAGTGCACTGCAATGAGCATGGCTCCTGCCTGCGTGACGACGGCCAAGGCTAGCGTCATGGTGGAGAGACTTGACCAAATGCCGCCCTCGTTGGCGCGCAGCAGCATCGCACCCGCCATGACGCAGGGCGCAATGAGAAAAATAATGGGCAAGGAGCCAATAAGCATGGAGACAAGCGAAAGGCGCAGAATACCCGTGGTAACTGAAGTAGGCCAGTCCGGGCCGCCGCAGAGGACCGATACTTTGGGCAAGGTGAGGCCAGGCTTCAGCAAGATCTCCCTGATCGCGCGCATCTCAATGCTGTTCACGCCCACAAAGCTACGCACCCAGACGCGAGTCGAGGCCAGGTGTTCGCCAAAGTACTTTTGTTGAATGACAATGGCGAGCATCTTGAGCGAAAAGCAAATGGCCATGGTGAAAGCGATGCCTCCCCAAAAGCCCAATGTGGGCTCCGCGCCCGAAACGAGAATGATGCCGCCAGACACGTAAACGGGCACACCCGGAACGGGTGGCAAGAGAAACATGCAAATGCCCACGAGGAAGAAGATGATGGTCGTAATCCCAAAGGAAACCGAAGCGAGCTCGCCATTGAGCCATGACAGAAAGAGCGTGGTGAGGCGCGTGACGCCGACGGAAAAGAGAAAAAAGAGGACGCCCAGCCAAAGGACCTTGATCAAGACACTGGACCAACTCCATGCGCGGACCGACTGAAACATTTCGTGCGCATTGGCGGTGATCATGTACGAGCGATGCTCGGGCTCGAGCGGCTTGGTGCAAGACCACATTTTGCGGTTTGCCTGGGTGAAGACGCTGAGCACGAGGTACAAGAGAAAGACCGGGGAGATGAGCATGAGCATCATGGCTTTGACCCAGTCGGAGCTGGCGAACTCGAGTAGACGGTTTCCGAGCGGCGTCTGCATCAGATTCTGCGTGACTTTTGCCCAGCCAAAGACGGCAACAACAACAATGGCCGCAATGACGAGTGCAAGAAAGCCCAGGGCGAGCACCATGTTGGTAATGGCCATCTCTGCGCCGGCGATTCCGGAGGCCATATAAATGCCGAGCAGGCCAAGCGAGACAAACATGAGAAATGCCTGCGCGAGGGGGTCCATGGACCGCGAGTTTGCAGTCGCCGAGCGCGATTGCTCCAGAGCGCGAGCAATAAAGTAGAGCACGCCGGAAAAGGTGAAGGCCCAAAGGGAGAGGATGAAGGGCAACAGCCAGAGCACGAATGCACTCGTGCATCCCGCCACGATAGCATCAGCCTCGGCGTAGGCCTCGGCGCTCAAGGAGCTAATGGCTTCATCGGTCAGGTCGTCCAGGGTAATCGTCGAGGTGGAGTTCTCGAGGGAGCAGTCCATGCGCTTGTAAAAGCCCACGCGCGTTTTCAGGTCCCACCAGTTGTCCTCGACGATGATCCAGCTGAGCCACAGACCGAGCGCAAGCGCAAAGACAAGCCATAGACCGGCGCACAGGGCGTTGAGAAGGTGCACGGCGTCCATGCGCGTAAAAATGGTGACCTTGAGACTGAGAAAGAGAAAGGGGGCGCCAAAGAGGAAGACGGCAATGGGGGCCACGACGTAGTCGCGCGTGGCCAGCAGCATGGCGGTCGAGAAGCCCAAGACCGTTCCCGCGACGAGCAGAATGCCGAGGTACATCCAGGGTCCTCTCCAAAACCGCACGTCGAAGACATAGAGAAAGGTGGCGGCGGCGAGCGAGCCCAAGAACACAGAAGGAAAGAGGTTGTACACGCTGCTGAGCCCGACATAGATGGTTTCTCCGAGGCAGTACGGGAGTCCGCTAAAGAGGAAGAGGAAGAGGACTGCGGTGGCGATGACCAGGAGCACGATGAAGACCTGCTGGGGGAGCGTCGCCGCTTCGCCTTTTTCCAGGATGATGGACCCCTGGCGCTCGAGCGCACTGTTGATGGACCTGACCGAAGCCCTCTTGTCCACGGGGTCTTCCTCCGCGAGGCCGACCTGTCGCGCGCTGGCGCCCATGGTCGCGGTCTTTTCGTCGCTTTGCGTCTCCACGAAGCTGGTGCTCCCGCTCTCCGACGAGTCCGCGCCCACGCTCTCGTCGCTGCCGGGCCTGCGCGCCCGATCGGAGTCTGCGTTGGCGGCGAGGGACATGTGTGTCTCTCTCTTACCCGCTGGCCGCCTGCTGGCCGCCGCGGCTATTCGCAGCGCGTGTTCGTGCACGCACAGTCAGACAGAAGGATAAGTGACAAGAAAAAAGGAAAGTCAGTCAGTCGGTCGCGCAAACAGACAGACAGACGCTCTCTCTCAACGAAAGACAGGAAGGAAGGAAGACGAGAGGCGGCCTCGAGCGCACACCCCGCCCGTGGTTAGGACAGGACTCCTTGCTGGCAGGCAGCTCTTGCCTTTTTTTTATTACCTTCTCGTCCTCTTTCGCCGCGTCGCAGCCAGGGCAGCGGCTGGTCGGCTGGCAGCCGCGTCCGTGGCTTGTCTTGGCTTGCCTTGGCTTGGCGTGGCTTGGCGTGGCTTGTTTTGGCGTGGCTCAGACAAACAGACAGCCAGTGTGCGGGACGTCGCTGGCAGACTAACCGACCTTGGCCGGCACGGAGCAGAGTCCCCGACCTCGACAGCGTGCGTGGAGCAGCGCAGCCGAGAAGAAACGGGTGCAGAGCGCGAAAGGTACTGACAGTGAGCGAGCGATTGAGCGAGCGAGTGGTTGTTTGGTTTGTGCGGGCAGACAGACAAGAGTGCAAGGTGCGCGAGAGATGCTCGGCGTAAATGCTCAAAAGATCAAATGATCTTTGCGATCGGAGGTTTTTCTTCGTGATGGACCCGCACGATACTTTCGACGACGAGGAGACTTTTTTTTCTAGGATCGCGTGCACGGAGGATCAAACGTGATGGCTTCGGGCGTCACTGTGCTGCGAAACCTTCAAGTTCACAATGATTGGAAAGCCAAATAATTGTCGCAGGGGATCAGTCAGTTTCAAAGTCAGTCAGAGTGCGTACCATCTCCCTCTCTGTGCCGCACTGGACACTCTCTCCCATATTATGGGCATAGCAAATGAGGTGTGTTCGCAGCAGCGCTGCAACAAGTAGACGACGCCCTACCCGCAGCCTAGCACCTCACGAGCCAGCGTCGTGTCTGAAAAAGGTGTGCGCTGGCCGGCTCCCCAGTGACAGACACGGCGCGTGTGTCCCCCATCCGTTCCTCTTACCTTACAGTGATGAACGCTACGGAACGTTCTCTCGTTCCAACCGCGCCGAGGGGACGGAACGCGTCCGTCCTCGCGTTCCAACTCCGGGCGTTCTCCTGGAGGTACCCGTTCTATTCCCGCTGCGGCTGCTGCGACCGCGTTGTGCAGTTCCCGCTGCGTTGTCCCGAGATCGGGTTGGGGCTGGCTCGGTTGGGTTGGTTGATCGATGCCGACGGCAAGCAGGCAGCGCGGGCGAGGCAGCGAGACGCCGGCGGGCGCTTGCGCCTGGGCTCGGACCGCCGCCGGCCTGCTGCTTGCTTGCTCGTGCCTGCGAGGGCGCCTCGGTTCGACCGACCGCCCGCCCGCCCGCTGGGAGCAGGGATGGACGAGGAGGATGCGAGTTTTTTTCTTGCTATCTATCTGCTGCGCTGCAGCTGCGTGCTCGCTTCTCCAGGTCCCACGGCTCGCAGCCGCGCCGACGATGCGACTGCGCGGGAAGGGGGAAAGGCAGCCAGGCAGGCAGCCAGGCAGGGGAAGCGGGGGCGCGCCGCGAGCCTCGACGCGACGCGTGCTGCGCAGAGCGGTGCACGGCGGCGCTGCAGACGGGGTTGGTTGTTTGCTTTTGCGGGTTGGCTGCCAAGGAAGGAACTTGAAGAGCGAGCGAGTATGGGCCGCTGCCACTCGTCGGTCTTTCTTCCCTCGCTTCTATCTCTTCTTTAGAAGTTATATAACATAATGGATGCTAATAGACAGCAAGTTCGCACGCGCCGCTCTGCGTTCGATGCGAGGACGCTCGTCGACGAGGTACGCGACCCCCCTTTGCACGGTACGCGAGCCAGCCAGAGACATGCGCAGAGAGAGATGGCGAGCTCGTCGGATGATCTAGCGCTGCGACAGGGCTGATTGATGGACCAGGACCCAACGCGTTAGGGAGACAGGCCGCATAGGTTATATATTTCATCTGTGACCAAGTATACGTGCATCGCTTGCTCATAGACAACCTGGCTACCTACGATGTGTTGTGTTTGTGACCGACCGGTGACACAAGACGCGCAAAAATCAAGCCAGTTGAGCGTGTCCCGGACCGAAAATTCAAGTTCTTTCTTCTTTAATGCTTGCTTCTTGTGGGCTATCGTGCTTATACCTATCTGCCTGACGAGGCCGACTCGAAATCGCAAGGTTGTGGTTGGGGTAGGCAAGAGACCAAGGGAAAGAGGAAAACAGAGAGAAAGCCGTCATTGGTCGTCGACTCATGAATACGAAGCTATCTCTTCCTTCTCGCTTCAACCGCAAGGACTCTCATGTCAAAACTTTCCTTCGCAGCTACGATGTCAAACCAGAGCCTATACTTTTAAAATAGAAGGCATGGTGGAGATCATGACGACAACAACGAAACGAAGTTAAATTCGGCTGGCTCCCCATTGCCGACTCAGCTCCATTCTCCTGGTAAGGCAATGCATCGACTCACGAGATCGATGATGATGAGGATCACACCGTAAGCAAGGATAGAAACTATGTTTGGCTTGACATCAAAAAGAAAAAGAAGAAATTCTAAAAAAGCTTTGGCTCTACATTGGCAACTCAAATCCACACTCCTAACGGTGCGTCTACTTGCTCTTTTGCTTCTTGGCCTCCTCCTCCTCCTGAAACTCCTTCATGAGCTCGCGCTGACGGTCCGTGAGCTCCGTAGGCATTTCAACCTCAATCTTAACAAAGTGGTCACCTCGCGCGCCGGGGCGATTCACCTGGGAAATACCCTTGTTGCGCAGACGGTGCGTCTCACCATTGTTCACACCCGTGGCCACCTTGAGGTCAATCTCGCCGTCGAGTGTCCGCACGGGAACCTTGCCGCCCAAGACAGCCTGAGCCAGCGAAATTGTGCAGTCCGTGTAAACATCGGCGCCGCGGCGACGAAAATACTTGTCTGGCAGCACGCCAAACTCAATCACCAAGTTTCCCGGTCGCCCGCCGCGAACGCCGGCGCTGCCGAGGCCAGCGCGTGTCATGGTCATGCCATTGTCCACGCCAGCGGGAATTTCCAGCTCCATGGTTTGCCGCTGATCCTTTTCAACGCCAGAACCCGAACATGTAGAGCATTTGTTCTTAATCGTGCGACCTGCGCCCTGGCACACCTCGCAGGCCGTAGGGACCTGAATGAAGCCGCCCACCAAGCTCATACGGACGCCCTGCCCATTGCATGCTGAGCAGGTCTTGTAGTCCGGTGACTCGCCCTTCTTTGCGCCAGAGCCACTGCACGAAGAGCACTTGATGTCTGCCAAATAGTTGACGGTCTTAGTCGTACCACGAACCGCCTCATCGAACGTAAGGTTCACGCGGATTCCGAGATCCTCGCCGGCAGTGTTCGCCGCGCGACCGCCGCCCTGCTGCGAAAAGCCGCCCGAGAAGAAATCCTCGAAGCCGCCAAAGCCGCCGCCGCCGCCGAAGCCACCAAAACCTCCGCCTCCACCGCCGCCGCCCATGTTCTCAAAGTTTGGCCCAAAGTTGTCATACGCTTGGCGCTTTTCCGGGTTCGAAAGCACCTCGTACGCTTGCGTGATTTCCTGAAAGCGCGCCGTGGCATCCTCTTCTGAGCTCGAGTCTGGGTGGTACTTTTTGGCGAGCTCGCGGTAGCGCTTCTTGAGCGTCTTCTCGTCGGCGTCGCGCCCCACGCCGAGGACCTCGTAATAGTCTTTGTTGAGTAACCGCGACGAACCGTGGAACCCTCGCCTCCACGAGTTCGTGGCGCCGCCGCCACCGCTGCTGCCGCCTGAAGACTGCAGTATCGAGGCCAGAGGTCTGCTCCCGGCGCCACTCCTCGCGGCCGACCTGGCCTCTGCGCCCGCTGCCCTCCTCGCGCCGCTCTGCGCGAGGCCCTGCTGCGCCGTCAGCGACGCGAGCTCTCGCTTCTGCGCCGCCGCGCACGACGAGCAGACCTGCCGCGCCGCGGGTCTGGCCCACATCTCCTCCTATCTGATCGCGCGCGCGCTCGCCCACGCGCTCGCCCACGCGCTCGCCCGCGCGCGCACGCACGCACGCACGCACGCGCTCGCACGCACGCCCGCACGCCCTGCCCTGCCCTGCCCTGCCCTGCCCTGCCGCCGCTCGCGAGGATCCCGCTCTGCTCGCCCTCCGCGAGCGCCTCCTCGGCGCCTTCGCGATTCTTCGCCTCGCAGCCACCCACCCACTGCACTGCACGCACCGCGCGCTCTGCACTGCACGCCCGGGCCCGGGTCGGGTCGGGATGCGCGCTCTCTCGCGCGGGGCTCTGCTGCGCTCGCGCGCGCGCGCGGGCGGTCGGGCGGGCTGAGCTCGCTCGCTCGCTCGCTCGCGCGCGGCGACGACGCGCGGGAAAGCTTTTCTTGCTGCTGCGATGGGCTGCGGCTCTCCGATTCGACGTCTCGTCTCGATCGACTTGTCTCGTCTCGATCGACTTGTCTCGACTCGTCTCGATCGACTTGGCTCGACTCGTCTCGTCTCCGAGGCGCCGTCGCCTTCGAGCTGTTATGCGCCTCTTCCCGGCCGGCGAGCTGGCTGGCTGGCTGGCTGGCTGGAGAGCAATCTCGTGCGGCTGCTGCACTGCCGTCGATGGTGGGATGGATCCCCGCGAAGAAGAACTCGATGGCTTTTCGGGATCCGAGGGCGGTCGCGAGGCCGCTGCAGCTGCGAATGGCGGCACGTGCAGCAGGTTTGGCGACCACAGGCCATATCACAGAGGCGACGACTGGGACGGAAGCTCAGAGCAAGCCTGTCGCTGTCGCGTGCGGTCACAGCTTATTACTTTGGCCGCCTGCCCGCCCGCACGCACGCACGCACGATCAGCCCTGGGACGCATTAAGAACCAAGACCTCGTCTACATCTATCTGCTCGCGCCGAGTCTTCGTTGCCGTCGCGGCGTTACCTGAGAGGTGAAGACAGGCGACTGAGGGCTGGCTGTCAACGAGACAGACGTGCATGTCTGGTCGACGGTGAGCGACCATCAGCAGCAGCAGCAGCAGTAGCAGCAGCAGCAGCAGCCAGCAGGCACAAGTTTTCCACAAGTCGCCAACTGGCGTGTCTCACCGGTCATCTTGGGTGCGGCGACGATGCCAGTAGAGAGCAGCAGCTAGCTTCCTTGGGAGCCGCCTTTTGTGGTATATATATGTATACAATGCCTTTAGCCATATACTCTACTTGCGCGCCGCAGTTGCTTCACTTCGATGCCCATCACAAGTGCAGAAAACAGCCACTCACCTGGGCTCGCGCCTTCGCGCCTTCCCAACTTGTCAGCAACAACGTGACAGGCAGACGAACAACAAGGTCCGCTGCCGTGCGCGCGCGCAGCACCGCCTGCGCCCAGCCAGACGTCCATCCGCCACACGTCGCGCCCGGCGCCCGAAACCCAAACCAGGCTAGGTCTGCGAGCCTGCGTGCCTTGACTCTCGTCGGCCAGTCTCACTGTCAAGTTTTGACCGTCGGAGAGAAGGCCAAGTAGGCTACGAACGACTCCAACGCGACAGCGCGCCGAGCAGAAAACGCTGGCCGCGCGGAGACAAACGCCCACGCAGACGCGCAAGCTCGGCGTCGCAGCAGCCATGCTCGAGGGCGAGGAGGACCGCGCCAGCCTCCACCCCAGGCGGAGCGCAGCGTCTCGGAAACGGAGCCAAAACGGCATGGAGCTGTCCAGCGTCGGCACCGCCGCAAACGGCGGCGGCAGCGGCAGCAGGCCGCCGCGACCGGAACCCTCGCTTGCCAACGGGTCCAGCGGGGCTTACGCGTACGCTTCCACGCAAAACAGAGACTTTGACGACGCCGCCAGCGCCCAGTCCATGCACAGCTGGGATGGAAGACGGGGCAGCTTTGACCTCAATCGCGCCGACAGCAGCGGCAGCGGCTATGGCGAGTCCGACGCATTCAGAGCCTCCGCACCCAAAGAATTTGATCCTGAACCCCATCGCGAGACCAGCTTTGACGATTACGATGACAAAGATGACGTCAGTCTCGACCTCAACGGCGCCGACGACGATGACAACCGTCTCGGAGGCGACGACGACGACGAGCGCAAGAGCAAGCTCGCGCGCGAAGACACGGTCGCCCCGGCCATGCTCAACTCGGACCGATCTACCGCGGCGCACATGTTCATCTCCTTTGTTGGAGCTGGCGTCCTTGGCTTGCCCTACGCCTTTATGAAAACGGGTTTGCTCGGTTCTGTCCTCGTCGTATCCATCGTCGGGTCCATGTCCACCTACTCCATGTCCATTCTCGTCGACTGTAAGATCCAGCTGCAGCAGCAGGGTAAACTCATTCGCGGCTACGGCGACATCGCCTTTGGCGTACTCGGGAGCACAGGTTCCAGTGTGGTCGACTTTTTACTCATTCTCACACAGGTCGCCTTTTGCTGCGCTTACATCCTCTTTATCGGCGAAAATGTGCATAGCGTCATGCCATCCTTTTCGAATTCGACAATCATCCTCCTGACGATCCCCGGGCTCTCGCTATTGGCCCTCTTCCGCCACATCAAGCATCTTTCCCCCTTTGCCCTCGTTGCCGACGTCGCCAACATCTTGGGCATGCTCGTCGTCATCTCCTTTGACGTGGAGGTCTTTCGCGAACACGAGACTCATATGCAGTCACCCCTGCGCGATGTCGTTTTTGGAATCGTGTTCGCCAATCTTCCGTACTTTTTTGGCGTCGCAATCTACTGCTATGAGGGCGTAGGCGTCATTCTCAACATTCAAGAGTCCATGCAGAACAAGACGAACTTTAGAAGAATTCTCGTCACGACCATGACCGCCGTCACCATGGTCTATGTTGTTTTTGGCTCACTTGGCTACATTGCCTATGGCGCAGCCACGAAGGAGATCATCACCCTCAACCTTGGGGCCGGTGTCCCAACCAAGGTTGTCAAACTTGCTCTTTCAACTGGCCTCTTCTTTACCTTTCCGCTCATGATGTTCCCCGTGTACACCATTATCGAGACCTCGCCTCTCATGGTTCACCAGTCGCAGTGTGTCAAGAGTGTTGCTCGCGTTGTCATTGTTTTCGGAGCCGTCTTTATCGCCATCGGAATTCCCAACTTTGGCGACTTCATTTCGCTCGTTGGCGCTGGCGCCTGTGCCCTTTTGGCCCTGGTGTTGCCCGCCTACTTCCACCTTCGCATTTGCGCCGCGCAAATGTCCAAAATGGGTTTTGTCGTTGACGTGACCATCATCGTCGTAGGCACCATCCTTGGTATTATTGGCACCATTCATGCGGGCCAAGAGCTTTTTTCCAAGCTGGGGCCCGATGCTACGTCTTCTCCAAGCTCACCCTGACCTCTTCATTCACGGCTCAGAACATGAGAGCAAAGTGCTTGCTGCCTTGCTTCTGGCACCATTCTGCGAAAGGAAATCCGAAGAAAGGAAAAGTCTTTTCAATGATAGGTGGCAGGCAGACTGGGTTCCATCGGTTATCGTGGTGGACCTGTGCATTCCTCTCCTCATAAGCAATGTGTCACAGACGCTGTCTTTGACAAATGCGGTGCAAGCGAGGAGATCTGCCCAATCGGTGCGCTCTTCGGTTGTTTTTAATCTTAGAACGGGCGCACTGCCTGATGGATGGATTGACTGATTGATCAATAAGGTCGAAGACCTCAAACAACAAGGTTGTCGACCTTTCTTGAAATTTGAAGCCCCCCCCCCCCCAAAAAAAAAAAAAAAAAAAAAAAAAAAAAAAAAAAAAAAAAACAAAAATTTTTTTTCTCAATTTCTTTTCTGTCTGACTGTGAGTACCCTTACCGAGTGTTTTTTTTTTAAGGACAAGGAAACTATGGCGTGGTATGTTACAGATAAAAAATCTATCCAACAAAGGCCTTGCCGAACTGTATTTATCAACAAGTTATCAGCAGCAGCGCTCCAATGTATGTTGTAGGGTGCTGAGAAACGATGGAGTTCGATAAGTTACTTAGTTGCTAAACGGGTTGACTAGGGAGAACCGAGATCGATGACACCATTTCCAGGTCTGACGTGCCAGCGATTCTTCATGGGACGCGCGGAAACGAAAAAAAGTTATTCGTCCACAACATCCGCCGCAGCTCATGCGGAAGGGTTGTAAATGAGCTCGTAGCGCTCTGCAATCCAATCATCATCCTGCGTGCCCGGCGTGTACTTTTCACTGTAACTCACGGTGCCATCCTCCCGCACCAAAATGACCGCGGTGCTCCTTGTCCCGTACAAGCTCGGCGCGCTTGCTTTGGGGTGGACAGATACCTGCTCCACATAGATGCTTGAGAAGTGGTCTTCTACTTCTCGCTCAAAAGCACCCGTGTACTTGTCCACCCCATGACGCGTAGTATCTGCCATGATACGGAAAATACCATCGATGAGAAGACCTTCTCCAGAGACCGCCATGCGACCACCCTTGGAAATGTGGTGTTCCACAACATCAGCAAACATCTGCTTTCCGGAAACGACTTTGGGCCAATTGTCGTCGAGCGTACCATTGCTCATACCATGCACGCCGGGTTCCAGGTGCACAGGCGAGAGAGTAGACATGTTACGATTTGACACAAAGTACAGGCCCTCCTTGTCGCCCAAAAGAAGGTTGTAGCCAGCATAACTCTTGCCCTGCTTCGCCAACTCAGCAGAGGTCGCGTGAGCGTCGAGCGAATTCTTGTCCGAGAGGAAATGAGTAATGAGTTCGCCACGCGACTTGAGCTTGGCCGCCTCGGATGGTGGCGCAACTTTCTCACGGACATTTGTCACAAGCCCGAGCCTAAAGCTGGCCTCCGAATCACTTGGCTTTGGCTTCGGCCCAAGGAGGCTCTGCTCTGCACCTGTGCGCAACAACTCGGCGCGGATACCGAGCCACGTCCCTTTCGCGGTCAGGTCCTGCCCAGCAAAGGTAAACTTGTGTCCTTCCGCCGGCTTGTGCCACGCATGCGCGGGCTTGCACGGCCTCGCCATGAACTCATCGCGATTCGCGCCAACAATGTACTTGTACGGGGTCGAGCCGTCGCCCACGTACACAAAGGTGATGCACATCTCTGCTAACGCGCTGCGCCGTTATCGCGGCGCGGCCTTCTTTCTTCGCAGTCGCCTGCCTATTTGTTTGCCTGATCGCGCTGTTCGCGATTTGCTTTCGCACTTCACTTCACTCTTGACGGCGAGGCGTCCGTGGTAGTGTAGTAGTGACTCGGACGGTGGGGACAGTGAAACCTTTGCTGCGAGGGTGGACAACCCATTTCTCGGCAATATTTGCGGCCCCAATGGCGGTGCGCGCAATCGTCATCATCATGATCATTGCAAAACGGCCGGCGATGGCAAGAACTTGTGCTGTTGACATGCACTGAGTGCCGCTTCAATTAAGACCTGAATGGCCGACCCGTTTTGGCGCCTCGATTGATTTGAGCTAGGCCTACATACGTACCATGAAAGAAAAGGTAAGAATAAAACTGCCAGCATGCCATCAAATAGTCCGTTTTCAACCACAAGGGAAGAATGAGCGAGAAAAGCTTCTTCGCAGCACGCCACTGAAGACGACGACAAGCTTCAATGCCGGGAGCCGCCTGTCCGAGCAAGGGGGGGAAATGATAGTTTCGTTCACCCCCTTCTGACAATTTCCATCCGCTCAACATGAAGCAGCCAGCCAGAACAAGCGAAACAGAGCTTAGCGTAGAACCCTACAGCAATAGAGGAGCCAAACTGGTTCGTTGTAACATGATCATCACGCGCGAAATCACTATCTCCTTCTTGCCAAGGCAAACGGCATCGCTCATCCTCACCACAAGTTCTGCACTGGTTCCGGACCTGTTCCGCGAAGTCTACGTATCTTTTTTTTGCCAGCAGCGCGGCAGAGAGTCAGAGGGAGATGCGTGACCTCGTTTGTGGCCGCAATTCTGATAGATACCGAGAGCCGCGGCGCAGCACACCTGCCGGCGAGGGTCTGCGAGGCGGCAGCCCGGCCAGCAGTCTGGGCCGTAGCCCTCCGCGCGGCCGTGCGGCCCTTTGCTGCAAGCTGCCGAGTCGCTTTGCGCGCCTCGGAGGCTTCGGCCTAGCGGCGTCATGTTGAACCCGCCGCCTTCGGTAGGCCGAGCCTCGGCTCTTGCCTCGTCAGCGTCCACGACGACGAGCTCGTCGTCGTCGTCGTCCTCGTCGTCGCCGTCCTCATCCCGATCCCCGTCGACTGCATCGAGCTCCCCGACCTCCCCACCGACGGAGCAAAGGGCGCGAGCCTCCGCTGCTGCCGCTCGGGTCTCAGTCGTCCAGTTTGCGGCCACGAGCACAGGTAGCCTCGACGCCGAAGCCCTTGAGTCAAGCGTTAACCGAGCATGCGAGCGCCAGGCACTCTTGGCGGGACCGGGAAGACTCAACTTTAAGATCCTCACGGTCCAGGACGCGCACGAAAAGGGCAAGAGCGACGTCGACCTTGCACAAGAAGCCCTCGCCCCAATCGACTTTTCAGGCCGCCAAGAGGAGTCAAATGTGCTAGTCGTGCGTCTCTTACGATGCTTTCCGGGCAAGGACATTCTCGTCATTGTCGCCGACAGACGCTTTATCGACCCGCTCTCCTTCTCCCTGCTGCTCTCTGACGTCAAGCTGCTCTACGAGTCTGGCGTCAGTTTCTCGCTGGCGCCGCTCGAGGTACAGTTCGAGGAGTACAAGGCCTGGCGTGCCGATCAACGCGAGGCAGCCAAAGCTGCGGGCGAGGACACTCAGACGAGCTTTTGGCAACATCACCTCGCGGGCCCGCTGCCCAAACTCGAGCTCCCGCCCGACCCCGCGACCACCGCTCACGCACCGCCCCGATCCCAAGGCAGTCGAAATCTTGCTGCCCAGCTTGCAATACCTCTACCCCCCGAGCTCTGCGATAGCCTTCGTGTGCTCGCGGTGCGAGAAGACCTCGCGTTGCGAACCCTCTTGCTTGCTGCCTTTCACACGCTTCTGGCAAAGCACGCCGGAAACACTGACATTATCCTTGGCTGCCACGTCTCGGGACGCACGCAACACGCCGAGCTGAAAAATATCGTTGGCGCCTTTGAAAATTGGGCTCCACTTCGCCTGCAAAGCGCTGATCACCCTTCTGTCCGCGAGTTTGCTGAGCGCTGCAGCCAGGGACTTGCCGATGCAGAAGCCAACGCAGAAATCCCTCTTGACGACATCATGCGTTCGGTCGGCTGCTCAGAGTCGCTCTTCAAGGCAGGATTTGAGGTGTACGGGAATATCGTCGAAGACTACGGCCTCCCACTCATTAGTTCTCGCGTCATGCGCTTCATTCTCGGCCTCGAGCATGGTTCGCAGTCGTCTGGTGGCGTCGGTGATAGTCGCCAGGAGGAAGACGAGGACCGTTTTTCCGTGCCGTCCTCACTGGATACCTTTTCCTCCCTGCACACGCAGCAACAGACCAAACCACTCATGCTGGGAGGCGTGAGACTCGACTCAATTCCACTTCGTTTCTTGATGGAGCGCGGGGACGATGACCTGCGCCTTGTCGGTACCACATCGCCAGTCTTTCGACTCGCATTCCACTACAAGTCCAGCGTACTGTCGGAGGCCACCGTTGCACGAATGTGCTCCCACTTTCAAACTTTGCTCGAGGATCTGGTCCGTCGATTTGCTGATGTCCGTATCTCCGACCTTCGCATCCTGTCGGCACCTGAAGAAGAGATCGTTCTTCGAAAATTCAATGAGACTGCGCGCACCTTTGATTCGACTATGGACAATCTTTACGTTCACGAGCTCGTCGACAGAGCGGCCGCTCGCACGCCAGACGCTGTTGCCATTTCTGTACATGGCGGTCGGGAAAGCCTTACGTATCGTGAACTCGTGGCAAAGGCTAATCAGCTTGCAAACTTTCTACAACTCGTTGGCATCGGTCTCGAAGACCCCGTCATGGTTCTCTTGCCGCGCTCGCCGATGCTCACCGTGGCGTGGCTCGCTGTTCTCAAGGCAGGGGCAGCCATCATGCCGACCGACACGAAATACCCGGCGTCCAGGATTCGTGTCATGCTCGAGGACGCACGCTGCAGCGTTGCCATCACAGACTCCTCGCTCGAAGATCACTTTTTGGGCACATCGACACGTCTTATTCTTATCGATCGCGACTGGGAGCGCGCCGTCGAGCTTGGTAGCCCACAGCCACCCGTGCTGCGTCCTCCAGAGGATCCGAGTCAAAAGCTGGCGAGTCTGGCATATGTAATCTACACGAGCGGATCCACGGGGAAACCCAAGGGCGTCATGCTCGAGCACGGCGCACTTGCAAATTATATTCGCTGGCACATCGAGTACTATCACATGTCTGCAAAGGACCGCGTCTTTGCCTGCGCAGGTCTTGCTTTCGACGCCTCCATCGCCGACACCTGGCCCACGCTCGTCGTTGGCGCCTGCCTCTTGCCCATCGTCGACGCAGATATTGCAATCGTTCCACCTCGTTTGCTCGACTGGATCGCGCGCGAAAGGGCAACAATGGGCTTTCTTACCACGCAAATTTGTGAAATGGTGCTCGAAGAAGACTCTTCGCATCCGCGTAAGGATCTCGGGTCCCTGCGGCTCATATACACTGGAGGAGATCGCCTGCACATGGGTCCGCGCAAAGGCGCACCTTATGAACTTGTTAACATTTACGGCCCTACTGAAAACACAGTCAATGCGACCATGACGTATGTCCAGGAAGGCCTTCGGACGCCTCCCTCAATTGGATCTCCAGCACCTAACACGCAATGCTTCATTCTTGATCCGGAGTCCTTCACACCGGTTCCCATCGGGGTCTTCGGCGAGCTCTTTCTCGCGGGTGTTCAGCTTGCACGCGGATACCTCAACCTGCCAGAGCTCTCTGCAGAACGCTTTCTTATCAATCCATTTGATATCGGTTCGAATCGCATGTACCGGACAGGCGACCTCTGCCGCTGGCTCCCCGATGGCCAGATTGATTTTCTTGGACGCATTGACACGCAAGTCAAGATCCGAGGAAACCGCGTCGAGCTTACTGCGATTGAATCGTGTATGCTCTCGTGCCCAGGCGTCAAGGATGCCATCGTCATTGCCCGCGAGGACAAGCCCGGAAACAAGCGTCTTGTGGCCTACTACATTGCCAAAGATGGTTCCCAAAGCGACAGCGCACGCAGCAAGCTTGCCGCATCCATTCATGACGCTCTTGCGAACGAGCTGCCTGCCTTCATGGTTCCCTCGGCATTTGTAGATCTTGAGAGCTTTCCGCTCACAGCAAACCACAAGGTTGATCGACGCAGTCTTCCTGCGCCAACGCCATCGCGTGGCACGTCTTCGCATCAAGCACAAGAAGACAGCGACGATGCAGCCTCGCTGTCGCAGACGACATCAAATGTGAGACTTCAGGTGAAAGGTACACAAGACAGCTCCCGCGGGGACAGCGTGGGCGGAGATCGCGCGGCACGCGCTGCCACTGAGTCGCGCAGCAAGTACAGTGCGCTTGTCGATAACATGTGGTCCACTTTTTGTGAAGCTCTTAGCATGAGCCAACAAGACATGGTGCGTGCGAGTCCGCGAAGTCTGCACTTTTTCGAAGCTGGAGGTGACTCGCTTGGAGCCGGGCGCGTCACGGCGCAAATGAGTCGTCTTTTACATACCGACATTCCCGTTTCCCTCTTGTACAAGTTCCCTCGACTGGAAGCGTACTGTCACGCTGCTGCAACCAGTGTATCGTCACCGAGCTCTGCACGAAACGATACTCCTGCGGTATCCTTGTCTCCCTCCTCCCCCTCCTCCTCTGGAAATGTTGGCATGGGCATTTTACAGGAAGCAGACGAGCACGATCTGGCCCTGGCGGCTCCAGTAAGCGAGAACCAGGCCTCATATAATGAAGAGTCACTTTGGCTTGTGTGCCAGGCACAGACAGAGATGGCCAGTCGAGCATACAATGTCTCCTTTTCGTGCAAATTAGCTCCTGGACACAGCTTTGACGCCGCCAAGATGCGCCGAGCTCTTGTGCGAATCACGCGCGACAATGAGGCCCTCCGAGCCACGTACGTACCAGCCTCCCGAGCGGACGCTACAGTGGATCGTATCATTATTCCCGCAGGAAACGATGACCAAGACTGCTCAGCGCTTATTGACATGGCTGAATCGACCTTGGATGTCGCGATCGAATCCGATATCAAGCAATGGCTCGAGAAGGAAACATATGCTCCCTTTGATCTAGCCAAGGGCCCATTGTTGCGAGTCCGTCTTGCCAATCTTCGTGCTACCGCAAGCGGAGGAGATAGCGAGGCATGGGAAGGTCGACAGATTTTTCTCGTTGTCGTGCATCATATCGTCACTGACCTTTGGAGCATGGTGCTTTTGCTTGACCGTCTCATGGATGCCTACCGGGTTGATGATCCCGCATCATCACATGAGAATGGTGCCTACACGTACAGCCACTTTATTGCGACCCAACACAATCTTGTGCACGGTGAACGCGGAAAGCGTTTGCTTGACTTTTGGATGCGTGAGCTGAGCAGTCTCCGCGACGAAGACGCGAAGGACTCCCTCGATCTCTTGTTTGACCGACCCCGGCCTGCGGTCAAGTCTTTTCGAGGAGCGGCCATTCGCTTCGAGCTTGATCGCAATGTCACTAAACAGCTTCTTGGCATTTGCTCCAAGACAAGCTTCACGCTCTCGGTGATTTTGCTCTCTTGCTTTAGCATTCTCCTTCGATCGTTTGCAGGAAGCAACCAGATTCAGGTTGGAGTTCCAACCGCGGGACGCTGGCGTGAGGAGTTTGAGCATCTCATCGGCTACTTTGTTAATCCTATTGTCGTGCGGACCGACCTCGCGGGAGATCCTACTCTGGTGCAGCTTTGGAACCGCGTTGCAGCGGTCATGCTGCGAGGTCTTGATAACCAAGCGCTTCCGTTTCCCGTCCTTGCGGAGCAGCAGGCGCAGTCTGGGGCAACTCGTACCGGAGGGAGTAGCGGAGAGAATCCACTCTTTAGCGTTGCCTTTGTGCTGCAACGTCCGCACGTGCAGCGTCCGGGCTTGGCCAAGTCCCTTCTTGGATTCGACGGCGTGAAACTCAACTTTGGCGATGGTGTCCCCGTCATGGAATCGCTGAGCTGTCCGCATAGGCACGCCCAGTTCGACCTTACCCTCATGTTGTGTCTCGAGGACGGGCAGCTGGCGGGATCAATGCAATACAGCACCGACGTTTTTAAGGACGAGTCCATAGCTCGCCTTGTGTCCGGTTTGGAACGTATCGTTACGCATGTTGCCGCCGCAGACCCAGAGCGTACTCACATTTCCGACATCCGTTTGCTCGCTGACGAAGAGCGCGCGCAGGTTTTGACCGAGTTCAACTCAGCGAGAACCAGTGGTCCACCTGTCGAGGCTACAGCAACGGTCCATGCTCTTGTGGAAGCCCAGGCAGCACGCACACCGGACAAGATTTGCATTGAGACCCCGACACTTTCACTCACATACCAAGAGCTCAACCGAAGGTCGAATCGCCTCGCTAACTTTTTGCGCTTTGCAGGTGTCCGACGAGAGAGCCTTGTTCCTGTCTTTCTCTCTCGCAGTGCCCATCTCATCGTGGTCTGGCTAGCTATCCTTAAAGCTGGCGGTGCTGTCATGCCCCTTGACCCCAAGTACCCTGCCGAGCGTGTGCGCGCCATGCTCGAGGACGCCGAGTCGTCTCTCGTCATCACCGAGAAGGCTCTCCTTGGCGGCATTCCTTCGAGCTTTTCGGGAAGAAGAGTCGTCATCGATCGTGACTGGGACGAAGTCATCTCTCTGGCGAGCGATGCCAAAGTTAGCACCTCGGATCACACAAGCAAGCAACTCGCGTACGCTATCTTTACCTCGGGTTCCACTGGAAAGCCCAAAGGAGTCCTCCTCGAGCATGCGGGCCTTTTGAACTATATTCGCTGGCATCTCGAGTACTATCAAATGACGCCCGATGATCGCGTCTTCGCCTGCGCTGGTCTTGCCTTCGACGCGGCCATGGCGGATACTTGGCCCACGCTTGCCGTGGGTGCCTGTCTGGTACCTGTCACCGACTCCGATATTAGCGTTGTTGCACCACGACTCTTGGACTGGATCGCTGAGAAAAAGGTGACGATGGGTTTTCTAACAACCCAACTCTGCGAAATGGTCCTGGAGGAAGACACAGAGAATCCTCGCGATAATCTCGGGTCACTTCGCCTCCTCTATACAGGTGGAGATCGGCTTCACTTTGGTGCCCGCAAGGATGCGCCGTATCGTCTTGTCAACATCTATGGACCGACAGAGACGACCATCAATGCCACCATGACCACGGTCCCGCCAGGGATGCGCGAGCCTCCAAGCATCGGAAAGCCTGCTTCTGGGGTAGTTTGCCTCGTTCTTGATCAAGAACACCTTACTCCGCTGCCGGTAGGAGTGTATGGCGAGTTATTTATTGCTGGAGAGCAAGTGGGTCGGGGATATTTCAATCTTCCCAAGCTCACAAAGGAGCGTTTTCTACCGGTCCCGGCCGACCTCGCCATTGACTGTCCTTCATTTCTGGGCGATCACCCGCGCATGTACCGCACAGGAGACCTTGTACGCTGGCGCGAGAACGGCCATATCGAGTTCCTTGGTCGACGAGACACGCAAGTGAAGATTCGAGGCAACCGCATCGAGCTCGTGGCCATCGAGTCTGTCCTCTTGCAACACCCTGCTGTCCGAGAAGCTGTTGTAGTTGTCAGCGAGCGTGACCGGGACAAGTTTCTCGTTGGCTATGTTGTGCCGCGTGAAGGAGCAGAAGTATCCTCGTCTGCGCTGCGCAAGTTTCTTAGCGCGTCGCTCCCGGCCTTCATGGTGCCGAGCGCGCTCATTTCCATGAAGTCTTTTCCTCTTACGCAAAATCACAAGGTCGATAAACGCGCGCTTCCAGCGCCAGGCGCGACCGCTCGTCGAGACAAGAACGCCGAGGGAGCCACGCGAAGCTCACGGCCACGACGTTTCGACTCAAACTCAACCGCAGGCTCACGACCTCGTCGCGGACCTAGTGAGCAGAACTCGGATCTTGCTCAGAGCGTTCGCAAAATTTTTGCAGAGAGTCTTGGTCGTCGTATGGAAGACCTCGAGGACACGATGGATTTTTTTGAGGAAGGTGGACACTCGCTCTCTGCGGCGCGCATGATGAGCAGACTTCGTGCTGACTTTGGCGTTGACATGCCTCTGTCCAAATTTCTGCAGTCACCTACACCTCGAAGCGTCATTCTCTTTGTTGAGTCTGCCAAGGGAAAGTCGGCTAGATCCTCAGGATCCGTGAGCGGGGCGGGTGGGTCGAGCGCACCCGGTGGTACACGATCGTTGGGGAAAGCGTCGCATGGGGACTCGCAGTCTTTCTCGTCAGGTGTCTTTTCCATTAAGCAAACCCAGCAAGATTCGCGACCGTCGCTAATCTCCCTGCAGCAGAAGCAACAGGCCTCGTCGCGTCCTCAGGGGTCGCTCGTGGGTCAGCTCATAGGCGCCTCAAGCACTACAAAACTCATGCCTAGCTCGTTCGTCTCGTCAAGCTACCGTGATAGTGGTATTAGCGAGTGGCTTCAAGAGCGTCGTGCGCCTCCTCTTCGCAGTGAGACACATCGGGAGCGGGAAGAGGGAGGGACGAGCGACAGCCTTACTTCTGGATCGCAGACATCGTCAATGCTACGTCGCGTGCGAGAGCAGCAGACACCCACTTCCGACCCGCGTGGGCATCAATCCTTGCTCTCGCAATTCACCTCCGGTGGATTTTCAGACGCTGCTAAATTGCAAACCTCCCGAGACAACGCTCCGGCAGTCCCACTTTCAATGGCGCACGCATCAATGTGGTCAGGGAGCCTACAAAGCCAACAGGCCCTTCAAGATCGTTTGCGGAAAGCTGCTCAGGCCAGTGAAGCGGGCTCCCGAAGCAAGGCCCGCGACGAAACGCCTGAAGTCTGTGTACTTTCTTACAACCAGCAGTCGCTATGGTTCATGCACAAGATGGACCCGAAGCGCGTCGATTATGTCGTCCATTTGTGCTGCACGATTGAAAGCTTCGCAGAGACGAGCGATTCGAGCACAAGCAAGGGTCTCAATGTCGATTATCTCCGACTTGCTCTTCAAGGCCTCGTCAATCGCCATCAATCTTTGCGGACCTTGTATGGCGAGGAGAACGGTCTGCCGTATCAAATCATCTACCCTATCCACCAACCTAAGAGTACTTTGTCTGCCACCAATACTTTGGCGTATTCCAAGACAGAGCAAGCTGCAAACCCGAGCAAAGTGGACTTCAAGGTAGACCTTTCGCCCGCGACATCGCAGGAGGACCTCCACAAGGTGCTTCAGGCTGACCTCCACACACCTTGGGACCTTCAGGGAGGTACTCCGTTTCGCGCGCGTCTTTATGCAGACAGTGACAAGAATCCGGTGCTTTTGCTGACTGCGCATCATATTGCCATGGATGGCTGGTCTCTCGATGTTGTCCTCAAGGATCTTGGCGAAATGTACGATGCAGTGACAAAGAGCGGGGGAATCCTCGAGGCGACGATCTATGAAACACCGCCAGAGTCAACCATTACCGTCGCCCAGTTTGCCAAGATGCAAAAAGAGGAAATGAATTCGGCAACCGGCACGCGGCTGTGGAGTTTTTGGCAGCGACAGCTGGCGGGACATGAGGCCTCCTTGGACTTGCCCACGGAGTCGGATCCTGCCGAAAGTGTCCCGCCGCCGTCACAGTCCGGACCTGACAGCACGGAGGCGACCCGTGATGGCGCATGGTATTTCTTCGATCTCGAGGCGGATTTTTTTGCAAAGCTGCAAGAGACGATACGTTTAGAGCGTGCGACGGAGTTCATGGCGCTCGTGGCCTTTTACGCTGGGTTATTGTACCGCTACACTGGCAAAGAAGACATTTTGATTGGCACGCCCATGGCTTGTCGTATGGTGCCGGAGCTGGACCGGACCGTCGGTAACATTACCAACATTGTGGTTCTTCGTATGCATGTAAGCAAGGAGGACCATTTTCGCAGTCTCTTGCGTCAGGCGCGGACCGTCGTGTTGGCCGCATTAGAACATCAGGAGCTCCCTTTTGCGGTTTTGGTGGAAAAGATGGGAAGCCATCGCAGCGCAGGGCGCAGTCCAGTCTTCCAGGTCCTTCTTTCCCTGAATCAATCTTTTTCGAGCGAGGATAAGGATTTGCCATCGCTGGCCCGTCTCGAGGCGGGTGAAACCGTCCCCGTTGGATCTCGCATGCGCATGCGGCTTCGCAAAGACGTTGTGCAAGAGGCCTCGCCCTACGATTTGCAGCTCATTGTGACAAAAGGCAACTCGAACAGGGATGCCCTTCGAGCGGGCCTCCAATACAAGACGGCCCTCTTTGCCGAAGAAAGCATTCGCAATCTTGCAGCTCACTTTCAAGCTCTTGTACGCGGCAGTGCTGAGAACCCGACGCGTCTGTATTGCAGCCTACCTCTCCTCACCGCTCACGAGAAAGAGGTAATTCTTGCTGACTGGAATCACACGGGCCAAAAGTTTCACGAGTCCACGTGCGTGCACGTCCTTTTCGAGTCATGCGCAGAGAAGAGCCCGCTTGCGACCGCGCTGAGTTGGCGCGGCAGGATTTGGACGTATGGCGAGCTCAATGCGCGGGCAAATGTCCTGGCGCGATACCTTCGATACAAATGCCACGTTGAGCCCTCATGCAATGTCGGCCTCTTTTTGGAGAGATCGCCCAACATGATTTTGGCGATGATGGCAGTTGCCAAGGCGGGGGGCGCCTACGTCCCCATGGATGTTTCATGGCCGCAGGACCGCCTCGCTTATGTTTTCAAGGACTCCCACATGCGTGTGCTTCTTTGTGACCGGTCTTCCTTGGGGCTTTTGGAAAAGCTTGATGCTGCAACAGCGTCTTCGTTGCCTCTTGTGGTGCCTCTTGACATTCGGTGGGAGCGCATTGCGGGCAAGGTAGAGCGCGCTTTCGGCGGGGGGGGGATGACGAATCTTCCGCCTCCAGCATCCTTGTCGTGGGGTTCTAATGCGCAGCAGTGGCGTGGCTCGCGCAGCACGTTGTACATGATCTACACTTCGGGGAGCACAGGTAATCCGAAAGGTGTACTCGTGGAGCATCGTTCCATGGTCAATCTTGTCAGCTGGCACATTCGCGAGTACAGCATATCGGCCCGGGATCGCGCCTCGCAGCTCGTGGGCTCAGCCTTTGACCCTGTAGGCCTGGAAATATGGCCCTTTCTTTCGGCTGGAGCCTCGGTTCACTTTGTGGAGGACGAGGAGAAGAAATCCCTCAACGATTTACGCGCCTCTTTGCACGATAACCGCATCACGGTGTCGCTACTCCCCACGCCACTTCTCGAAGTATTCCTGCGAACCAAGGCATCGGCAGCTACGCATCACCCTGCCTGGCCTTCAAGTCTTCGCGTCGTCTATGGCGGCGGCGATAAGCTCCACGTGCCTCGCGAGGTACTAGCGCGGGTCCCATTCCGTCTTGACAACCACTACGGTCCGTCGGAAGGCACTGTCATGTGCACCTACTTTGTCACCAACTCGCTGCTTCGTAAAAGAGCTGATTCAACGTCTTCCTCCTCCTCCTCCTCCTCCTCCTCCTCTTCTACTTCTTCTTCTACTTTGATACCAGCCGGTCGAGGCAAAGCTGTGCTCTCGCCTTCGATTGGAAAACCTCTCGACAACTTTGCTGCCTTTGTCCTGGATGATTTTCTCGAGCCTGTGCCCGCGTTGGTTGCTGGGGAACTTTGCATTGCCGGGCCAGGTCTCGCGCAAGGTTACTATGGTCGTCCTGATTTGACGCGCGAGCGCTTTGTAGATATGCCACCAACACTTTTGGAAAGTATTGAGCAATCTCCAAAGCTCTTGTATCTCAAAGGTTCGAAACTGTACCGTACCGGGGACCGGGTGCGTTTTCAGCGCGATGGCAACATTGAGTTCATTGGCCGGGTTGATTTTCAAGTGAAGATTCGCGGCATGCGTGTAGAGCTCGGAGAGATCGAGTCGGTGCTCAAGCAGCACGACGCAGTTCTCGAAGCATGCGTTCTCGCACGCGAAGATGTCCCTGGTCAGCAAAGGCTTTGTGCTTATGTGGTAGCCGCCTCGCCTTCTGATGGCGAGGAGGGCTCCTCCTATGGGGAGGTAGAGCGTATCCACTCGCTGCAGAGCCTTGTCAAGGACAAGTTGCCTGCCCACATGGTTCCAGTTGCCTGGGTTTTTATGAATCAACTACCTGTCACCGCCAACGGGAAGATTGACCGGCGCGCTCTGCCTGCGCCCACGGAAAGCGAGCATGATGTGCATGGTCAAGCCCTTCAGGCGGTTGTTCCGCCGCGTTCCAAAGAAGAGGTCATGATCGCCGCGCTTTGGAAGGAGACTCTAGGCCTGCAGTCGATCAGCATCCACGACAACTTTTTCGACCTTGGAGGACACTCACTTGCTGCAACACAGCTCCTTGCCATGGTGCAAGAGAATCTCAAGGTAGATTTGCCAATATCGGTGTTTTTTGCTGACCCTTCTATTGAGGGCATGGCGGCAGCCGTGGCCGCGCGTAATGGGTCTTCAGGGGATGGACATCACGACGGCGCAACCCCCACACCAGAGACCGCAGACGCCTTGCTCGGCTTCGACCCGGAGGTCGAGTGTACCCTCGACGAAGATGTTGCCCCCTCAGCAACGAGTGTCTTCGACCCGGATATGGCCCAGACATGGTCGCGCATTTTTGTTACAGGAGCGACTGGGTTCTTGGGGGCCTTCTTTGTCCACCAAATCCTTGAGACTCTTGCAGAGTCAAAACCGGAACTGACGATTCTCTGTCTCATTCGAGCTGACAGCGACGCGACCGCGATCGCGCGTCTGCGCGAGGCACTTCTCCAGTTCAATCTTTATAACGAGGAGACAATGCCAAGCATGGGGAGCTTTGAGGACTCTCATTTGGACTGGACTGACTCGAATGGCTCAGGAGGAATGTCGTCGCGGCATCGTATTCTCGTTGTGCGTGGCGATTTGGGCCAAGCACGCTTTGGCATGCCCGAGCGCGACTTTGTACGCTTTGCGCAGGAGCTGGATGTGATCGCTCACGCGGGAGCCTACGTCCACGCGTGGTATCCATACAAGCGACTCCGCGCAGTCAATGTTGATGGCACGCAGGAGGTTATTCGTCTTGCTTGTGCACGCAAGGACAAGCGCGTCTGGCTTTTGCATGTGTCCACACTTTCCGTCTTTATTCCACCGACCCACGAAGCCAGAATGGATGAGCGAGGTGCCGCAGAGACCGTCGATGATGGCGATGAAACGTGCTGGTTTGGCGAAGACGCACCCCTTCCAGACCCCCGTGACCTGCACCACCTTGAATCAGGTTACGCGCAAACAAAGTGGGTCGCGGAGCACTTGGTGCGGGAGGCGCACTCGCGCGGCGTACCTGCGTGTATCTTTCGTCCGGGGCGCATCACGGGCCACTCGGTGACGGGCATGGCGAGCTTTGGAGATTTTATGTGTCTCTTTCTCAAGGGATGTCTTCAGCTTCAGGCTGCGCCAAGGCTCAATTGGGTTATGGACATGAATCCCGTCGACTTTGTCTGTCGCGCAATGTTGCAGTTGCTGACCTCGCCCGTCGCGCCCGCCCGAGTGCTCGGCCGCGCGTTCAACATGTGCCATCCCGACCCATGGTTTTTGCCCGAATACTTTGATTGGGTTGCCTCGACAGGGTACGCCTGTGAACTCGTCCCTTATGCGGAGTGGCTTGTCCGCCTCAATCGCGCGGTCAATCACACTGCATCCGCATCGTCATCCGGGCAAGGGTCGTCGAGTCGTGATGGTGGTGGTTCAGGTACTTTTGGAGATGGCAGTGGTCCCTTCACTCGCGCGATCTCAACTTCCTCCTCATCCTCGTCTTCCTCTTCATCCTCGTCAGCTGCCGCCTCGTTGGTGGCAGGGGGCGCGGCAAGGTCTTCTTCTGCCTCGCCTGCGTTGCCATCGTCCTCGCAGAATGGCGCTGGGTTTCCGGAACGGTACCGGCCAGCAAGTCGTCAAGACTCCGTTCCATCGAAACCAATGTCTGTGCAGCCATCATTGCATTCGGGAAGTCGCTCGGAATCGATATCTTCCAAGCCAATGTCCATGCTTCCCTCGCAGCAAGGCTCGCACACGTCGGTGCAACAAGGCGCAAGTTCTCGGCGTCCAGAGATTGCGTCCAAAACATCTTCTGCTGCGCCTCCGACACGAAGACAATTGGCAAAAGTGGAACACGAGGAGCCCGCGAACGCATTGCATCCTCTGCTGGTCGTCTTCAAGCCTAATGTTGAAGAAATGGAGCCCCCCTGCAAGCTCAAGTTTGAGGTAAGCTCCCTCATTGACGTTAATTACCCTCCACAAGCGACGTTGAACCAGACCTGCATGGATTGCATGATACGCTGCGGATTCATTCCTCCTCCCGCTCGCGATGCTGATGCATTCTTTACATTTGAGTGATGTTGGGAGCAAAGCAACTCTCTACATTTTCTGTTCTGCCGGGCTTTTTAGATCCTATCGAGTTCTGTGAGCAGTAGGAAAGAAGGTCATTCACATTGGTGGCGCCGAAGACCGATTCATCATCTGCTAGGCCTAGACTCTTTTTTTTATATTTCCTTGCAGCAGTGCAATAAGCGTTGCGCTCAAGACTGACTGACTCTGCCAAACTGAATTTTGTGTAAATTATTCTTTCGTTTCGACGATTTATTTTTTTGTAATTTTTCCCTGGCTTGTAGATGCTCCTTGGGTGTAGCTCTTGGTCCCGTATCCGATAAGGTCTTCCTCTGCACCTCGAAACCTTTGCCATGCGTAATCATGACGGTCTTTCTTATCTTCTCCTTCTCAGGTCCCAGAAAACTAATGGTACACACAATTTGGCAATATTAACAATTTTTTGAGAACTGAGAACGCTGGTCCGCGCTTTCTTTCCTTCTTGCACAAGGCGCGACATGTCTCCCTTGGAGCTATAAAGCGTGCGCGCGAAGCGAAGGCAAAGCGCTCCGAGACGCCTAGGCGAGCGACCGCGGGCCATCATGTCGTCAGCGCCTGCGATCGGACATCCCATGTCTTTACTCCGGGCGAAAGCATGGCTCGAGGAATACCAAGGCTCTGGGGGGTCTTCACCTCCTGCTGCAAACGGGGACAAATGTCGGCCAGAGCTCATGCATGCGAATCGGGCCTTAGGGCCGACGCATTCGCTACAGAAAGCGAAAATGGTAAAGTGCAAAGCGAAGAACAAGAAGAAGAGGAAGAAAAAGAACAAGAGTGCCATCAAAATGTTGAGCGAGCAGGTGGACGCTCAACAAGGTGTCGCAATAACTGTTCGAGCGACAAAGAGAGCAATGCCGCAACAGAATATGAGCAAGAACAAGAACAAGATGACCGACACCACTATTCTTTCCCGGGTGCCAATCTTGAGCCCAGGCATTAATCCGACAGCGTACGCCAAGTCGAGGAAGGCATTCGAGAGTTGCGACCTCGAGGACATTTTTGATGAAACAATCGCGCTGCTATACTCTCTTGACGCCTTGAAGGTCCCCAAGCACCAGCATAGCAAAAAGAACCAGCCTGGGCAATCGAAGTTAGCTCATGGCGCAAGACTTCGTCGCTTAGAATGTTGGGGAAATGATGCGACTTTATTAGAAGCTTTGCGCGATTTGCAAACGAAACGTGCAAATCGCGCACTCCCGAAGAAGCCAGAGTTTGTGATCGAGTTTAACGCCTCGCCACATTGTCGCCCGCAATCTGCGGCTCCGAGGCGGGCTACTGGATCGCCGGGCGACCCTGCCGTCAATTTGAGGCCTAAATCTGCTCCTCGATCGCGTCCCACAACCCCAAAGCAACGAGCAATTGCGCGTACGATTACCTCAGAAGGCGACCGTGCACGAAAAGACAGCCAGCTTAGTCCTAATGCTCTTCGGGAAGAAAAGCTTCGACGCTCTCAGGACTTTCGTGTGTCCTTCTTGACGCGCTCGCATACATCCTTCAATCGCAATATCGATATTCTCAACGAGCGTGTGCAAAGAGCCAAAGCCCGCGAAAAAGAGGATGTTCTTCATCAAAAAGTGCAGCAGGAAAAGACAAAGCGTACATCTGAACCTGAGCCCGAACGCCATTTGTCGAACGGCGACTATGATGTGCAAGATGGGCGGTCCGAGAACAAGTTCAGATGCGAACGCCATTTGTCGCACGAAGACTCTGGTGTGCAAGATGGGCGGCCAGAGGTAATCGAAGGACAAGCCACATTATTCAGGCTAGTTTCCTCTACAAATGCGAGCTTGGTCGACGTCGGATCAGCAAACAACCCAAGTCTTTCTCGTGCGCATGCTGAGTTGTCCCCGCGAGATGAGAAGCACCTCGAAGTCCTGCCGACAGACTCAGCAAGGAAAGGAAATTACACGGAGACGAAGAGGTTCTCGGAAGAAACGCGCCCTTTGCAAGACTTTTCTTCGATGGTCGGCAAAAAGAACTTGTCTGCAACATCGACTCGAGCAAGTCTGCCTGCCGCTCCAGCTCAAGTAGATGCGATCATGGATGAGCTCGACCTTGGGAAGAGCTCGAAAACAATGTCCAGTGTAGCTACGAGTGAAATGGAATTCTCAACCTTTTCCACGGGTCTTCCGCAGTCTCATGACACTGATACCTCCGCCAGAGATAGAACACTAGAATCAGGCCTTGAAAGGATTATCCAGGAGGCAAACAGAACAACAGACGCTGATACCGATTCACCTGTACAAAGCGCGCAATTGAGTGACCGAGCGGTTCTGAAGGTTTCTACTCTTGAGCGGCGGATCGAGAAAGACGACGAGATGGTTTCCGCAAGTGAGAGTGCTCACGAACACGCAGCAGCTTCCGTCGGTGACCGTAGTCAGGGCGTGCAAACACGATCGTACAGTTTGTCTCTGGCGATTGAAACCGAAGACGAAAACGCTACGACCACCGAGACTGACTCTGTAAGAGGCGACAGTGCTCGCAAAAGAACTTGTCAAAGGTCTTTTTGCTCGACGGGTACAGGGGAATATTCGCCTGGAGAGTCTGCGTCTGATGAAAGTGAAAATGTGGATGCGACCATGGACCAGATTGATTTTGACGTCACGACACCAACACCACTCGCTCGCGCCAGCAAAAGGCATCTTCTCTCCACACCGACAGCGGTTACAACCGCGAACAGTCTGTCAAATACACTCGAAACTAACGAGCAGAAAGACGTGGATGCTATAATGGATGGTCTTGACTTTGGGATCAGCGCATCAACTCCGGTTAGCTACGTGAGCAAGAAGCCCCTTCTGACGACTGCAACCCGATCTAGCCTGTCTATTGTTCTTGATGACGCAAACGACGTGGAGGGGAAGGAGGAAGACGAAGTGGAGGCTATTATGGGTGCCATCGATTTTGACATCACAACTCCCACGCCGCTTGCTCGCGCAAGTAAGAGAAATCTTTTGACAACACCCAGAGGAAGGAGTTTGCGAAGCGCACGCAATAATGAAGAGCAAAGCGACATGGATGTAATCATGGAGGGACTCGATTGTGGTACCAACTTGTCGATATCGTCCCTTCGTGACAGCAGGGAGACGATTCAAGCGACGTCGACGAGGAACATTTTGCCCATTTCTCTGGACACAGGCACCGATAATGGCGCTGAAGACGTGGACGCCATCATGAATGACATCGGCTTTGGTATCACAACACCTACTCCGCTTGGTCGTAGCAGCAAACGAATGCTTCTGGCCACTCCTGCAGGTTCGAGCTTGCTTGGTACACTGGAGATAGATGAGGAAGCAGACGTTGATGCGATTATGGATTTTGGCATTTCCACGCCGACGCCGCTCGCAAGCTGTCACGATATGCGAGGTACATTAGGCTCGCCAAGCCGAAAGCATTTGAACAACAAAAGTTCGCGGGACGTCAGCGATCTCCGTACAGCGTTGCTTTCGTCCCCGCAGAGTGGTTTGGGTAGTACCACTTTTTCCGACACTACGCGGAGTGCGGGGACAATTCGGGACGACACGGTCGAGATCAAGGAAGAAGAACCAGCCGTGAGATCGCGAAGTACGGAAGGCGACGGCTTCGACCTCGACGAGGATCTTTTTGGCAGGCTTGATATCGAAGAAGAGGAAATCGGAATCGCGTCAAGCACGGCAAATGAATACCAGGAGTCGAAGCGATGAGAGAAATAACTTAGGTCTAGAAAGAAGCAAAAAAACAAGTTCAGAGTGAGTGGAGAAGCTGCGGAAGGAAAAGTTGTTGAAGCGAAATACCGCGTCCTCTTTCTTTCTCTCTACCGCGTCCTCGTTCTCTCTGTCTCTCTCACACACACTTTCGGATGGTGGTCGGAATTTCTCCGCACCCAGCGGCGGAGCAAGCATGAGAAAAGAAAGAAAGAAAGAAAGAAAGAAAGGGCAAGGTGAGGTAAGGCAAGGCAAGGTAAGGCAAGGCAAGGCAAGGCAAGGCAAAAGCAAGACAGGTTTGCGTGGAGCGAGAGAGAGGCCCCTACCCTGGCACGATGGAGACGCTTCCGCTCAAGGTACGTGTACAGCCGAAAGCGCGCACGATGTTCTTCACGTCTTTGCGCAGCCTCTCGAGACGGTGGTGAACGAAGGCGCGGAGGATGGAGGGGTAGACTTGCTTGGAGACAATGCGGCATTTTGAGAAAGTATGGTTGCGGACACGCACGCACGCACGCACGCACGCACGCACGCACGCACGCATGTCTACACGCACGCGCGCAGGCGTGTGCGTGTAGACGTGCTGGCGCCACGTCCGGGCATCGCTTCCTTCAGTGGACTGACTGAATGTGGATGCACAGCTCGCCGACATTCGCGGCGCCCTGATCCGGCAAGAGGAAACCATTATCTTTGCGCTAATCGAGCGCTCGCAGTTTGCTCGTAACAAGGTGTGCTATGAAAAAGGCGAGTCCGAAGTGCTGCGCGCCCGCGTGAGCACCCAGGGCGCCTCCATGCTGGACCCGAACCTCTCCTTCATGGAGCATTTTCTTGTAGAGACCGAAACGCTGCACGCCAAGCTGGGCCGCTACAGCAGCCCTGACGAGAACCCCTTTTTTGGGGGCCTTCTCCCGAACAGCATCGTGAGCGCAAGCTCGAGCAAGAGCCCTCTCAAGCCCAACCTTATCAACATCAATCGCGAGGTGAGCAACGTGTACGTGTCCAAGATTCTCGACGAACTGTGTGCTTCCAACGATAGTGAAGATGACGGCGAATACGGTTCGACATGCTCGTGCGATATTGCTGTTTTGCAAGCGCTCTCAAAGCGCATTCACTACGGCAAGTTTGTGGCCGAGGCCAAGTTCCAGGCGGAACGCGAGCGCTTCAGCAAAATGATTGCCGAAAACGACTCGGAGGGCATCATGGACGCTCTCACCAACATCACCGTCGAGGATGCCGTAGTGGAGCGTGTGCGCACAAAGGCGTCCCGCTACGGTACGGATGGCGCCGAGGGTGACCACACGAACGCGTACAAGGTGAACCCGGACGTAATTGCTCGTCTCTATCGCAACTACCTGATCCCGCTCAATAAGGACGTCCAGGTAGCGTACCTTTTGCAGCGCCTCGATCGCCCGGCTGTGGCCATCGTTAGCGACGACAGTGACTCGATGGCATCTTCGGCAGCGCGAACACGCTTTGTGGATGTCAAGGACAGCAACTTTCTCAGCTGCGGCACGGTCGAAGAGGCTTTTCTTGCTGTGGCACGCAATCAGGTCGGCTTTGGTCTGGTTCCAATCCAGCGCGCGTCAACTGGATTCTGCAAGGAGACCCAGCGCGCTCTTCTTGCCTCAAACCTCAAGGTGTGTGACCTCGTTCACTATGTTGATCCGGAGGATTCAACGAGGTGGGAGCGTTTCTATGTCATTAGTCCTACCGAGTCCACCCTGGGTGAGGGCAAGTCCCACGTCGTGGCCTTTTTTGGCGTGGCACACAAGCCAGGAGCTCTTATTGAGTCGCTTCGGGCTCTCGATGCGGTCAATCTCTCCTGTCTGGAGAGCATGCCGCAGCCTGCAGGCGCCTCATCCGAGTATGCATTCTTTTGCGAGATCGAGAGCAAGCAGCTGGACAACGCTGCGTTGCGCACGGCCCTTGAAAAGCTTGACGCTGCAACTCCCTTTATGCGCGTTGTTGGCGCGTACTAAGTAAATCGTTTTTGGAGCGAAAAAATAAAAGCGCGAACGATCGATTGACTGGCTCAATCGAACCTCTTCCTCTATAGCTTATTCTTTATTCAAAGAATGACCACATCAAAATCAACATGAATGGGCACGTAGTAAAGATCTCGTAACTGTTAGCGCCTCTCTTATTGTCTTGATAACTTTTCTCACTCTTGACTTGTGCAAATCTATCCATGTGCATGGCGCTTTCGGCATTCTTTTCTTTTCTAGTTGGTGTGGGTATACAAACTTAGACGACGTCTGTGGTCTCGTCGTAACTGTCAGGTGCATATGAGGCAGCGTTTGTGGCTGCACTCAAACCGGTTTTCGCTACGTTTTCAACGCCCCGATTCGATGAATGCTCTTGCTGATATTGACGCATGCGATTCGCCGTCGAAATGGGGGCCATCGAAAGCGGTGTTTCTCCGGCGGCGTCTTCGAGTGTCGGGTCCGCCCCTGCGGCCAAAAGACGCATGCAGATATCTTCGCGCTTGAACATAGCCGCCAAATGTAAGACAGAAACATTCTGACCGTCCTTGGCAGTAGCGAGCGTTGGGTTCGAAGACAAAATCCTTTCCACAAGGCTCAGATCTCCAGCTTTAACAGCATTGCGCAGTGCTGCTGCATCGCTATCCATAGTTCCACTCTCGTTGGCGTCCGCGGCGATAGAGAGGTTGTTCATCCGCTGCATGGCTTCCCCCGACGATGTCCGCTGAACGGGCCGGCGAGCTGGAACGCGAGGTTTGGCCTTGCCTGCTTTGCCTACAGAATGTCGGTCTCCTCGCGCGCGAGGAGAGCCAGCACGGCTTGACGTATGCGTTGGTGCTGGCACGTCTAGTAAATAGGAAAGCGGGTCATCGGCATCGGGGGGTGGAGGAGGCGGCACAAAATTTTCTGGATACCGATGCGACAAGCGCATTCCGTCGAGGCTTTCGTCGTCATCAAAAACGTCATTACTGTCTTGGCTGTTTCTCGCGGTATCCGTTCTTTCTCCCTGCTCCGTGTCAAAGTCAACCTCGTCTTCTTCGATGGTTGCAGTCGAACACGCCTCGGCGTCTGGTGCGCCCCCGAGTCCTGCACTAGGTGGCGTAGCTGCTGTTGCTGATGTGGCAGCGAAGGCACCAGCACCACCTTGGGCGGAGCTGGCGAGCGCGGCAGTGGCCCCTGTCGCATTGTTCCTTTTGCTTGCTTGAAGACGCGGGGGTGATCGAATGGCCGTCTGAATTTGCGAAATCCAGTTCTGGCGATCCTCTTCGCTGAGAGCGCAAAAGATCAAGTCCTGATTTTTGGCGGTCCTAATTTGAAGCGTGAATCTCTTGCTTTGGTCTGGAACACTCACTGATGCAACTTGAGCGCCAATGAGGGGAATCTCTCCGCGCGCAATCTTGCTCGTTTGGCTTTCATAATAGCACAGTGTTCGACCTCGGATCCGGAAATACCGCGAGTTCCAATTTTTGAGCCATTCTGATTTCTTGAGCATCGGGCCTTCAAATGTGCACGCCTTTTCCCACGGCGCCCGCACGCCGATCGGAACTCTTCGTTGCGCTTGTTGTTGTTGTTGTTGTTGTTGTTGCTGCTGCTGCTGCTGCTGCTGCTGCTGCTGGCTACTGACCCCTTGCGCAAAGGCTTGTGCACCGGCGCCACCGAGGCCCCTTTGCTGCGCCTCCTGGCCAAATGCCCCGTCGCTGCTAGGGAAGCCCTGCATCGCCGTCTTTTACGGCTCGCTGCCCAAACTCTGCGCGCCCTCCTCCCCCTCCCACCTTCGCACGAGCGTCTCGCACGTCTGCACGCGCGCACGCGCGCAAGAGTTTTGGGCGGAAAAGGATATCGCCTCGGCCCGCTGCCGCCGCCGTCAACGATAAAAAGACCCAAGCACTTCTCAGGGCATTTGGGTCTCTTTTCCTCTTCCTGTCCTGTTCTCCCCCAAATGCGAAAATCCGAAAACTCCTGCTCGCCCACGCAGGAGCGTTGTTGCAAACGTCGCGACGCGGTGTAGAGCGTGAAGACGGGCCCCCGCGGAGATTGCTCGCGGACGCCGAGGCCGCGCGAGGGACTCGCGGGGCTCGCTCTCGCGTGATCGGAGAAGAAACTGTTTCAAACGCCTAATTCAAACCTGCAATCCTTCCTCCCTTCGCATCCGTAATACAACACAACTCGCAGAGACTCGCCAGCGCAGGGCCCGCTGCGCGCGAGGCCCGGGCACGCGCGGGCGGGCGGGTCGCCCGGCCACCGAGACGGCGGCGTCCTGAGCGGCGACCGTCCACCGCTTCAAAGCGCAAAGCGCAGCGCTCGCCTCGAGCAGCAGCGCAAGCGAGTTCGCGACGTCGGCAGCGAGGAAGACGCTGCTCTCTGCTTTGCTCTGCTTTGCTCTGCTTTGCTCTGCTCTGCTCTGCTCTGCACTGCACGGCACGAACTAGGCGAGTCTAACTAGTACACAACGAACAGCTAGCTGCTCGTCAGGGTTCTGCGCAGGTACGCGCGGGACCGGCGGCAGCAGCGCCGTCGGGGACCCAAGCGCAGGCCGCTGCGATGAGCACTCGCAAGGTCTGGGTAAAGTCGAAGGCGGTCGCCAACGCCGCCGCCGCCGGTGGCGGAGGAACCCAAGCCGTTTCGACCTTGGCGACAGACGCCGACAACGACGACAACGAACAGGTCGGATGGGTACCGGCGGTCGTCGTCACTAGCGGCAGGGACGAAGATGGTTCTGCGGATCAACTAAATGTACATCTTGAGACGTGGGAAGCATTGAACAAGAAAAGACCCGGCGCCAACGCTGGCGCCGACGACAGTGATGACAGTGATAGCGACTTTGGTAATGACCAAGACGACGGTGCCATTGATGAGGATGCCGTGTTGCACGTAGCAGCAGCAGACGTGGTGGAGCGCAATGCATGGGATGAGCCTCCAGCCGACCTCGTACAACTTGTGCACTTGCACGAGCCCGCAATTCTTCAGGCACTTTGCGAACGATTTTGGACATCAATGATTTACACTTGGTGCGGACCGGTTTTGCTGGCGCTCAATCCTTTTGAGCGACTTCCCCTGTATCAGCCGAGCGTGCTTGAGAGCTACCGAAAGGCGAGCACTTTGCCATCCTCTGCAGAAGCTGAAGACGGCGGAAACCAGCCGCATGTCTATGCCGTAGCTGCCGATGCATACGCTTGTCTCGTAGACAAGAGCGGTCGTGAAGGCGGTGATCAAGATCAGTCAATTCTCATTAGTGGAGAAAGTGGAGCAGGCAAAACCGAGTCTACAAAGATTGTCATGCAATACCTTGCAACAGTGGCTCGCCGCCCTCGAGAAGACGGCGTTTCGGTCGAAGAGCTCCATGTTTCTGAATACCTTGGCGGCACGGAAGGAAATTCATCACCAAAGGCTTCGCATGTAGAACCAGAAACCGCCAGCACCGAGCACTACTCTATCGAGCAGCAGGTGCTCGAGAGCAATCCAATTCTGGAAGCCTTTGGCAATGCGCGCACAATTCGCAACGACAATAGTTCACGATTCGGCAAATTCATCCAGATCCAATTCGATGCCGAGGGATTTTTGGTGGGTGCCTCGATCGCCACTTATCTTTTAGAAAAGGTGCGCATTACGCAGCAAGGAGAAGGGGAGCGAGGGTACCATGTGTTTTACCAAATGTTGTACGGTGGTTCAGGAGAGGAAAAAGCCAGCTGGCATCTAAGCGCCAGAGACGAGCCCGAAGATTTCACATTCTTGAATGCAGGAGGCTGTTATGATCGTCGCGACGGGGTGTCCGACGCCGAACAGCTGGCTGTGACCAAGCGCTCCATGGCAATTATGGGATTGCGCGATGAGGAGCGCATCGACGTCCTCAAAGTGGTTGCCATTGTTCTGCATCTGGGCAACATCATTTTCGTCGATGCAAAGGGCGGGGACCAGGATGCCCCCGGTTCCACAGTCGACTCTTCTGATGAGCAGTCCGAAAAGGCTCTCGAGGCGCTTGTTGCGCTGCTCGGGCTCGATCGCGAGGTTATCATCAAAGCGCTGTGTATGCGCAATGTAAATGCGGGTGGTGAGACCTTCGAGGTCCCTCTCAAACCAAGCGACGCGGTTGACAGTCGCGACGCCCTGGCCAAATCGCTTTACAGTCGTACCTTTGACTGGATCGTGGGCCGGGTCAACGAGTGCATTCGGCATCGAACCAAGGTGAAGCGATTTGTTGGTGTTTTGGACATCTTTGGCTTTGAGATTTTCAAGCACAACTCTTTTGAGCAGCTCTGCATCAACTACGCAAATGAACGTCTGCAGCAACAATTCAACGATTTTGTCTTCAAACATGAGCAGTCGATTTATGCCAAGGAGAAGATCAATTGGAGTTTCATCGATTTTCCCTCAAATGCTGCTACGGTTGAACTCATTGACGGTGGTATTGGAACGTCGAGCGGCAAGGACGACGCCGGGAGCATGGGCATTCTTGCTGTTCTCGACGACGAGTGCCGCCTTCCCAAGGGCAACGATCAGAGTTTTGTACGCAAGCTCTATGATAAGTGCGCTTCCCGTGAGCAATTTGATGCGTCCAAGCCACAGCAAGTGCGTGGAGAATTTGTTGTGCATCACTACGCGGGCGCAGTCACATACGACTCTGCAGGATTCTGCGACAAGAACAGAGACGCTTTGCGCCAGGAGGTGGTGGACCTCTTGAAGGGGTCTGCGTTTGGCTTTGTGAGCGCACGTTTCAGTGTCTCGGCACATGAAGGGGGGTTACCGTCGAAAGGCAAACGAGGCAATGGGCCCTCTTCTTCTTCTTCGGGATCGGCATCGGCATCGGCATCGCAACGTCGCTCTGCTCTTTCTCTGGCGTCAGTGAGCGCTGAATTTAAGCGACAGCTCAACTCGCTTATTGAGACGATTGAAGCTACCGCCCCGCACTATATCCGATGCATCAAACCCAACGACGCTGCAAAAGCCAAGCTCATGCATCGAGGGCGCGTTGTTGGTCAACTGCGGTGTGGTGGTGTTTTAGAGGCCGTTCGCGTGGCGCGTGCAGGCTTTCCGATACGAATGCCGCACCGCACCTTTGTTGAACGCTACGGTCGCCTCGTTGGTCCCGCGGCGCTCAAAGTGCTCTTTCGCACTTCTCCCGTGAACGCGACGCGCAGCCGCAAAATCCTCGAGGAAATCCCAAAAGTCGGTACTCTGGACCGGAGCGCGTCTCGTCAGCTCGGCAAGGACATTGTCTCTTTGCTCCGGGCGCAACAGCAACAACAGCCTCAGGAGGGCTGCGAAGAAGAAGAAGAAGAAGAAGAAGAAGAAGGACAGTCCAACACCAAAAGCAGTGACAGTAGTGATGACGTCGAGGCTTTGACGCAAATTGGCAAGACCAAGGTCTTTATGCGCAAGCAAGGCCACGATGTGCTTGAGCGGTGGTGGGCGCGTTGGCATAAGCGAGCCATGGCTCTTGTCGTGGCCGCTGTTCGCGCTCGTGCCGGCCGACAAAAGTATCAACGACAACGTGCTTCTGTGCTTCGCATCCAATCGATTGTACGGATGAAACTTGCTCGTAACAAGCTGCAGCATTTGCGTCGCGAGCGCGCAAGTCTCAAAATACAGACGTGGATGCGTATGAAGTTCTATCGCATGGCATATAGCCAGATCCGTAATGCGACGATTGCCATTCAGGCGGCCTCTCGAGGTCGCAAGGGCAGAGCCGAGGCGCATGCGTTGCGTGTAGAGCGCGCTCGACTTCGGTTGCAGAGTTGGGCGCGAGGGGTCAAGTATCTGCGCCTACTCCGTAGGAAGCGTCGAGCCGCGATCACACTACAGTGCGCTGTGCGCGGTCGTCAAGCGCGCGACGCAGTTCGCGCCGCGCGCCGAGGCGCAAAGGATCTCGGAAACGTTCTCAAGGAGCGCGACGCCCTCCGTGCGCAAGTGCAAGCCTTGAAACAACAACTGGCTGAAGGAGGACGCGACAAAGAGAAAACTCCTGCCAGTGAAGCAGCGACTGGGGATATTCGGGGCGTGGCGGAAGGACAATCTTCTGAACGCCAGGCTCGCGCTGTAGCCGTTCTTGCCGCGGCGTCGGTAACCGTGCGAATGTGGTTCTACATGAAAGATGTGATGAAGACGGTCGAACGTAAGCGTCTCGACTTGGCTCAGCAAGCCGCAGTACAGCAGCCTATTGTCGACACAAACGCGTCCGCCTCTTCTCTGCCATTGCAAGGCGCGCCTTCGGCTCTTGCCAATGGCTCTCTACGCAAGTCGAGCGAGGCTCTTGGTTTGGAGACGCCACCACCTCAACAACAACATCTTCTTACCGGTCTCGGTCCAGGCAGTGTGTCTGACGCTGACTGGTATGCCCGTACCTTTGGCGAAGAGTTAGAGGAGCTCGGCCGTGCGAATCAGGGTGTTGTTGCTGCAGACGACGTGGGTGACGACGCGGAAGGCGCAGGAGCAAAAAAATCCGCGAGCAATACAAAGGATGCCGTTGATAACGCGGACGGCACGACTTCAAGCGATGAGTTGCGTCGCATCGAAGAGGAGCTGAAACAGAAACGGTTGTCGATCGAAGCGAAACGAGCGAAACTGAAAAGTGAAGCGCCATCGCACGCAACAGCAACCGAGGCCGAAACAGGCGGCAGCGAATCTCCAGACGCGAAGCTCGGCGACTTTGAAGAGCGTCTCGCGGAGCTCGTCGAAACCTTGCACACGAAGGAGAACGAGGTGATTGAGGTGAAGAATTTCTTGGCCCAGCAGACAAGTTTAAAGAACAAGGCAGAAATCAGGCAAAGTGAGCTGGAGCTCGAGCTGAACGCCACCAAAGAAGGTCGAGTCAAGCTCGAGGCTGATCTTGCCGCCGCGGCCAAGACACGGGAAGATCTCGAGGCCCGCGTGGCTGAGCTCGAGCGAGAGCGCGACGCCAATCGGGAGGTGGCGCGATCCGCTGCGGTTATTGACCTGGAAACAGAACTTCGAAGTGCGCATCAAGATGCGGATGGCCTCCGCGAAGAGCTGGCCCAGGCCAAGCAGGAAACAGAGCGTCTTATTCGGGAGGGAGAACTCAAGGCCATGTCCCTCGATGACTATCGCTCCTCTTCGGCGGCGAAAATGAAGCTTTTGGAGACCCAGCTCAGTGAAGTGAAGAGAAGCAAGGCCAAGACGACGAGCATGCTTCAAGCTCGCATTCTCATCGACAGGAGGTCGCGTCGGACTGCGCAGCACGTCATAAGCGTTTGGGCTGCGGCGGTGCGCGAGTCCAAGTCGCTCCGAATGCGCGCCGCATTTGCGCAGCGCCTTCTTGAGCGACGTCGGTTGCAGCGCGCCTTCGACAAGCTCGCGGCCGCTGGATCACAGGAACAATTCGAAGAGAGAGTGGTGAGAAAGGCACTCGCACGACGGGAACATCGACTACTTTACAAAAGCTTCCAAGGATGGGCCGACGAGACGCGTCGTGGGGTGCATGCCGAGCGCGTGGACGCCGCGCTGGCAGGTCGGGACGCGCAGCTTTTATGCATGCGCGTTTTCCGTGCTTGGCACACGTGGGCAACGTTGCGGCTGGAGGAAGAGGTGCAGTTTAATCGCTTGACAAAGGTTTTTCATGGGCATCGGCTGAGGCGACACTTTGTGGCGTGGCGCGAAGCGCACGTGCACGAGCGGCGCTTGGACAAGCTTGAAGACCTTTACAAGCGTCACATGAAAGAGCTAAAGCTTCGGAATATTTTACACGCGTGGAGTCGCGCCGCACGGGCTGCGACAGCGTACCGTCCGGAAATGTCGCGTATGGTGACTGCTCGAGAGGTGGAAGATGGCTCGCCTATGCGCAAGGAGCAAGGCGATGCTGACCTGCTACGTCTCATGGGCCGTTTAGTCAAGAACGACGAGACGTTTTCGCGACTCACACCGGTCCTTGCGCGTGCAGCAGACCGTATGCAGTATCGAAGCTCAAGTGGCGAGGATTTGCTCGATGACGATATGCTTGGCGGGCACCTGCCTCGGTCACCGCAGATCGAGCAATTGCAGTCTGACGATGAGGACGAGGATGATTATGATGACGACGACAATGAGTCGGAGGACGCCATGGCTTCTGACAGCTTTCATAGCAAGTCGCGTGCGCGGGGGCGACGAGGCTCGTACAAGTCTCGGCGTTCGAGCCAAAGAAAGCTAAATGGGACTTCGGACGTTTTTCGCACCAATGAGTACTTGGAAGGAGCCGGCCGGTCTCGCCGTGATAGCGCGGGCACGATGGATCGCAAGACGCAGTCAATGCGCGGACCCAGGCTCGTGAGAGAGGACGAGGACAGTAGACCGTTTTCTCCTGGAATTGACGGAAAGAATGCCCTTGCGGGTGATGATGCATCGAGCCCGTCGCGTCGAAGTGCGGACATCGACGGTGAGAATTCTGTTCATTTGTTCCGTTCGTCGAGCTCGCCCTTGCTGATTGGGGATGAGCACGCCGGTGAGGGCAAGGGCAAGGAGATGGCATCGGCGCTGACGCTGGACATGGTGGGGGTGCGTCGCGTCAAGGAAGATGGCACACTTGAATTTGAGGATGGAGCATCACCTGTTGCAAGCATTGACACAGTGGTGCAAACTGCGCGACAACTCAACATGCCGCCGCTCATACTTGCAGCTCTACACGGAAATCTTGACGTTGTAGAGCGCCTCTTGAAGGAAGGCACGGACCCGAACGTAGACTACAGCGGGAAACATCGCACGGCACTGCACGCGGCCATTCATTCGTTCAAATGGAGCGAAAGTGGAGTCGAGCGCATGGTCGACCTTTTGCTGGAACACGGTGCCAACGTGCACGCAAAGAACAGCCACGGAAATACCCCGTTGATGGAAGCCGTTCTCAAGGGCGATGAAGCACTTTCCCTGACTAAGGCACTGATTCGGCACGGTGCAATTCGAGGCACAAATGCGAAGGATGGCGACAGCACTGAGGGTGCGAACGAGTTCGGGCAGACTCCTCTGCACGCGGCCGTGCGGCTGGGCGCGACAAAGACAATGTACGAGCTTCTCAAGAACGGGGCGAATTTGACGCGGGGCGATAGTCAAGGTCAGACGGCGCTTCATCACGCGGCACGCATTTGCAACGTTAGCATGATTCATAATTTACTTGGCTACAGCGAGACGCATGCTGGAGAGTTGCAAATCGAGGCGAACAAAGAGCGGACCGCAAATGGGGGGAATGGAGTAGATCGCAATGGCGAAGCCAAGGGCGGCAAGGGACTTCGTAATTTGACCGACAACAATGGGAACACGGCGTTGCATCTGGTATGCTCGAGCACGTCTTCTTCTGAAATGTGGAAGGCCATCTTTGTGCTCTTAGAGAACGAATTTGACCCGAACCTAAAGAATCGTGCGGGTCAGACTCCATTGTGCATTCTGTGCTCGAATAAGAGCTCGACCAAGAAGGCGCTGAAAATGTTCAAGCGTCCCAATGTGCGTTTTCACGAGCAAGACCGCTTGGGTAACACTGCGCTGCACATTGCGTGCCACCTGGACAGCCGCGAAATTGCGTGTCGCCTTGTCAGGATGGGTGCCCCACTCTTTATTTCGAACGATCGTAAAGAGACGCCAGTGGACCTCGTTCCCCAAGGCTTTGCTGTGCAACTCCTGCGTGCAATCAAGTACCCGCCCGAGGAAGAGCTGATGCGAAAATTTCATCGCGACATCAAAAAGTGCATGACGTGTCGCAACGCATTTAGCTTCTTCCGTGATCAGCATCACTGCAGACACTGCGGTCGCGTGTGCTGCACCAAGTGCACGTCTCACAAGTACCCAATTACCAAGTTTAACGCAGAGTCAAGTGTAACGGTGTGTGACCATTGCTGGTCAGTCTTGACCATGCCAATGTCGCCCGTCGATGCGGAGATGGACGCAGCCCTAGCCGACGAAGGTGTAGATCTTCCGAGCACCGCTCTCGTGGGTTGATTTGATTTGATAGAATACTACATTTTTGTGGCTACGCGCAAACCCTGTTTGCGCGTTCGTTTTGTTTTGTTTTGTTTTGTTTTGTTTTGTTTTGTTTTGTTTTGTTTTGTTTTGTTTTGTTTTGTTTTGTTTTTTTGCGTTGCACGTAACAATCCGAGAAAGAAATCTCAGAGGTGAGCGTCTTGGTTTTCACAGCCCTTGCAGCGGCAGTCTTGCGTGCAACGGCGGTTGGCTGCGAAACACTCACAATACATTTTAAGACAGCGGGATTGCTTGCATTTGCAAATGCCCGACTTGCGCTGTTGCTTTGGGACGAAGGCATGCGCATCAAGTGCAAGTCTTTTGTCCATTTCCTCTTTGCGTTTGTCCGCGTGTTCTGCATCGTTTTCGCATCCAATGCAAGTGCAGATCCCTGGCATGCACATGGCGCCTTTGGCAAAGCAAACGCAATACATCTTCAGACAATGCGTATTTTTGCAGTGACAGACGCCTCTGCGTCGCTTCTGGGTCGTGGCGGATCCCTTGCCTTCGCGTTTGGACCTTTTCATCCTTGGCTTTTGACTACGGGATTTGGTCACTGAGGTCGACGGTGGCGGCGGCGGTGGTGGCAGCGCAAAGTCGCTTTCGTCATCGTCATCACAGTCGACTGACTCGCTCAAGTCGGCCTCATCAAAATCTTCATCATCATCGTCGTCGTCGCCGCCGCCGCCGTTGTCGTCTTCGTCGTATTTGATGTTGTCGTCGTTGACATCATTAACGGCGACCTGACTGCCGATCGCAGCTCCGCCTGGGGAGTCGCGACCATTTGCCAAAGCCTGTGGATCCGCACGAGCAATGCCAATGCGAGTTGGCCTTTCGCGAGCTTGCGACCTTCGATCCTTGCCTTTGTTGCTCTCAGAAGGCTGTCCTTGCAGATTTGTCTGCGGCACTCGACAGTAAAAAAAATCTTTGCAGGGCTGTTTCTGCTCGCGCAGCGACAAGAGTCGAACGCTGACCCGACGCGGAGGTGTTGAGAACAAATCACACCGAGCCGCGTCTTTGTCGTCGTCGCCGTGGTTGTTGCCGCCATCTGTGGCCACGATGTGATCCAATGTCTCTGACAAGTGTGACGCTGTTGAGGACATGCTTGCAATCGGCGATTCTGGCAATGCTGGAAGGGCCAGCGTTTGCGGGGAGTCCAATGGAAAGAGCAGCAAATCGTCGACAGAGGCTGGCGACGAGTGGAATGCAGGTAGTTTCTTGTCCAAGACGTCTTCAAGATTACACAGTGCGTCTGATTTTGGCGAAGAAGGTCGATGGGGAGTCGAGAACGACTTGGTCCCAACCAAGTGGTCAATGTAGAGATTTGCAATGTGCTCTTGCATGACCTGGCAGGAAAGGTTGTACTCCTCGACAGAGTCTGCATCCAAAAAGATGTCGAGTTCGAGACGTACAGCTTCGGCTCGGCTAAGTGCTTCCGGCCCACCACCTTCTGATAGACTTTTCACGAAGCGCTCCTGATTCCGCTTGCGCTGCATGATGAGTTTGGCGTCCACTGGCATGGAGGGGTCCTGCAAGGACTTCCAGAGTGCCATGTTCTTTCTTGGTAGTCAGTGGTGGTGGGGGTGGTGGTCGTGGCGGCGGCGGTGAAAACTGGTCCTTTGAGCTCTGGGAATTTTAACCTTGGTTGGACTCGCGGTTAAGTCTTGCACGTGAAATTTGAAGTTCTGTCCTGTCTTCTCTTCGCTTGCTGGCTTGCTCGTGGGATTCAGACAATCGGTCTGCCCGGTTTGCGATGACTGCCGCGAAGGCAACGTCTTGCTTCCTCGCCCCGCACACGAGCGAGCGTGATCTCTGACAAGCCGACCCAAGTGGACTTGCAGTTGCGTGTTTCAAAATTTGCGTTTGTTCGCAGTTCTCGCAGGATTCAAACGGCGACCTTCACGCATTTGTGCGCAACCCATTTTTGAAGCGCGGTCTCGGCCTTGGAAAAAGGGAGGAGCAAAAAGCAAACCATCTTTCGCAGGCAGGACGAGCGCAGCGCAAGAGACGCAAGGCACGCGCCAGCCGCACGCGAGCCGCGCACGATCTGCACGTAGGGCGCGCGGTGCACGAGGGGCGCGAGGCAGGAAAGGGCACGGCTACGTCGAACGTCGAAGCGGTGTGAGGGGACGGCTTTGCCGCGTTTTTTAAAGCGTGGTGGTTAGTTTAGGCGCAGCACGTCAGCCATCGCGACAGTTAGGTGAGTCGCGAGGCAAGAAGAGCAGCGCAGCGCAGCGCAGCGCAGCGCAGCGCGCGATGGCGGGCGTCGAGGATGACCTTGTGGGCGGCCAGGGCGGGCGGCGTCCTGACGACGAGGACGTGGATGAAGGCCAAGTGGAACGCGACTTTCAGGAAGAGTATGCGGACTTTGACGCCTTCGGTGCGCGCGCCAAGAACGTCGACGTTGATCTTTTGCGTCGCGCTCTTCTTAATGAGAAGGTACGTATGGCACCGACTTTTAGCCGTGCAGCTCGCTCAAGCAACGGGCGTGAGCGCGCTCTTTATACTTTTTTGTCAATGTTTATGCGTAAAACTGACCAAGGTTTCTTTCCTCTTTGGGACCATGTGATGTTCGTGACAGGGAGCCCCCGAGCTCTTGCATTACGAAGCCCTCCTCGTGAAGCACCTCAAGGAGGCCGTGGATCGGCAGCAAGAGGTCGTGGACGAGCTGCAGACGAATGTGAGCAACATGATGCGATCAATGATATATCAGATGGAACTGGACCGCGTGAACTACCTTATTGTCGAGTACTTGCGCACGAGATTGCGCAAAATCGAAAGGCATGCGTTTTTCATCATCAAGCACGAGGAGATGCGCGATCGTTTGAGCGAGGCCGAGCTTCGCTTTGCTCAGCGTTTCGCTGATCTGCAGGCGTCGCATCTGCGCAAGTTGGCCCTTTCCAAGATGCCTGAGGTTCATCAGAAGCTTGATGACCAGAACAACCAGGTCAACATGAGTACGTTTATTTATTTCTCTTGGGTTGTTTGTGCCATAAAACAAGCGGGCGGAAAGGCGGAAAGGAGGACAAATGGAACTATTGCATGTATGACTTACGGACTGACGGACTGGCTGACACCATAACCAACCAACGCTACGCAGTTCCTGAGCCGGATCTGGACAGCTTTGTGATTTGTCAAGTCCTCGACGACATTGGGGATATCGAGTTGGAGGAAAACAACATCGTCTCGATGAATGCAGGCGAACTTGTTGCGATTCGCTACTGGCCCATTCGAGACTTTGTGCGCCAAGGCTCTGTTGCTTTGGTATGAGTCGTCGTTGTCGTGGGGAATTCCTCAAAAGGAAACGAAAACAACAATGCGGAATGAAGGAGCTCGTTGTAATTCTCTTCCGAGATGTTGTCTACCAGAACTTCATATCCTTGGTTGGGGAAAACAAGTCTGTCTTGCCCTCTTAACAAGGGGCCTCACCATATAGGTATACAGCTCTTTGCGCTTTATTTTTTAAAGCTGCGTATTCCACTACCTACGCACACACTCTCTCTCCGAGCGCCAGGCCAATGTCAAGAGGACTTTTCCTTTCCTTTCCTTTCTCTTTTATCCCACGGCAAACAGCATGCGGAATAGTATACTGGGATTTGATCTACAGAACCCATGAGAAAGAGGGAACTCTCGCGCAGTGTCGTCGACCGATGCCATGCGCCAGTCAATCGACCAGGCAGTTCTCCACGGCTGCATCCAGCCAGTGCATCCAGCCAACCAGCCAGCCAGCCACTCAGCTGGAGGCACTCATGCCAGAGGCCTCATCAAGTAGCGACGAGACATCATTTCTAAGCAAGCAAGCAAGCAAACAAGCAAACAAGCGCGACAAGCGAGTGAGCGAGTGACGGTTGGTGCATGATGCGCGCCCGCCCTGCGTGCTGTGCACTCACTGAAGGCGCGTCGGCCATGATTGTGTCGCGGACCCCCGAGGTCCTGCTGGGCGGGACGAATATCCTCGACCTGCGCGCGTCCCTTTTCGAGGATATCCGTGTCTCCCCGACGATCACTGGTGGTGCGTATCGTAGAATATCCGTGCCTCGCGCGGAACCACTCATTTGTGCCCAGGTACTAGACATGCACTACTAAAAACAATAGCACCTGTGCCTATCGCACCCGACCCGGGCGGCTCGTGGCGGACCCGGCGGTACATCGCTTGCGATCGCCGCCGCGCCACTTGCCCGCGCGGATAAGGCCCTTGGGGGCGCGGTATACTCGTGTTGCGGGCGGCGGTCGCGTCAGGCAGGCAGGTAAGAAGCGCGCGCGTCGCAGGCACGGAGAAAAGAAAAACCCAAAAGAAAAAAGAAACGAAAGACTGGAGTTAATACGAGCGAAGCAGGGCGCGCGGCGAGGCGAGGAGGGAGCGAGGGAGAGAGAGAGAGAGAGAGAGACTACAAATCGATTCTCGCGCTCTCGCCAACGGGGCGCTCGCTCGCAGTCGGCGTGCTTGCGTGTCTCGCGAGAGAGTCTTGCGAGCTTGGCCAGCGCGCGCGCGGGCGGCCGCGCGCTCGCGTGCGCTCGCGCCCGGCCTGACGGCCCGCGGCCCCGCG
>KN805422.1:138697-151149 GCA_000818945.1 Schizochytrium sp. CCTCC M209059
CAGCCAGACAGCCAGCGAGCGAGCGAGCGAGACGAACCCGTGGGCCTCGTCCTCGACGCGGCCTCGGCGAGGGAGCTGGGGCCGAGGGCCGGCGAACGGCTCGCGACCGCGCGGAAAGGGGGAAATGGAAAAAATGTATGATCTTGAAAACTCATGTCGAAGAAATACCTCTCGCTCCCGTAACGAACGCAGCCAGGCAACGGCGAGACCCCGTCGAAGAACAAGGTGTCAAAAAAGAAGAGCAGCGGCGAGGCCCCGCTAGATAACAAGGTGTCAAAAATAAATCACGAAGTGCGGCGGCAAGACCCCGAAACGCTCGAACCAGAGACTAGCACCTGTACGCAGAGCCGCGCAAGGCGCGACGACCCACAGCAGGCCGTAGTTGGCACCTCTTTCGAGGCAAACAAGCCGGTAGGTCCCGGCGCAAGTCCGCGCTGGAGCGCAGTTCACATGTCCAGCTTGCTAGAGGTGGGCGACTTCAACGGCGCCTACAGCACAGGTCTTCGAGGTTCGCTCACCAATCTCGAAAATCTCTCGTCTGATGAAGAAGAGGATAACATGGGTCCAGCCACGTCACCCCGTCTATCCGCCGTGGACACGATTGAAATGATCCTCGCGCAGGGTGGCGTCCTTAACTTTGTTGAGGAGGGCGACGAGTCCATGCTCGATGTCCCCCTCGAGGCGAATGGGTCGGGAAATCTCAATCTCGACCAAGCAACCTCTTCTGCGGCGAGCGGGACCTCGTCGACGTCAAACGGGACTTCCGGCACGAACGCATCGTCAACCTCGACCGCCTTGAGTAGCGAGATCGCTTCGCGGGCGCGAGAAGCCGCACGGCAACGGGCGTCTTCGTTGTGCTCTCTATCGAGCATCTCGTCGTCGTTCTCTGCCTTTCCTGTGCCCTTGCAACCGCTAGACCGGCGAAGACCCCGACCTTCGGACTTGCTGCCCAAGACGAGTCCGATAAAGGCTAGACTGAGCGATTTTCGTGACGATCTGGCGGATGACAAGTCTCCCGAGATGTTGTTACAGACCTCCTTCGCATTGCCACCACAGTCAGCAGACAGTGGTGACCATGTTCTTACGACTAAGGCGCGAAGCGGATCAAGCAGCAGTTCGTGCTCGTTGTTGAGTCTCGACTCGATGAATGGCAGCCTGCTGAGTCTTGGAACGCCCACGCTTACCGGCTCACGTTTCTCAATGATGCCCAAGCCGCCGTCCGTCCTCTTGGATTTTCCGGATGAAACAGTGGCGGATGTCGCAGCTTCGATGCCTCGGGATCGCTCAAGTAGTGTCTTTTCCTTTGCCTCAATTCGTTCGCGAGGCAGGTCTTTTGACTGGGTACAGGAGACGGACTTTGAGTGCTCACCTCCATCGCCCTCGACACGGACGCGCCCACGCGGTTACAGCCTCGAGTTCTCGATGCTACCAACATCCTTGATTGAATTAACGCAGCCGAATCAGCGCGTCGAGGACGACTGGGATATTCTCGAAGAGGAGGAAATCGAAAACCTCACGGATGGGAAACCTGCATCTTCGTCGTCTTCGTCGTCGTCGTCGTCGTCGTCCTCCTCCTCGCTGGCAAATGCTGCGAACGGAAACCCGACACGTGTCAAGCTACGCTTTGCTCAGCATAGTGGCGCGCTTGCGGAGCGTGAGACTGCCATTTATAAATCGCGCATGTCGTCGGCTGCCTTTTCGCGCGGCAAAAGACCACGATCCATCCCGACCATGACGCAACGAGTACCTCCTCTGTACAAGACAGTGCCGGCCCGTGCCACGATGCCGGTGCGGAACAAGCAGATGCTCGTGTATCTTCGCGTGGCCACGGATGGCTACCCTGATGAGTCGGAGTCCTCGTCTGACTCGGAATCGGATTCGGAGGTGCTGATGACGACTTCAATTTCGCGTGTGACCTCGAAGCCAAAGGGCAAGGCGATGAAGGGTAGCAAGCTAAAGACCTCGAAGAGCAAGTCTGGCAAGTCCAAGACGAATGCCGGGGGTTCATTGGCTTCTACCTCGTCCAAGGCCTCGATGGCATCCGCATCTTCACCATCTTCTGCCGCGCCTTCCTTTCAAGCGAAAAGCAAGGTTAGCGATCCGTACGCGGCAGCTGCGGTTGCTGCCTCAAATGGAAGAAACGGTGCGGCGACTGCCTCCGCATCTCCTGCTCATGCTCTCAAATCTGCGGCAGCGCCCCATGGTGCTGCAAATCCCTTGCGCAAAGCGCCGAGCGAATCCGTGGGGCACCCTATTCCCATTGTTAAGAAACAGCATTCCCAGCCAAAACAGCCTTCCACGCAACAGCCTGCAATGGCCAAGCCTGCTGTAGCGGCACCTCCGTCGCATCGGCCAATGTGCTCTCCGCCAAGCTTTTCGCTCGCTGCGCGCATGGCAAACCGCAATGCTACGATCGGCTCGTTGACCATGGAACAGCGCCGTCGTCGAATCGAAAAGTTTCTCGAAAAGCGCAAGCGCCGCGTGTGGCTCAAGCGTGTCAAGTATGGATGTCGCAAGGCTTTGGCCGACTCGCGTCCACGTGTCAAGGGTCGTTTCGTCCCGCGCCATGTGCAGAATCAAGTGTTGGCGGATCAGAGTCCCAGGACTGCTGCTGCAAGTCCAATGCAGCAACAGATGCAACCACAGTCTGCAGTAGGAAGTGCTGCTGCGTCAATGATGAAAGGTGCTGGAAGCAAGGGTCTCAAGACAATGCCTGGTTCGATGCATGCAAAGCACGGCGGCGTCGGGCCGAACATGGGTGCAGGTCGTCCGATGATGGGAGGCGCCAAGTCTGCTGGTGTTATGCGACCTGGCGTCGGTGTACAGGGCTCGGTACAAGGACATCGTGTCGGTGCAATGCACCACGGTGCTGGAGGCGTTGCGCCTCCTGCAGTGCGTTACCGTCACCCGGTTGTACCGCAGCAGAACACGTCGCGAATGTCTGTTCCTGCGCAGGCGCAGGCGCAGGCGCAGGCGGGCGGGCGCGTGCGTCAGTCGGTTCCTCAAGGCGTGTCGCATTTGCAGCAGCAGCAGCAGCAATCGCAGCAGCGTTACAAATTACAGCATCAGCAGTCTCAGAGTCAACAACACCAGCATCAGCGCTATGCCACTGGAGCAAAATTTAGCTCTGCGCCCTACCAAACGGGTGGCGTTGCCCCCAAGGCTGCCCCTGCCGCTACGTCTTCGAAAATGTCACAGTTGCAGCATTCCTCTCTTCAACCACAACAGCAGCAACAACGCAGCACAGGACCGGGTGCAATGAACGGTGCTCGTCCTGGTTCCGCGCCCATGGCTTCGCGCGTGGGCAGCGCGCCTGCAAGCACTTCCAAAGCGTCTCCCTCCTTTGCAGTCGCGCGCAAGAGCGTGGGCCCTGCCTCTGTGCAAAATGGCGCAAAGATGGCGGGAGCACCAAATGCTGCGTTTAACCGGAATACAAATGGTGTTGCAAGGGCGACGCAGCCGGCCGCTCTTGGCGCACAAAATAGTGTCAAACCAGGAATGGTTTCCTCGGCGCCGGCGGCAACGGTGGCGACGAACAAGAGTGCAAGTGCCAAGCAAGAAGCAACTGCGCCGTCCGGCAATGGGACGACCGTGAACCCTCGTACGGGCAAATTGAATGCGCCTTTGCGTGCAGCCACGGGAATCATGTCGCGTGCTCCTCAAGCTTCGCAGAACCGCCCAGCGCCGTCGAGTAATGTGCGGTCGTCGACGCCCTCTGGCACGACTCCCTCTGGCACGACTCCTTCTACTCGGGGAGCCGTTCCAGGCTCAAATGGCAATGTTCGAAGCGCCGCAGTTGCCGTCAATGGCGCCGCAGGTGCTGCTGGTGGCAACGGTGGTAATCGTAGCAATGGTGGCGGAGCTGGCGGCAATGGAGGTCCCACTCGCACCGCCTCTGGGCTCAGACCGGGATGCGTTGTGAACAACAATGGCGCCAGGACGTTCACGTCGCAAGACCGGGATGGAACCAGGTACATTACGACAGTAACACCGAGCGGAACGCGTACAACGACGATGATTTGCCCGAACGGTGAGCGGCGCATTACAACGACTGCGTCAAGTGGTGCGCGTACGATTACCAGCATTGATAAACATGGAAATCGTAAGACCGTCAAGATGATGCCAGCTCCCCGCGTGAGCAAGACTGGAGGCGCTCCGGGGTCTGCTACGAAGGTGACGACGACGCGTGTTCCTGCTGGAACTGCCACGACGCCTTCCAAGACTACTTCGTCCGCTTCGGTTACGGCTGGAGCGGGCTATGTTACACCCGTAAAGTCGGAGGTTCGTCGCGTGGTTGCTGCTTCGGCACCCCGGCCTGTAAAGCCAGGGGTCTCGGTCGGCGCGCCAGGATCGGCACCTCCACGCCAGCGTCTGAATGCCCCTCTGGCCATGGCGCGCACTGTCACGAATGGACGGCCTGTAGCATCATCATCGAATGCACCTCCTCCTCAGCAGACTTCTTCCTCAGCCGCAACTGCTGTTGTTGCTTCTTCTTCTTCTTCTTCTTCTTCTTCTTCGTCATCATCATCAACAGTGGTTCCTCCTGCCCAAGTCCGTTCGAATGCACCGGCAACCTCCTCTGTACCTGCACCGACTCCTCCAAATGGATCGCGAGTCCCTTCTCAGTCTGTGGCTCGAAATGGTAAATTGGGCAATGGAAAGGCTACAGGTCCTTTGAGCACCTCGACATCTACTTCGAAGAAGAATTAATCGAGTTTCTATTGATTCTGCATCATATTATTGATTCTCTTTTCCCCCTCTGTTTGCGGTCCGCATGCAAATGACGGACAGGCTCACGGCGAAAAGACGAACAAACCAAAGTTGGGCTTACCGCCAAGAAACGAGACGACCATGTCAGTCAGACTCGAGTGTCGAGTTCTTGGGCTCTTGTCTTCCTTCATCAAAGAGCCCAATGATCTTGTCTTCGTCGCGAAAGGTTGGTCGAGACCGTTCCTGCTTGACCTCTGACAGCACAGGATGTGAAAAGAAGCGTGAGGCAGTGAAAAAGGTTGTTGCGAGAACACGAGGGGAAATTATAAATAAAGTTAATGGGCTTGGTTACACGAAGGGAGAAAGTCGTCTGTTGTCTCGCTTGTTGGCAAAGAGAGCTAACGCTTGGCATACATGGAGTGCAAGGAGCTCAAAAGCTTGTCCTCGCGGCCCTTGTATTTCGCTAAGAGGGCGTCCACTTGTCCGAGCTGCGAGGGATTCCAAACTGTGTAGAACTCGACAAGCTCGGCACGAAAGTCTCTGAACAAGTGAGGCCGCGAGGGCGTGTCAGAGGGGGGGTCATTATCAGCATCGGCTGCCGCGTCGCGGTCGGCAGCAGCTACAGGGGTGTTTGTTTGGTTTGAACTGGGCGTAGAAGGTCCTGGAAAAGCTTTGGCTGACGACGATGGGCGAGCGGCTGACCTCGATTGCGTGCGAGCGGCAACAAAGGCCTCAACGTCGCAGATCATGCGCAAAATTCCATCTTCGGAAGCCACGGCTTCTGCAGATGCAGTGGGCTGATCGAGAACGGAGCGCGATGAGCGCGGTGCCCAAAACCCGTGTAGAGAGGCCTCTTTGGCATTGAAAAGAGGTCTGACAGCATCGTAGCGTGCCTCGCGCGGTGCCTGTGCAGGGTCTCTGAGCGTGAAGCGACGCTGAAGACACTGCTCGCACGCGCAGGTGGTCTCGGGGGGCGCGACGTTATCGAAAGGGTGATGGTCGCATTTGACTTGGTAGCTTCGCCAGCTGCTATCGTCACAGGGACAGGAACGTAGAACGTGGTGGCAATTGCCACACACGGGCACTGCATGCTTGAACTCTGGGAGGAGCTGTCTGCGTGTAAAAGTGCATGCAGAGCAGCACATAAAATTGCATCTGCGACATTGTAGCTTGCGTACTCCAAGCAACATACTTTTGCAGTTGACGCAGTGCCAGGTGTTGGATCCAAGGGGAACGTCGAGAACCACTTGGCGTGGCGCTGGAAGCGCGGCGCATTGAGCACAGAGGTCACCGTCCCAGGGATTGCGCTTGTTGCTGGCACGAGGCACGGCCTCCTCCCAGTCGGGCGTGATGCTGTCGATGATGGATGCCATGAAAGACACTTTGCCTTGCGGCGCCAAGCGGTGGAGCAGACGACCGCAAGCAAGACAAACATCCCCTTGGAGTACGCGTTCGAGAGCAGAAGGCGTCTGGGCGTTTGCATTGGCGGACTGTTTGGCGGAGGAAGACGACGACGACGACGACAACGAAGCAGATGATGGAGAGGCGGAAGTCATGGCTTCGCGCAAGGCCTCGACAATGTCCTGCGCGGTAACTCCCTCATCGAAGTCATCCCATGAGGAAGGGAAAAGGCTGCGCAGTACGGGTGCTCGGGATCGAAGGCCGCGGTCCGCGCCTGCACTGAGAAGCACACGAGCAGCCGTGGGATGACCCATGAGTGCGCAAATGTGGAGTGGCGTAAGACCTTCGAGAGCTGCGAGCGTGCTGCGGCAAGATGGGTCGCAGACCACGAGCAACCTGGTGATGACGGCCGCGTGACCGAGCATTGTGGCGCGTAAGAGCATGCGTTCGAGAAGCTTAATAGGGAAGTGGTACTTTGCAATCTCCGTCTCTACAGCGGGTGCATCGCCAAGCTGCACGGCGCGAACGAGCTGAGTTGCATCAAAATCGGCCGTTGTGAGCTCATTGGAGGCATCATGCATGGCACGATCAATATTTGCCAGGGTGGAGCGGCCTGGCGGTATGAGTTCTGAGGGCACGATGCGCTGAACGACAATACAAATGGAGGCAAGGAGATCTCGTGCTGATATGGTACGCACAAGGACTTTGAATTGTTCTGCCATGTCTTCAAAAGACGTAATGGCCATGAGGCGATCCCGGAGATGAAGCAGAATGGCTAGTCCAGCCACAAAGAGGGTCTCGTCGAGACGAGCGACAATGAAGAGGTCCCAAATGAGGTAGACAGCGTCAACTCGCATGCTGTAGCTAAACATGGTGGTGAACCAGTCCATGGCAAAGAGGACAACGGGGTAGCCGCCTTGAAGCCCGTGCTCGAGATGACGGTGAAGGCGCGGCAGAAAGCGGCGCACCAGTAAGTCAAACTGATCGAGAAACTGCTGCAAAAATGAAGTCTGGCAGTCATAGATGCCTGCGAGGTTGTAGTCTTGCAGAAGAGATTGAAGCACCCAAAATGCCTTTTGTTCGGCAAGACGCCACGCAGCGGCCACACCGTGGTCGTCTGTTGTTGCTGCAGACGCTGTCATATTATTGTTGTTGTTGGAGACAGTGGCCTTGTGATTCGAAGAGGAGCGGTCTGTGTTCGCGTGGGCGAGAGCCTCGTGTTGGCTGTCTGAATCGTCTTTATCTTCGCGCTCGTGTTGTGCTTGCGAAGACCCGTCGTCACTGTCCGTAGTGCCTGATGATGGTGCTTCATCGGTGCGTTCGTGCATGAGAATGAGGAGTAGAGCAGCCATGTAGTTGAGTCCTTGATGATAGGATGATTCTTTGGAGCCCGATGCTAAAGCGCATGCGCAGAGAACATTGTAGAGTGCCCTTTCATGATGTTGCCAATGTTGTTCGTCAGCAGGGGCAGCAGCATCTGCATTGGCGTTTGGCGTTTGGGACGTGGCCTCGTCTGGTCGGCTCGATGCGGCAGCGGCGGCGCGACTAGCCCGAACGTGGGCATTTCGCAAAAAGAGAGGATATGTGCGTTTAATGTCTTTGCGAATTTGCAGCTCTACCTGGGTAAAATCAGTGGGATCGCGGGCTCCGAGGCGCTGCGTCACCTCGGCCAGGTATCCCTCGTAGACGTCGGGAAAGGCTTTAATTTTCTTTTCTGCACCGCAGGCTACCATCCATAATTGGCTACGAATATAAGTTGGGACGCCTTTGCCGTCGAGAATTTCGTCAAGGACGCGCTCGCGGCATGACGCGGGAGCTTTGTGCCAGCACCGCACGAGGTCCCGCCAGTGCGTTTCGTACATGGCTGCGAGAGCGCTTCGCGAGCTCTCTTACGTCGCTCTCGTACACGATTGGACGTATGAGCTTTCCCTTTCGAGGCTAGACTTGGTTCTCTCTGTGCTTTCTTCGTCAGCCTCGACAGCGCCTGCGCGCTTGCTTTCTTTAACGTGTGCCGTCCCGTGGCTATTGCAGATTCGAGCGGCTGGAGTGGGAGGAAAACAACCTTTTCTCCCGGAAATGGCCGAAAGACGCCCTTGCCCCGCGCGCGTCTCTGGCTGCCGCCGTGCAGCGCAGTGCGCGGGCTCTGCCTGCCCAAGCACGCACGCACCCAGGCTCACGTGCGCGCGGTGGTCCTCCGCCTCCCTCGCGCCCGTTTCTCGTGCGAAATCGGGGACCAAGCTTCTCGCGCGGCAGGTGCCTTCCTTCCTGCCTGCCTTCCTGCCCTCCTGCCTGCCTTCCTGCCTGCCTGCCTGCCGCGCGGCTGCCTGGCAGCGGGCGCAGCCGAGCGCGGCCTCCTGGCGGCCGCGGCAGGCGCTCGAGAATCCGCTTTGACTTTGCTTCAATTGACTCTTCCGCTCCCGGCTGATGGTCACGGACAGTCATTTTCCGGCCACCGAGCGACTGTTCACCGCTCGCTGGAAGGCGACCAGGAGAAAGGGGGACTGGGACCGCGAGTCCCGGGCAAGGCTCGGTTGACCGTTCAACGGCTACGTTGTCTTGGCTTGGCTTGGCCTGGCCTGGCTTGCACGAAGGCGTGCAGAGCCGACCGGGGGCTCGGGCTAGCTGGTTGGCAGCGGCGGTAACGGTGTCGATGAAAGCGGGAGCCCTGACTGTGCTGCCTGAGCTGCCTGACTGAGCTGCCTGAGCTGCCGCTCGCGGCGCGCCAGGTCGGTGTGCGGTTGGCGCTTGGGACACGTCGCAGTGGAGCGGCGGCAACGCGGCCTCGCAGGAGAAGCCTGAGGACAGGCGCAAAGACCGAAAAGGACGTTCTCTCTGGCAGCGACAAAGACCTCTTCTTTTGTCAAGGAAGGATAAAATCATTGTCCTTTTCCTTGTCAAGGTTCGTTTAAACGAGACGCCGCGAACGAGCGCGCGTCGCCCAAACACCGCCCGCGTCAAGAAAGAGCACTTGAGGGCGGAACTCAAAGAAAGAGCAGTGCAAGACAGACGTGGATAACGCCGCTTGCGCGCGCAAACAAGGATGCCGCTACGTGGAAGCGCAACAATTGCACCGCTGCCCAACCCAATCAAAGAAGATGAAGAAATGCAGGGCGGCGGACCCGTGCTCATGGGTACACGCTTGCCAAGCGCCTCGCGTCTGTCCTCTAGTACCGTGCTGTCTCTGAGCTCGGCCTCAGAACGTGCCAGGGGTTGGCGCCGTATGTTGTGTTGCGGCAAACGGCGACGGCGGCGACGGCGCGAGAGCTCAAAGCGTCGTTGGAGCCCCTTTCGTATCTTTGTTCATCGAGTGGTGAAAAGTTCTCGTTTTTCGAACTTTATTCTCGGTGCAATTTTTCTTAATAGCGTGCTCATCACGCTTCAGAATGTGGAATCGACCATGTTGGCGGCCATGTACTGGTTTGATGTGTTTGACAAGATTTTGATGGGCATTTACATTTTCGAACTCGCGCTCAAGCTGTATGCGCAGCGAGAACGATTTCTAGACTCTGGGTGGAACATCTTTGACGCTTTCATTGTCTCGATCAGCGTTGTGGAGACTGCCATGTACACTGTACTGAACGACTCATCGAGTCTCTCGCCGTCGATTTTTCGTTTGTTTCGTGTGTTCAAGGCGCTGCGAGCCATGCGCGCGCTTCGCGCCATCAGCTTTTTGCAAAATTTGCAGCTCATTATTTCGACGTTGTTTCGCTCGATTCCAGCCATGGGTTCAATTATTCTCTTGCTGATGTTGCTGCTGTACATTTTCGCCATTATCTTTGTGACGCTATATCAGGATATGTTTCCGGAGCGTTTCGACAATTTGTGGACGGCGATGTTTTCCCTGTTCCAGCTCATTACGCTGGACGACTGGTCGTGGTACTATATGACGGTACTGGAGAAGGATCCGGACGGCGCGTCGCAGCTGATGATTCTCATGTCTCTCTTTATTGTGCTTGAGACCTTTATTGTGCTCAATCTGATGATTGCAGTGATTGTGAACTCGCTGGAGCGTGCGAACGAGCGGAAGCGGCAGCGGAAGTTGCGTCAGCAGGAGCAGCGCGCCAAGTCGTTGGGGAATGCCGAGGATGTCTCTGACTCGATGAGCCAGGACTCGGGTCGCAAGCGGAAGCGAAAGCGAAAGCGTAAGCCGTCCAAGCGGGACCGACAGCGTCGGAGAACGAGCGACAGTAAGGCTTCATCATCTTTTAAAGAAGGGACGCGCCCAAAGAATGATTCGTATCGCGGATCACGTAAATCATCGTTGCCCTTTGCTTTGGGGGAGACCAAAACTGCCGTGAATGAGGAGGAGGAGTCTCAGAATAGCGATTCAGAGGGTTCGGGAGACGAGGCGGACATGAACCGTCTCAAGACGCCTGCGCCAGCTTTTCTCAAGAATGGGGCAATTCCCTATTGGCAGCGTGAACTGCAACCCGAGGTTCTTGCCTTGCTTGCTTCTTTGGACCACAATCACCATGTGCTCTTTGAGCAGCAGCGTCTTTTGGACGATTTAGTAGATGTTACCGCACCCAAGCAGGCTATCAACTGATTGATTGATTGATTGATTGATTGGTTGGATGATGGATTGATGGATTGATGGATGGATTGATTGATTGATTGATTGATGCTCTGGCTGCTTTTAAGTCTGGAAATGGAAGCGACTTCAGTCGCGTGTACTTTGGGTCCTTCATTCGGACCAGATCCAAAGTAAGTTTTTTTCTTCCTTCTAGCATGGAATGATGTGAGGTAATACGAGTCTGGAAGTAGGCGAAAACGCGAGCAAAGATGCGACAGCTGTTGCGGAGAATCTATTTCCAGCAGGCCGAGATATCCCTTCTTCGAATTTGAAGAATGCACGTTTTTATTAGAATGCATACCAGATTTGCTGGCCTTCCGTTTGCTTCAGGTCGGCACTTATGAGAAGATTGTCCTCAAATAAACAAGCTGTGTTCCTATTTTGTTTGATTATGCGTCGTAGAATGGCTTTGGCAATGCCAGTTCAAGCTTGCATGCGAATCAATGGTCAACGCAAGTTGTCTAAAGGAAGGATGTTAATTGCAAGCCTAACGCGGTGCCGTTTGCTCAAGTATATCAGTGTTCAAAAGATGCGCTGCGCTGCATAGGCCTTCACTCTCTCTTGTTGAACGATTCAAACCTAGTCATCTACCATCATTGCATAAGGATGCTTAACGTGAGAGCGCTACAAGGATTGCAAGTATATTACATGATCCTATTTGCTCAAGTATAACAGTGCATCCAAGATGGGCTGCATAGGCCTTCACCCTCCCTTGATGAGCGATTCAAACCCAGTCATCTACCATCAGTGCATAAGGTTGCTTTACGCAGCTGCGTCAAAAGGAAGGACGCCAATTGTAAGGTGGGACTCTTTGCACAAGTAGCCAGTAGTTGTTCACAAGATACACCATGGCGTTCCACAATGCACACTGGACGCACACCTTGTTGTTCTCTGTCCCGTGCGCGAGGAGCCTCGCCGCACGAATCAGTTTCCATCACAGACACGACGGACACGACGGACACGAGACGTCCGTCCACCCAGGCTCACTCACAAGTTTTCGTTTTCCCTTCAGATCAATCTTCAAGACTCGCTGCTGCTGCTGCTGCTGCTGCTGCTGGCGGTGGTGGCCGATCCGCCAGCTGCAAGTGGCTTCCGCTTCAGCCAGCAGCCGCGCACGCGTCCGGCCCGCTTTCGCCCAGTTCTGTGTGTGTATGGCGTGCGACTCAATCCGAGCCAGGACGCCAAGAAACGTTACGCCTATGCACGCGTCCGGGAGGCGGTCGCTCGCGGCAACCCTCGGTGCTGGCCCATTCCACCGCCGGCAAGTTGGTGCCCGGGAGCCCTTCCTTGCGCCGCCTGCGACCGTGCGACATCCCTTCGCGGTTCGCGGCCGGCCTTCGACTCCGACGCGCCGGAGCTCGAGTCCAGCCGGAGCTGGAGCCGTCCGTGTCCGCGCGCCCGCGCTCGTTTCGCGGGCTGCGCCTGCGACCGATCTCAAGGAGGGAGACCGAGAGGAGGGCGGGGACCGCGACGAAGATGACGCAGAGGACGGAGGAGCTCGCGGGGCTCCGAGAGCAAGTCCTCGGCGAGGGAGCTCAGCTTGTCGCCTTGCGGCGTCTGTCAGTCTGTCAGTCTGTCTGTCATCTTATCTTGCCCGTGGGACCCAGCTATGGCCACCGCCGCAAGCAGCGAGCGCGTGAGCCTGCGTCGCGCCGAGGGGAGAGCGCGGCCGCGGCCGCGGCCGGCCGAGGTGGCGCGCGCCGCGACCGTGAGCCGTGGAGACCCGGAGGCTCGCTCTGCGCGCGAGCTGCCGCTGCCGCTTTCCCCG
>KN805422.1:151206-180551 GCA_000818945.1 Schizochytrium sp. CCTCC M209059
GGACGCGGGCGGCGCAGAGCTCGGCCGCGGCCGTCGCCGGGCGGGCGGAGCGCGGCGCGGCGTCTCCATGAGTCGGAAATGGCCATCTTTTCGAAAACGTCGCTCCATCCACGCAGAGGGAGGGCGGCGGCCTCGAGCCCGTCCCTCCGCGCGCCGCGGCCGCGGGACCGAACGCGCGGCGAGGCGCCGCAGCGCGATCTTGGGAGCTTGCGTTCAGCTCTCGGAGCGGGCGAGGGCAAGAAGACCGCGAGGGCAAGAAGACCGCGCCGGCGAGTGGCCTCGAAGCGTGTATATACCACATGCAGGCTCGGCTTTCGACACGAAATCCATTACAGGCAGGCAGGCAGGGAGGCGGGCAGGCAGGCGGGCGTGGCCTGGGAGTCCTCCGCATCCGGGCGACCCGCGGGCTCCAGCACTATGGTAGCCAAGGCCAGCAGCAGGCAGCCACGCAAGTTGGCGATGGGCCGAGTCTGTTTGGGGACGCCGCAAAAGCCAAAGCGGCCCGCCCCCGCGCCGCCCACACACAGAGGGCGGCGTGGGGGCCGTGTGGGCAGTCGCGCGCCCCACCGCCCCGGGTTTCCGAGCCGGGTGGCGGCTTGCTTGCTTTCTTTTTTTCTTTTTTTTCTTGCTTGTTTGCTTGTTTGCCTATAGGTATAAATCGTTCCACCCGCGAGGCGACGGACGTCTCGCCTCTTGCCCGAACTTTCTCTCTCTCTCTCTCTCCCTCTCCTTTTCCCCCTCTCTCGCTCTCTCCCTCTCAGCCACTCGAAAACTTTTCTCGGCGCGGAGCGGGCGTGACACGCACGCACTCGCCGCGTGGCGGGGGCAGCGGAGACGCCCGCTGCCCGTCTTGCGGCGGCCGGCCTTGCGGTCGCTTGTGATTTCACATTCAATTTCTTTTCCATGCATGCGCCATTCCAATCTTTTCATTTGCCTTTTGATTTTAGAAATAGCTGACTGAGCTTTGGCTGAACACGGACGACCCGCACTGCGCCGACTACAAGTTGATCATGAGTAAACATTTTGTTGCAGCTGCAGCGATTTCTTTGCGGAGTTCTTCTGTGCGGTAAAGGATGGAGAAAGATTCTGCTCTTCGTTTCGTTTCGGCGCAGCGGCTGCGGCTACAGCTTCCACGGCTCGCCACTGCCACGCCTGGCCGGTCGGGTCGCTGGTCTGCTTCCCGACATGGACTTCGAGATTCGATGCGTTGAATCCATTCATTGATCCACCCATCGGCCAACCAATCGCCACGCTCGGTCGCCATGGTCAGTCGGCCGGTCGGTCGCCCTGGCTTGATTGTTTTTTTCTCATGACGCCCTGAAGAGCTTGATCGGCGTTGGCCCGCTCGCTCGCTCGCTCGCTCGCTCGCTCGGCCGAGCACTTTTGCGAGCCGCCCCGGCAGTGATGCGGTCGTCGCAAGTACGAAGCGAATTAAGGCGCCGCGTCGCTCTCGCGACCGCCGCGCTGAGCTGCCAGCTGCCAGCGAGAAGGAAGCCGACGCACCGCAGCCGCCTGCATGCCGCCGGTCTGAAGGTCACTCGGCTCTCTGCGAAGGAGCGAGGAAAGAAGGAAGGAGACGCGCCACCCACGATTCATTTAGTACCTAGCCTACAGCCTACAGCAACGCCCCTGCTCTTCTCGCTGCTGCGCTTCCGCCACCGGTCGCCTCCAACACTGCACTGCGCACGCGGTCGAGTTAAGGCCGATGGCTGGAGTTGAATCGGTTGCGGAGGCAAGGAAGGTAGGCATCGGAGGGTGGCAGCGCGGCGCACACCGCAGCCGCATCCGCGCTTGTCGTGTATGTTGGTCGCCTCGCCTCACTAGCTAGGCGGACCTGGCCCTCCCCTTCCCTTTACACTGCGGGGTCACTTCTCCGGTCATTGATGGAGACAGAACTTCCCACACATGCTACGCGGCCATCGGCCACGGCTTCTCGCGTTCACCGCGGCAGGAAGTCGATCGGGCACCGGCAGCGGCAGCGGCCTGCGACAGATTCTCTCCGGCCCGATTCCTCAATCAAGCGATCACTTGCGGCCACCGACCAGCCGACTCGCCAACGCTACAAGGCATGGCAAGTACTTCGAAACAAAACAGAATGTAGTCTGTGGGCTCTGCGCTGCGTGTGTGTGCTGCGGCGATTACTGTGGGTCGGGTTCAATTCTGGGCGCCACCAGGAAGAGGTGACGCAGCGATGGCGGATAGCGCGTTCATGATCAGAGGTTCCTATCAGTCCTTGCGCTCTTCCGCGCGTACCGCCGCCGCCACCGCTGCTGCGCGTTCCGCAGCCGTCCTCCTTTTGCCCCTTTTTCATTTCATCGCTCGAGTCGACTCTTCCTTGCCTCCGTCCCCGCGCGTGCGTCCTCCTGGCGCGTGATTCCCCAATCCCCCTCTCCCGGCAGATGACCACGTGGCCCGGCTGCCTGCACTCCGTCTCGCTCCGTGCCGCTGGATCTCGTGCAACGACCTACTAGTACGTACCTGCAGCAAGTGAAGATAGCTAGCTAGCTCGCTAGCTGTAGCGACCACCCACCATGGCCAAAGGCGACTTGCGACCACAAGCGTGCGTGCGGACCAAAGAGGTTGAACGCGGCCTCCTTTTACTCTTTTCTTTTTCTTTTTATCCCCCTCTAAATCATCAATGTAAAGCGAGCCAAGCTGCCGTGCTGGTCTCCGTAGCGCCGCTGTCACGCCCTGGCTGGCCGACCGACCGACCGACCGGCCTACTCCCCACGGGACAACCTCGCTTTCTGCGGTGCGGTGCTCGTTGCGCCTCGCCCCGTTTCAATTCCCTGCCTCTTCTTCCCCAGTCACCACCGCCCGTCCGCTCTGCAGCTGCACTTTGCGGCGCACGATCGGCCCTGCCTCCTCGCCTCCTCGCCTCCTCGCCGTCGCGCGCCATACCGCCGCTCCCTGGCGGCCAGGATCGCGACCGTCTCCAGCCTCTCCCTCCCTCGCCCCCCGCGCCCCCGGACCGGCTCGGTCGATCCGCCGCCCGCAGCCAGGCCCCGCAAGGCCGCTTTCGCGTCGCTTCCCGGCGCACCTCCTGCGCGGCCGCGTCCTCGCCCTCGCGGTCGGCGCGGCGGTACGGGCGCACGGAGAGGAGGAGGGAGAGGAGAAGAGGGAGAGGAGGGAGAGGAGGGAGAGGAAGAGGGCGCGCGAGTGATCAGCGAAGGCCGCGCCGTGAGAGCCCCGCGCGTGCCCGGGCGGGGAAAGAGTGCCTGGTCCGGTCGACGCGGCGCCTTGGGTTCGCGTCCCTCCCTCCCTCTTTCCCGCCGCCACCGCACTGCTGCGCTCGCTGCGGCTCGCTCGCGCCGGCGGGGGGAGAGGACAGGCAGGGATCAAAGGATCTCGCGCCAGCTCCGGCCAGCAGACCGGCGTGGGAGCACTGGTCGGTGGCAGCGGCGCGTGCGCGACGCCTGCGGTACGCGACGCGGTCCCCTGCTTCCCTGCTTCTTTCCTTGCTTGCTTCGTCTTGGTAGCCGAGCGACGCCGCGCGGGTTGTTGACCCGGAAGCGGCCGCGCCTTCCCTCCCCGGATCGACGCTGCTCAAGGATACGGACTGCGCCATGAAAGCTTTCACGCTTTCGTTCTTCCCCGCTCGTTTCGCTTCTTCCCTTCCTTCCTCGGGCCGCGGCGTTCCTGACCGAAGGGACGAGGGGAAGAAGCCGGAAAGGCAGGTTTCCAGCGGCCAGCCAGTAAGCCAGCCAGCCAGCCAGTCAGATGATCGACGCGGCTCGACGCGGCCACCATGGCCATCCAATGACCGACCGGCCGACCGACCAGCGAGGCGACCGACACGGCCTTTCGCCGCGGAGGGAGGATGGACGGATGGAGAAAGAGAGAGGATGCCGCCTCCCCTCCCGCGCCTTTCCTTCCTTTCTTCCTTGCTTCCTCTTTTCCGCGTCATTTCTGCCTGCCTTCCTATCCCTCTCGAGCCGCTTTCACGCCTCATTCCTTCCTACTCTTTCCTTTCTTCCTTCCTTCCTTCCTTCCTTCCTTCCTTCCTTCCTTCCTTCCTTCCTTCCTTCCTTCCTTCCTTACGCGCGTGCCAGCGACAGCGACCTACAGGCATAGATAGCTGCCAGGCTGCTACTTGCAATGCTGCCTGCTCGGGCTGCCCATGCTGCCAAGGCGCCCTGCGCACCGCGGAGGGAGCTCCAGAGAGAACCTGCCTGCCTGCCTGCCTGCCTGCCTGCCTGCCAGCCTGCGCCAGTGCTGCGTGGAAAGGCGCGGGCGGCACCAACACGGTGGAAGCAAGCGCTGCGGTCACTGTTTGTCTGCCCGGCGCAGGGCGCGGGCTTCTCTTCAGCGGCGGGCGAGGGACTGGCGGCACCTCCAGCTGCAGCTGCCCGGAGCGCAAGAGAAGGGAAAGGAAAGGCCGCAGAGGCGCTTCGCCGCGCCGCACCGCGCAGGGAGGAAGAAGGAAAAGAAAGAAAGAAAGAAAGAAAGAAAGAAAGAAAGAAAGGCGTTGGCACGGTGCCGTTGCGCTGGCCGCGCCGCGCCGCGCTGTGCCCCCCCTCCTCCCCCCCCCCCCCCCCCCCCGGCTCCGGGCTGCGGGGGGCGGCGGGCAGAGGAACCGCAGACCCAGTGGCCGTGCCGGCGGCGGGGGGGGACGGAGGGGACGCGTGCGGGGCGCGGGTGAGGGAAGAGTGGGGTAAAGGGAGAGAGGCGCCTGCCTGATTCACCGAGGGCCCGGACGTCGACACTCGGACCCGAGTCGACGGACGCGATTTGCGCCTGCCTGGCGCTTACTTGACGCCAGCGCGTCATCGGTTCGTTTCTTTGCTGGCGTCTCCCGGGGCCCACAGCTAAAGGCCTCGGACGCGTCGATGGTAGCGCGATCGGCCCACACCGCCGTACTGTGGGCAGGCACCGGAGGCCTCTTCCCCGACGCGCGTCTCGGCGCCGCGCTCTTTCTTCGGCCCTCCTGCCCGCGGCCGTCCTCGTGCCCTTTTCTGCCTCGTGCCGCAAGGCCTCGCGGTGCCTGGCACGACTTCTCGCGCCGTGCCTCGCTCGTCCTCCGCCTCGCGACCTCGAACGTCCATTATGCAGCCAAATTGGCGGCTGCTGCTGCAACCAACTGCGGCTTTTGTTCTCCAGTGGTCAGCGAGAGAGCGTCCTGCTTCTTCTCGCGTCCCGCCCTCGCCGCGGCTGGTCGGCTCGAGTGCGGCGGCATTTGGCGCCGCCCTGCTTGCTGTCCGTGGCGGCCGTCTTCCGCGCGGAGGGCGTGACGTGCGGCCGCCGCTGCCACGAGCGAAGCGAGCGGGGAATGCCTGGCCTGGGCCGGCGGCAGCGACATGACCAGAAAGCCAGGCGGCTGGGTGGCCGGGTGAGTGGCTGGGCGGCTCCGTGTTTCCTGCTTTCTAGCTTTCTTACTTTTTAATTTCTTTTCTTTTTTTACTTGCCTTCCTTGTTGCTTCTTGCTTTGTTTCTACCTTGTTTCCTTTCTCGGCTTGCTGGTCACTTCCTCACTCGTTCACAGGCGGACGCATTGCCAACTTGACCGTTGCGGATCCCGATCCCACACTGCACCCGCAGCGCTTGGCTCGGCGGTACAGACTGGGAACGATCGTTTGATGCTTCTTTGGCTGGTTGGATAGTTGATTGATTGCCTGACTGGTGTGTTTATCGGTTCAAGTGTTGAGGGTTGAGTGATCGATTGATCGATTGGATAGCGAGTAAGTAAAGGATAGAACCGGCAGGCTGACTGGCTTGCAGGCGGGGGGGGGGGGGGAGCACCCGCGCAGATCGTCCGTTCGCTCTTTCCTTCCGTGCGATCCGCCTAGCCCAACACCAGCGAGTTGGCCGGAGCCGCGCAAAGCCTCCAGAGCGCATCTCACGGAGCACGGGCAAGCGTCGCTGTCGGTCGGTCGGTTGGTCGGTCGGCCGGGCAGGCGGGCACGCAAGAATGCAGGCAAGAAGGCTTGCAGATTAGCAGATAGACAGGCAGGCAGGCAGTCGTCCGGGAAATCAATCAGCCTCGCGAGCTCGGCTGGGGCTGGGTGGCTGGCTGGGGGGACGCTCCGTTGCTTCGATCTTTCCCTCCCCGCAGCGGCCAGCACAGCTCTGTGGTGGCCTTGCCGCGCAGCTGCTCTCCCCACAGCGACGCAGCGCCCATCTCTGTCGGGCACTCAGGCTGCCTGCTGAGACGGCCAGCATGGTGTCGCTCGCGCCTTCTGTCTGATTCTTTGTTTGTTTGTTTGTTTGCTTGCTTGCATGCTTGTCTGTTTGTTTGTTTGTTTGCTTGTCTGTCGGCCGGCCGCCCGTTACCGCTTTCTTGGCCCTGGTTCGGCTGCCGCGCGGCCTCGCAGCGGCGCCGTGTAATGGCCTGCCTGGCCAGGCGTGCCCTCGCGTTCCCTGCCTCGCGCTGCGCAAGACTGGTGCCGCGAAACCGTTCCAAATGCGTGCTTGCCTGCCTGGCCGCTTACCGCCGGTCTTTCTTTTTTCTTTTTCTTTCTTTCTTTCTTTTAAATTTCTTCTCTTGTTTTTTCGATTTTTTTTCTTTCGTTCTTTCCTTTTCTTCCGCGCCTTCGACTCTCTCTGTCTTTCACTTCGCATCCACTCGTCTCGCTGGCCGGTCGTCTAGAGTCCGCGCGCCGGGCTTCTTCTTCTCTCCGCCGCCGGCCTGCTCCCGGCGCTGTAACTGCGCAAATGTGGACCAAGGCGCGCGCCCTTTCGCCGCCGATGGCGCACGCCAAATCTTGCGAGGAGGGAAGGGCTCGTGCAAGCTCTGATCACTCGCGTTAAGGCGCTGCGTTTCAAGTGGCGCTGATCGATATATCGATCGATCGATTGATCGGTGCGAGCAGAGGCGGAGAAAGAAAGAAAAGCTTGCATCAGCATCCTCACCAGCCAGAAGAATCTGGCGCGCTCGCTCGCTCGCTCGCTCGCGCACTGCTCGGCCGGCTGGCTGGCTGGCTGCTTGGCTGCCGGGCCACAATCAAGCAAGCGAAGGCCGAGGAAGTGGAAAGGCCTTGCCGCGGGGTGGAAATTGAGACCTTCCTCTTTTCTTTCGTTTTCGCTTTGGGTTTTTCGTTTGTTGCTTTTTTCAAAGTTGGTTGCAAGTTTTGCTTTCGAGTTCAGGCGAGGTTAGCGATTTCTTTTTCGGGCTGAGCATTCTTTGTTTCACTTTCCTTTCCTTTCGTTTCCTTTCTTTTCTTTTTTCTTTTCTGCTTGTCCTTGGTCCACAGCGCACTCTTTCCTGCTCGCTTTGCTTGCGTTTTATACTTGCAAGTTTTTGCTGCTGGACGCTCTGCATTCTCCGCTGCACTGCACTGCAACGCACTGCAACGCACTGCACTGCACTGCGCTGCGCTCGTCGATTTAGATCGGGTCGGTCCGGATTGCCATGGACCAAGGCAGTAACCAGCCAGCCAGCCAGCCAGCCAGCCAGCCAGCAAGCCAACCAAACAATCGAATCGGATCGATCGATGTGAGTGATCATTGCCACGCCCTCGTTTCATTTCCTTTCGTTGCCGTTCCCTTTTCTCAGTCACACGGTGAGAGCCTATCTGTCTTACTGTTGTACGTACGTATACAAGTTATTTTCTTTCAATCAAGCAACCACTTTAACCATTGCGAATGCACGCAGGCGCGTAATGCCAAGGCCGAGCCAGACCGAGCCGCCACCTACCAAGCAACCAAGCAACCAAGCAACCATGCAACCGGCCAGGAAACAGGAAAGAAACCAAGAAAGCGAGCAAGCGCTCTCGCGCTGCGCTCTCGCGCCACGATCTCGCGCACCTGCGACGAGGCTTTCCTGTTTCCCTGGCCGACCGGCCGATCGCCCGCCTCCTGCGCCGGCCCGGGCGGGCGCTTGATTCTGCACTTGCGGCGGCGGGAATCCGACTGGCGGGCGCCCATTCCGCACTTGCGGGCGGCGCCGCCTCCTCCCTCCCTCCCTCCCTCCCTTCCTCCGCCCCCCGGCTCGGCTCGCTCCTGGAAGGGGTGACGCGCCAGAGAGGCCCGGTAACCTCTTTCGCATTTCCCGCCGGCGAGGCACGAAGGCGGGAAAAGCAGGAGACAGACAGACAGACAGACAGAGGGGGGAGAAAGAAAGAAAGAAAGAAAGAAAGAAGGGAAGAAAGAAGGAAAGAAAGAAAGAACGCGAGGCAAGGCGAGGCGAGGCGAGGCAAGGCAAGGCAAAGCAAATCGAGAGCAGCAGCGCGCCCGCGGCACGGAGCGCGGCCAGGCAGCGAGCGAGCGAGCGGGCGGCGAAGGCTACGCGCAGCGCGGCGCGGCGCAGAGCGGCGAGGTCCGAAGCGCGGTGCAGAGCGAGGAGAGCGGCTTCCGCGCGGCGGCGGGCGACGGCATTGCGGCTTCGACGCGAAGAGCGCGGGAGAAAGGCGGGATAAGGGAGAAGGAAACCTCGGCGAGCCAACGCGACACCAGGCAGGCAGGCAGAGCGGGCGCGGGAGCCAAGCGAGCGCGGCGCAAGGCGCGGCGCAAGGCGCGGCGCGGGCGTGCGCGCGACCGGAGCCGCGGCGCGTGCAGGCGAGCGAGCCGGCGAGCGAAGCCACGCTTGCAGCGCGAGAGAAAGAGAGCCGCGGCAGCGTCACGCAGAGCGGTTGTCGCGAGCAAGCGCCACTCGCGCGCAAAAAGTCTCGCCTCCCAGCTCCGCTTCCGCGTGCTGACGCAGTGTAGACGCGGCAGCCTCGCACGCACGCACGCACGCACGCTTGCACGCAAGCACGCAAGCAAGAGCGAGCAGTCCAAGCCCGCGCATCGTGCACGATCGGTCGCCTCGCTTTCTCTCCAGCGCCCCGCGCGTTCACTCATTCATTCACTCCTTCATTCACTCATTCATTCATTCATTCATTCGTTCATTCCGAGCCAATCCAAGCAGGCGGCACCTGCAAAACCACAATTGATCGATTCAAACACACCAACCCAACCCAAGCCAAGCCAAGCCAAGGCAAGCAAGGCAGGAAGGCAGAACGGGCACCCAGCGTCTCGACCGGTCCGGGTTTCCTCGGCTCTTGTGCGCGCGTCTTCCTCTTCGCCGTGGCCTTGTAGCTAGCTAGCCACCGACCAACTGACTAAAACTAACTACCTGGCCGGCAGGCAGAGCGAGCTAGCTCGAGCAAGCGGCGCACACTCGCAGACAGACGCCGGTCTCGAGGGCTCCGGGCAAGCCGCATCCGCGAGACCCGTTCATTCACCCATCCATCCATCCATCCATTCACCCAGCCAGCCCGCCTCCGAGAGCAGGGAGCAAGGCGGAGCGGCGGCCAGGGCGGCGCCCCAGACAGCCAGACAGGCAGGCAGAGCAGCCGCGACCCACGCCCCGGCCCCGGCGCAGTCCACTGTGGCGCGGGAAAAGCAAGCGAGGGGGCAGAAAGAAGGGCAGGGCGGAGCAGCGGTATCTTTGCCGCCGCCTGGTCTCCTTGCGGTCGAGCGGAGTCTGAGTGTCTGTCTCGGGCGAGCCGAGCCGAGCCGAACCGACGCGAGCCGCGGCGCAGCGCAGCAGGCAAAGCCCGATCCCGGTCGGGCGGGGCGAGGCGAGCGAGGCAGGAGCCGCACAGCCGCAGCCGGCGGGAGAAGGAGACCTCGAGGCGAGGCGGGCGGTTGACGCGGTCGTTCGATCAACTCAATTCAATCCGCGTGCGCAGGCACTCACTCCCCAGCGCATCCCATCCCATCCATCCCGCGAGAGGCAGACAGACAGACAGACAGACTGTGCCTGACCGCGGCAAGTCCACTTCGATCGCAGGCCAGCCAATCCATCCTATCCTGTCCATCCAGTGCAGCCCCGCGGGCGACGCACGCAGCCTCGAGCACAGCAGAGCAGAGCGGAGCGGAGCAGACAGGGCAGGCGAGGGAGGAGGCCTCGACGCGACGCGGCGCGGCTGGGGCAGGCAGAGGCAGGGCACCTGGAAGCGAGGCGAGCAGGCTGGCTTGCTTGCTTGCACAGCCAGCCAGCCAGCCAGCCGGCCTCGCTCCGCTTGCGAGCTGCTCTCGATCGGTCTCTCTATCTATCTTTCGACCAGGCAGGCAGGCAGGCGATCGCGCGCTCAATCCATCAACCGATCGATCGATCGATCGATCGATCGATCAATCAGGTCGCGTGTTCTCGCGCAGGCTGCGCCCGCGTCCACCGCCCGCCCCCGCGCGAGTGAGGGAGCGAGCGAGCGAGTGCGGGGCCCGCCTGTCTTTCACCGCGCAGGCAGAGGCAGGCAGGCGCAGGACACTCGGCTGCCGCGGCGGGAGGAGGAAGGAAGCAGGAGGAGGGGAGGCCAGAGACAGAGGGAGAGAGAGCCTGGGGGGCCGGCGCTCAGGGACTCGGCGCACGGACGCGGAGAGAAGGGGGAGAGAGAGAGAGAGAGCAGACCGACGGAGCGGGGATCGCTCGAGCCCAGCAGACGCCGAAAGCAAGCGAGCAAGCAAGCGAGAGAGCGAGCGAGCCGCGGCAGGCCGGGCCGAGGCAAGGCGGGACGGCGAGGGAGCGCAGCGCGGAGGCACGCAGGCGAGCAGGAGAGAGGCGCGCGCGCAGCGGAAGATGTGCAAGGCCGCGCGCGAGATGAGACACGAAGTTCTTTGCGTCACGCTCGGCAAGAAGCAGCAGCAGCAGCAAGAGGCCAAGATGCACGTGCGCAGCCAGCAGCAGCAGATCATCCTGCAAAAGCTGGGGCCCGCGCAAATTCACAGACTCGCAGCGCTCGCGCAGGAAATGAGCGCCAACAACAGTATCCAAAACAACAACAACAACAACATCATCATCAACAACACAAAGCGCCTCGCGCGCCGGACGCGAAGGCTAGAAGAGCCGTCGCGACCATCATCACCATCACAGGCACTTCCGCCAGCAACAGAAACAGAATCGAGCAGCGATGACGAAGACGAGCAAAACGAAAACAACAAAAACGTACAGCACAAGCAGCAACAGCAGCACCAGCAACGCCCCGTCGCAAGCACATCAAAGCCCACACGGAAACACGCACAGCGCAACGCCAACGCAACAAAACAGGCCCAGAAAAGCCCGCGACGCACCGTCTTTGTCGAGGACGTCACCGTCATCGAGTATGACCTCAGCGACGAGGAGCGCATGGACAAACGCCAAGCGTTCCGCGCCATCGGCAGACGCAGGCACATGAAGCGCCTGCGCCCTGACTTCAAGGACATGCCCAACGACGAGTTCGGCGAAATGATGTTCGCGAGCAACTCGTGGCGCTGCGATAAACCCGCACACTCCGAAACGCCGCCCACTCCCATCAACGTACAGTACGCGTCCGGAGTGTCCTCAGCATCCCGCATTTCCCCACCCTCGTCCTCGAACTCGCCAAACTCGCCGCTCTTTCTCAATGGCGCACAATCCCACAATCCCACCTCCTCGCACCGAGCGCGCACACCCCTGCAGGGCCATGCGCGCCGCCACCAGCACTACCCGCAAATCAGGAGGGCCACAAATGTCACACGCGTCAACAACCACTCGCTTGCCAAGCGCAAGCGCGCCGCCTCCGACGTCTCGTACTGGGACATGTTTCTCGCCACCATTCTCTTCATCAAGCTTCTCGCGACGGTCGTCTTGTCCACGGCCGGCCGGAGTAACACGGAAGAACACCCTTCTCGCAAATCTGTCACATACTCATGAGCATGTATAAGCGCAACAATGTTGATGTTTTCCAAAAGAATGAACCTCACCTTTCCTTCTTGTCTGTAGGCCTATATACTAAATCGCGCGCGCGCGCGCTTGTATCGAGCTTCCCCATTCTCCCCCCCCCCCCCCCCCAAAAAAAAACCAAAATCTTTCACAGGGTGAACATCATCTTTTTCTTTCATTTTCTACTGACTGGAACACAACACCATTCGCTTCTCAAGAAGTCAGCCAAGGCCGCAGCTCCACCACCGATAAGCCGCCACCGTAAGCGCGACTCATACCCGTATCAGCGAGCACCAGTCTGCCCCCGCAACGAATCGTCGGCCGGCCCGTTTGCTGCACCGTATGTCCGACGAGCATACGATGCGCGTTCAAAGAAGAAAGCATCTGGTTCAACTCGGCACACACTTCCCTCTCACTCGGCCCAGCGTATCGCCGCGTCCAGAGCAAACTCTGTCCTAGAAGCAGCTTATTTGTCACACTATGCCGCTGCACCTGACGCTCGCTCGCGCCCATCAACAGCCGACGCACGTCCTCGTTGATATCACTCACAGAGTCCGTCGAGGCTAACCACGCGGGCACTCCCGCGTGCGCAAAAATCGTCGTAAAACCAGTGCCTTTGAAACTCTCCTCCCCATTCTCTTCCTCCGGATTACCACCACCACCACCACCACCACCAGGGCCGTCTGCAGCAGGGTCGGCCTCCACATCAAGCTGCGTCACACGGGCCACCACGGGGAGCGCACGCAAAAAGTCTCCGAGCCAAGATCCGACACCTAGCTTGCGTCGTCGCGCCGCTATCCCGCCAAATTGCGCCGTCTCCTTGGCGTCCGCGTACCTCAAATCTCCGGCGAGGTTCATGAGCTCATGATTCCCCAAAAGCTGCACCACACAGCCCCCGGCTTCGACCGCCTCGGACCGCAATCGAAAAAGCCATTCAAAAATTCGCAACGTGTCCGGCCCGCGGTCAATGATGTCCCCCGTCTGCACCAGCACCGCGTCGCCGCCCGCCCAGTGCCGCTCCTCGGCCCGTGGACCCGGCGTCACGAGGCCCGCCAGCTCCAAGGCCTGTTCGAGCCGCTCTAGGTCCCCATGTACATCTGCGACCGCCACCACGCGCGAGGACGTTACCACGCGGTCCGCCTCGCACACTACCACGCCACTGCCTCCCGTCGCGAACCCCTCGCGCTGCACGCAAGCGCGCTTCTCCGCGGCGGCACCGGCTTCGCGGCATTCATCCAGACTGGCCGACGTAAGATATGCTTGCAGACTCAGCGCCACGACGCTCAGCACAACCACAAAGGACATCATCCCCGCCATCGCCGCGCCTACCGCGACCTTGCCCTCTCCACGCGGCCCCGCGCGCTCGCGAAGCTTCCGATACCTTTCCATTTGGCTTTGCATTCGTTCGCCCTTGTCCGGTGAGTTTTGGGCCAACTTGAACTTGAACAAAATTTGTCCTTCAATTCGAGCTCCAAGTTGAACGAGTGCAATCTAAACCAAAGCACCAAAACATAAATGTAAAGAAAGCCACGCATCACGTGCCGCGCAAAGCTTCGAATTCCATGGGCTCAAAAGTCCCTCAAACCGCGGGATACCTCGCATTTGCAAAAATATAAAACGCCCTCAAGAAAAATTCGAAAAGAACACGATTGACGAGAACTCAATGTTGTTCGGATCATGCGCAAGCCTTGATTAGGTCTATGTCCGCGTGATGCTTTGTTCAATCTTTTCAAATTGCAATTGCTTGAGCCTTCGTTGAGAGTCTCTATCAATCACGTCAAGTCAGCAAAGCAGACCGCATAAAGTCCAAACTTCCGGCTCGAGCCGACCAAAGAACCGTCAACATAATTTACTCGCACATTAAATTGGAGTGAATTGACTGTGAACGTGGAAAATGCAGCAGCCTTTGATTGCTATTGATCGCAATGATCGGCGCTGGGAGAAAATGCAAATTATAAAGAGCCAAACAAGTGGCCAACTTGAGTCGTTTCGTTGCGATTGGCGTGCAAAAATGAAATAAAACGTAGACCATTTTGTCATCGAGTCGTCGCCGTAAAAACGGGAAGCACGTCAGCTGTCATAAGCCGTGCGCGAGCGCGAGGTCGAGGATGTTGAGCTCTCTCAGGCCGCTCGGGTCGCGGGTTGTTGCAGCGGTCCGATTCGTCCGACCGCACAAGCTTGTGCTCAGGTCTGCTTGAAGGAGGCATCTTATTTATAATAATAATAAATAACTTGAAAGAAAAGAGAGGACGACTGCTCTCTCACTTCTTTCGCGTTGTCTAGCCTTGCTTTGCGTTGCGTTGCTTTGTTTTGCTTTCCTCTCCTTTGCTTTGCTTTTGCTTCTCGCTTTCTGCTTGCTTTGCTTGGCTTGACTTTGGGGAAATGGGTTGTGGGTTTGCTTTCGCAGATTGCTTGCCCCCGCTCCACAGCACAAGCAGCTTGCTTCCCAAGCAAAGCTATCTGCAGTCGCGGTGCCTCCCACCCCGGAAAATTCAACAGTATTCGAAAACTTTTTCGCCCCTACGTTGGCAGGAGTACTCAAACGATGACATAGTATCATATTATACTGGTATGCATAAAATTCAAAAAATGGATTCCAGGCATGACCACATCCGTCCATGCTTCTTCTAAAACCTGACCTCGTTGTGCCATGTCCAATCCTCCGAGCTGGCGCGATCGAGCACGATTGGCACAACCAGACGTAACACGCATCCCAAATGGATACCGTTGAATAACAAGGAGCCGGGCCAAGGCTTCCTAGAAATGCTCACATGTTTTTTGCGCTAGAGCAATCCGTTACCCGGTGAAATAGATAAAAACAAACGCCATGCTCCGCGCCGCAGGCGCCCTGACATGCCGCTTCTTGGCGCGGTTCCACTGAACTCTCCACTTCGCCTGCCTGTTTTTCCTTCCGTCTTTCCTTCCAGCGACCTGGTGTGAACAACATCGGACCCGAAGATCCCCAATGCATGCATGGTAGGTGCATGTTTGGTGCTCAGGGCACCATCAGGAAACAGACTGAACACGATGCCGAGTACAACGGAATGTGTGGCTACCGTCACCTCATCTCACTGTTTGCTCTGAGGCTCTGTCGTTTCTGTTCGTTTCGCTGGTGGCACCATCTACACCTGTCTCTGCTCAGCTATATACCACACTGCAGGCCGGTTTGCTGGTGGGGCAACATACGCGACGGCTCCATGAGTGGCGCGGAAAGCAAAGCAAAGCAAACCAAAGCAAACCAAAGCCAAGCCAAGCCAAGCGAACCCAAGCCAACCCAAAGGACTATAAAAAATGGAGTGAACAAGTATAGCGTGGACGCAAAGCAAAGCAAAGCCCAGCCGACCCAAGCCGTTAAAAGTCAAATCATTCTAATTCAAGCCAAGCCAAGCCAAGCCAAGCCAATCCAAGCCAAGCCAAAGAACTTTTTCTTTTTAAAGCATGGAGTGAACAAGCAAAGCGTGGACAACGCGCTACATTGAAAGCAGCAGCTCTTCTCACGCGCCTTTTGCGCCCACTTACACAACAAGAGAAGCACTTCGAACTGTCTGTCGCATCACGATGGAATGCTATATCGATTTAAGAATGTTTCATTGTTGTAGCTAGAGAGTCGCCATCTACATTCGAAAGGCGCGCTGGAAAAGATCCGGCTGGACCCAGTTGTACGCGCTGCGGTTCAGATACTTGGCAGCAAGACTTGTCTGCACATGAGCAAGCGCTTCGGCATCCTGCGCATTGAGCGGTTTTGGCGCATCTACCTTGCTATGGCCCGAGCTGTAATGCTTCTTGAGCTGCTCGAGCGCATGGGGAACGTTCACCAGCGACTCGAGGTAGCGCAGTTGCGTGTACAGGGTTGATGGACGGTACTCGGGCACCAGCTGCAATCGACGGCCGTGCAAGGTGAAAGAACGCCCCACGACAGACTGCTGGCGCGTGCGCAGGTCCGCCGAAGGGTCATCGGCTAAGAGCCATCCTTCATAGTATTTTTTCACCGCACGGCGTGCCGCCAAGTGAAGCTGGTTCGTCAGGTATGTCAAGTCCACAGGCTCGTCGCAGCGCGGGCACTGAAGACCTGACTTCGCTGCGTTGCTCTGCTGCTGCTTCTCGGGCACGATCTTAGCAAGTTCCTGTGGAAGGGCAACAACGCCCAGAAAAGGGTGTTCCAGATCGCAACTTTCGCACGTCAGCATGACACGGTCACACGCCTTGAACCTGTCAATGTCTGGCATATCCACAATGTTTAGCAAGTCCTCGTCGCCATGCGCGTCACCGTGTTGCACACCGCCCTGTACCGAAGAGGGATCCAGACCGAGATGCTCGGCAATCTGGCCTGGCGAAAGTCCTTCAATCGGCTCGCACAGACGCCGCGTCGGTGGCACGACCTGCTGCTTCAAATACCAGTCCACATCAAGTTCCAGGAGCTTCCACGGATCGTTTGTGACCTCCTCCGGATGAAACGCGCGTTGCGCATAAGAGGCATTCGACGGAGGCGGTGTACGTGGCATCGGTTCCTCATTCTCCGGATCGTCCGCCTTGCCGCCACTCTTTTGGCCGTCTTCTGTCTTAAGAGCCTGCTTCTCCTTGAGTTCGCGCGCTTTGCTTTCATAGTCCTGCCGGGTCATCGTGCAAATGACGTACGGGATGTGGTCGCCCACACTCACGGGTTTGTTCCTCGCGATCATGGCGAGCGCCACCTGCAGGTGCGGTTGGCTCTTAACATCAGGGTAATCGCGAGGATTCTTGTTCAACCCCTTGGTAATGACAAATTTCTCAAGAGCCACAGAACGCGCCTTGATCTGCTCGTGCACGTCATCGAGACATTTGAGAATGCCTTCCACCACCTCATCGTACGGTTTGCCCGAAAGAACATGGTCCAATACGCCATGACCAATGTCCTTGGACAGCTGGCACCAGTCACGACGCACAAGATCGAGACCCTTGGTCTCCTTTTCTTCCACAATCTGCTTTTCCCCATTCGGTCCCTTGACCTCCTTGATGGCCAGCGCTGCGTACTTTTTCTTTTTCAACAACAGCATTGTCTTGAAGACGCCGTCCTGCTCGATCTCGAGCAGGTTGTACAGCTTGTTAATCTCTGCCTTGACGCGCTGCCCGATTCGGTTCACCTCTGCGAGATTCGTGGTACCCGTGTTGATCATGATCGAATCCGTGTCACCATACACGACATCGAGACCCAGCTTGTCCTGCGCAATGTTCACGGTATTTTGCAGAATCGAGCGGCCCTGCGACGTCACCAGCGCTGCGACGGGCCGCGCAAAGAATCGAAAGCCCTTAAAGCCGAGGCATCCATACATTGAGTTGGCAGTCAATTTGAGCGCCTTTTGTCGAACGTCAAGCTGCTTGCGCTTGATCGGATCGCGTTCCGACTTGAGCGCCTGCTTCACCAGACGACGACGGTCCACCAGCGTCTTGATGAGCGATGGCAAAATTGCAAGGTCCGGAAACTTGGCGCGGTCAGGCAGGCCCGGAATTGCGTCCGGGTCCTCGGCGTCCACGTCCACGTCCGCAGCCCCGCCTTCGTCCATCTCCATGTCGTCATCACCGGCGCCAGTCTCCACTGCAGCAGCCGCGACCTCCAAATCTTCGAGGCCACCACTGCGCACCCGCTCCACGGTGGTGTAGCAAATGTTATACTCTTGGATGATCGAAGGGTATAGCGAGTTAAAGTCCAGCAGCAAAATGAACTTGTCGTACAAGCCCGTCTTGGGGTCCAAGACAAGACCACCATCGTACTTGGGCTTGCGCATCGCTGAACGCGAGGCCGCGCCGCCCTTTTTGCTGTTTCCATTCGAGGCTCCCTTCTTGGCCCCGCTCTTGCCGTCTCCACTGTCGGCGTACACCTTGTCGGGCAATACATAGCCCTGTCGCGAAAATTCGTGCAAGAGCAGGTGTTCGATGCGCTCAGCGCGACCGCCTGACAACGTCCGCGACCACAGATTGCCACCAAGGTTGCTCAGCTGTAGCGTCAGCGGGACAGCCTCGAGCTTGAACATAAGAGAGAGCGCTAGCCAAGCATCCTTCTCGTTGCGTTGTACAAGCTTCAGCAGCCAATCCTTGTCCTGGTAGTACTGTGGGACTTGCAGTGGTGTCACCTCGTGCCGCTCTACATTGAGCTGCGTGCGGCACAGCTCTTGCAGGGTGTAGCTGCGCTGCCCGAGCAAGAGTTCGCGAGCGGTTGTGTACGTATCGAGCATCAAGCGTCCAGGCGTCAAGTTCGCGCTCGAATAAAAACCGCCCCCAGCACGACGCCCCGGCATGCGCGACATCTTGAGCCGGCCCATCTTGGACCACATGAGTCCTACATTCAGCTTGGACATGCGCGACAGCAGAACATCCATTTCAAAATTGCGAATGTTGTGGCCAATGATCATGTCCGGGTCGTGTCGGTGCAGTTGAACCATAAGAAAGCTCAGCAAAGCTCGCTCGCTCGCCTGCACAGAAATCTGCTTGCGAGACTTGGCCGCGTCCTTGAACCCGGCGGGAAAATTCGCGCCGCCATTCTCGCCTCGCACAATCGTGAACGCGCTGGCAAGACGCGGATCCCCGTGCGCGGCTGTCTCGCTCACCACGTCGACGTTGTCGCGAAGCAGACCACTCACCACCATAATCTGGTGCTCGTGCGACTTGGGATCCACCCGTGTCTTGAGCGAGAGTGACAGCACACGAAGAGGCGGCGGTGGAGGCAGTTTGATGGCTTCTCGGGCCACGTTAGTGTCGGCAGAGTCTCCGTCCTCGTCCTGGGTCTTTGCTTTTACAGCTTCCTCGGCCTCGTGAACGAGAACGTCCTTTAGAGGGTGGATCGCCTTGGCTTCCTCAACGAAAAAGTTGTACTTACACCACGAGGCCACGCGGTCCCTCGGACACTCGACATCGTAAATTCGGATCCAGCACGGGCCCATCAGATCGCGTGCCAGCAAAAGCTGCTCGACGGCCGTTTGGTGCGTGCCGAAAATGTGCGAAAATGTCTTGCCCTCAATGTCAAAGGGCAAACGGTCCTTCTCCGCGCACATTGGGTACCGCACCTCAAGGTACTCGGTGGCCTCGCGCGGGACGCCGGGAAGCTCAAAGGCGTACTTGAGCTCCGTCTTGCGCACCTTGAACGAGCGTCCGGCATCCCGGTCTACAGGCAGAACCTTGGCCACGACCTTTTCCATCTCGGCAAAGACGTCCGGAAATTCAACCTCCTTGCTCGAGCCGTCCTCGTCAGTGTATGTTTCGCGCGGGAGCACGTACAGCACGCGATCGAGGTTTTTGACCTCGACGTAGCAGCTAACAAACTGCTTAGTCCGCTCGCACCACATCTTGCCAAACACGTGAAGACGGCCCTTCATCGTGTAGTAGTTCTCGTAAATGTCAAGCCAAAACACATCAATGTATTTTCGTCCATCCTTTTCTGGCAAGTTGTCCATGATGGTCTGGGCATCCATTGCCGCTGCGGGCCCAGTCGTTGTGTTGGCGGTATTCTCGTTCTCTCCGAGTGCGACTGCCTTGCTAGACGACCATCCGCCAGAGCCATCGTCGTCCTTACCCATCATGGCCGGAGGCGTGCTCATGAACGTCACGCCACGATCCGCGGCGGGAGGCGGCGTCGATGGTGCAACGCGCTTGGGTGCACTGCGGACGGGTTTCTTGCGAGCTGCCGCAAGGAGTGCTGCTTTGCCTTTGGGCTTGTCTTCTTTCTTGACGGCAACGGTATCCAACTCTTCCGATACATCCATCTGCGTCGCGCCAGAGGTCTCCTCCTTCTTCACCTTGCTCTTGTGCGCACCAGCCGAGCCAACGAGGGTCTCTTCTTCTTCCTCCTCCTCTTCAGAAACAGTTTGCTTCGCCTTGCCTTCGTGCGATGGGTCCTGCACCGCAGCAACAGCTTCGTCGGCATGTTCAGCACCATCATCGTCGTCGTCCCGATCCAAGTACATGTTATCATCCGGTCCACTGTCCTCGTCGGCGCTGCGTGCGTCCCGCTGACGGAGCCGTTCCTGTTCCTCCTCAAGCTGGTGCCGGCGCTTCTTCTTGCTGCTGCGCTTGAGTTTCTTGTCACGCCCCTTTTTCCGCTTCTTGGCAGATGAAGTCGACTGCATGAGATCGTTCACGATGGAGTTCATGAGCGAATCTCCCCCGCGAACAGCGCGCTCTGCGGCCTCTTCGCTCGCAGACGGCGCCGATGCCGTGGCTTTAGGACCCACAACATTGGCACGCTTACCCATCTTTGTAAACATGCTCGTCAGCTTATGCGTCGTACCTTGGACCTCCTGCGCGTCGAGTTCATCTTTTCGACGGGCCCTTGCGCTCTTGTGCGTCTTGGCGCCGCTCGCGCTCTCCCTCGCGTCGCCCAAGTCGACGTCGTCCTCGTCTTCGTCTCCATAGTCCTTGTACCCAGTTCCGTCATCGTCAACAACAAAGTCGCCGAGATCCTCGTTCGCCTTGCGAAGCGCGGCCCTTGCAGCGCCTTCGTCCTCGCTATCGCCCTCGTCCTCGTCGCTGCTCGCGTCCAGGTCCGCGTTTCTCAGGCCCAGTTCGCGCTGTCGCCGTTGCCGATCGAGGGCCTCGCGTCTCGCGCGAGCGCTCTTCGACTCGTGCGAGCGGCTCGGCCGCTGCATCGCTCGCTGCTGCTGCTCGCTGCTACCGCGCTGTCTGCCCCGCCGCCTGCTCGCGCTCGCGCGCTGCGCCAACTCGCGCAAGCTCCGCCGGCAAGCGCAAGCGTGCTTGCTTGCTTGTTCTTGATCTGCTCGCTCATCTTTTCCAACCTAACCACCACCATCTGTCTGTCTACGTACCTGTCTGTCTGTCTGTCTCGTCGCCTAACCACCGCACCGCATATCAGCAGCAGCAGCTTAACCGTCACCACCGCCCTATTGTGACCGTGACTCGGACGAGACACGGCTTCTGCAAAGTGATTGGGTCTACGTGCGCACACGTCCGCGAGCGTGGGAGGGGAAGGCGTAGTAGAATAGATGCAGGCAGACACGATGCGTGCTCGCCCGAGCGCGCCGGCCGGTCGCTTGTGTGTGGGCCCATGCTTGCCCATGTTTGGCTGCTGCTTACTATTTATTACACACCATGGTCTTTCAGTCCCCGTGAGGACCTCTGGCTGGTGGGTTCTACTACGTACATCCTGCGGAAATGTGCGAGACTTCGAGCTCCTCCCAGCCAAAGTCAGCAATGGGTTTGTTCAATTTCGTAGTGCAACAGCAGCAGCAGCAGCAGCAGCAGCAGCAGTGGTGGCAGCGATCTTGACGCGCTAGTGGCTGTCGCTGCTGTACCTCTGGCTATCGTTGCTGCACTTCTGGCTGCGCGCGCGGTATGCACCTATTGCCTTTGTTCGCCACATGGAGGAAGCATGGTTGTACTACTACTAAACGTGACGCCTTGTTATACGACTGTTAGTTTCCTTGTTCGTTTGGGTGTCGGAAGTCGCGCTCTAAAATCCGACAGACCATACATTGCTTGGAGTCAGGATGGTCAAACGAAGAAAAGGGCAAGGCGATGCAGACGCCGAAGCGACTTGCGAACACCTTGCGCAGAATGGCGAGCAGCGCGGGGACCGCGAGCGCCCCCGCAAGCGGGAGCGAGGCTGGCATGGACCTGCGCGAGGTGCGGAGGGCCATTGCGCGACTCATGTACGCGCCGGGCCATGACGACGGCTCGTACGCGCCGCTCTTCATCCGCTTCGCCTGGCACTGCTCGGGGACGTACTGCAAGGAGTCCGGCAACGGGGGTAGCTGGGGATCAACCTTTCGCTTCGAGAACGAGGCGGCCGACCCGGAGAATGCTGGCCTGAGCAAGGCCAAGGAGCTCTTGGAGTCCGTCAAGGCGCGCTTTCCTGCAATCTCCTACGCGGACCTGTACATCCTCGCCGGCGCCGTTGCGATCGAGTCCACCGGCGGGCCACACATTCCCGTCAAGACCGGCCGTCCAGACTTTGACGACGCCGAGGCCACGGCCATCTTTGGGGAGGGCAAGTGCCCCTTTGGCTTTGGAACCGTCAATCCGAACACGTCGCGACTCCCTGCGGCGGACCTTGGTCCCGACCCAGATGCGCCTCCTGATGCGCCTGCACACATTCGCGAGGCGCCGACAATCAACGCAGTCCGCGCAACCTTTCAGCGCTTGGGTCTCACAGACAAAGAAACCGTGTGTTTAATTCTTTTGGGCCACCAGTACGGCCGTTGCCATCCTGAAAACAGCGGCTATGAGCACGCATGGTATGCTTTCGATCCTACAGAGTGGAACGCCTACGAGTCGGGACTTGGATACATTTCGCTTTACGAGCAAGGGATTCGCAGCTATCGCGAGGTGCACAAGGCCTCGGGGAAGCGCCAGTACGAGATGTTGTTTGCCGGCCGCCGCTGGATGCTTCTAATCGCCGACATGGTCCTTTACTGGGATCAAGACTACTATCGTCATGTCCTTTACTACAACCGCAACCGACGCATCTTCCGCCAAGATGCTGCTCTTGCGTGGACAAAGTTGACTGAGCTCGGCTGCAAGAACCTTACGCCAGAACTTACCTCCCATAGTTAAAAAATAAAAGCAAAAGCAAAAGCAAAAGAAGTGAAAATGCTGTCTTTGTATCTATGTTCGTATGTAAATGTCCTTTGTTAACCTGATCAAGCTACAATCGTCGACACTGTGCGTGGAGGTTGCTCCCAGGTAGATTCGCCAGACTTGAGATTGTGCCAGAATCGCTCACCGCCCTCGGTGAACGCCTCAACCCAATCACTCTTGCGAAACACTTTAAGAGCAATGTCTTCCTGCATGAGCACGGTCACACGCTGCCAGCGACCCTTGAGTAGGACCCACTTGCTTGCCCCGCTCGAATCTTCGTCATCGACTTCATCATCTTCTTCATCGCTTCCGTACTCTTCAGAATTCAAACTCCTTCGATTTGCGCTCCACGATCGGTACGCTTGGTCCTGCGAGCTCGGACTTCGACGCAAGGGAACCGTTGGCGCTGTTCTGGCCTGCTGAAGACGTGATTTGCGTTTTTGCTCCCTTTCTTGCGGATCTTCCGACGTCTCATGACCGGCGTCCTCATTTACGTTGCTGTCCACGTTGTCGTCGCCGCCGTTTCCTTCTTCTTCTTCTTCTTCGTCTTCGTCTTCGTCTTCGAGTTGTGATGGCCATTTCGTCTCCTTCGTGTCCACATTCCAAAGATAAACTCTGCCGTCAGGCGTGAGTGCGGTCCTCCACTTGTTCCCGGACCGATTTGCTGCGGAGGCTGCTGGCAACGGCGGCGGTGGCTGAGGGTCGTCAAGTTCCTCAAAGTATAGGGCCGTCCTGTCAACACGCGACGTCGAGTCTTCGGAAGAAAAGCTGCGCCCACTCGTGCTGCCAAAGTCGTCATTGGGTCCGTCGGCAGGATCACCTGCGCTTCTACAGCTCTTGGGCGAGCTCGGTGACATGCCTTGCGGAACTGCTCGCAGACTACCTCGCTGTAAGATACATGCCTGTGCGAGGTTCTTCAGATCGTTTGCGGCTGCTTTCGAAGGAGGTGATCGCTTTGACGCGCTCGACTGACCGGCCCGCTGCCTTGATCTGAAAAACGACAACGAGGAAGACGTCCCGGCTGTCACGGGGGAAGCGCTGCCACCGCTGGCACCGCTTCGAATGCCAAGACGTCCGCTTGCCTTGGGTGACTGTTTGGTGGACTGTAATGCAAGAGGCATGCCAGGAGGTCGCGGCGGTCCCTCCCCTGGCAATCCCTTCCAGCCTTTCGGTCTCTTGGGGAGTTGAGGAGGAATTTCAGCCGTTGGGGCAGGGAGCTTTTCTTGCTTTGCAACAGGCTTTAGAAGTGGCAGTTCTGCTTGTCTCTCTTCGTCCTCATCGTCTTGGTTTTCGCGCTTTTGGAGGACATTTTGGTTTTCCAAGGCTGCAGAAGGCTTGGGCTCTAGCTTGGCAGCATGTAAAGGGTCTGCCAGAACAGTCACCACATGCACGCGCGAGAGGTGTTTCCTGCTCGACGTGTACGATTCTGGATTGAGTTGTATCCAGCGGTACCGGAGCCAGAGCGGGGATCCAGCAAAGGTTTTCGCCAGTTTCTCTGAAGCTGAACGGGGGCCCTTGCGCTTCAAGAACGAGGTTTTTTTCTTTTGTCGCCACATGCTCACAGATCGTAGCCTCGACCTCGAACCTTCCACATCTGCGATGCCGTCTAAGAGACCCATGGTTGCAAGAGAAGAAGCGTCAGATGCCGAGTGACCATGAACAGGAGAAAGACTTGCGCTGCTGACAGTGGAGGCGCCTTCTTCTTTGAGTTTACGCGTCTGACGCTCAAGCTCGATCTCACGTACAGAATCCAAAAAGTCCTGGGTAAAGGTCGAAAATTCAAAGCGAACCCAGTCTTCTTCGCGTTTTCCATGTTCAATGCCGTCTAAAATGCGCGTGATAAAGGCAAGGTCGCCTCCTTGCACCTTGAGGAGGTTGCGATCCATGGGCGAGGTGCTACTCATAACGAGCTTGCCGTCCTTGGGGTCGATGACGAGATCATACCAGTCCTCCTTTGTTGCAAAGAGACCGTTCGTCGTCCCGCACACGTAGCTCGAGTGTTTTGTCAAGGGGTCCACGTTCGCCAGCGTTGCATAAGGGACAAGGTTAGGAATAATGAGAGCGCCAAGAGGACCAAGCAAAAGCGGCGTCGCGAGGACAAGGCCCCCGACTGTTCCCGCTTGGCTTTCTGGGCCGCACACGAGCACGCGACGCAGACCGACAAGGGCAGACCAGAGTGCCATGGTTTGCACGCGAAATTTGAGCACAACCTCCTTGAGCGAAACGCCACCAAATTCGTTGCTTTGGAGTCTCGAGAGCGGCTGCATCACAAACATGCGTCCCCACAGATGCATGGTGTAAGTGCACGAGCTGGAGAGCAGTCCAAGATGATCTTGAACACCACGCCCCTGGGTCTCGCTCTTGAGTTTGGCAAAGCAAACGCTGTTCCGATTCACAAGATCATCCACGGGGGCGGCCGCCTGAGAACCTGTTTCAGAATGGGCGTCCTCACGAGCATCGTCATCGCCACCAGACGCGCCACCCGTATCGTCGTCGCTACCCGAGCCAGCAGCTTCAGAGCCATTGCTACCTTGCACGCTCACGGACGAGTGCGTCATAAAGTTTGTCGGCTCGACCTGTCGCGCAGCGCCAAAGGTACTCTTGGGATCAAAGCTAGATGGCCGGCCCCGCAGCGCGAGGCGCGCGCTTGCTGGTCGCGCTTTTTGCTTTGCAATCATTGGTGCAGGAGGACGATTGCCACTCTCATCTTGCGTCCCCTCGATGTCGTCGTCACTACTTTGCAGAACCAAGTCAAGGCTATCATAAGACTTGTGGCGACTCACGGCAAGACGTCGTGTTCTGCGGTACGATTTCTCTAGGGCACCATAGAGCTGATGGACGATGGCTTTTGACTGATTGTGGTCGAGATATTCCTCGACGGCAACGGAAAGAAAAGGCTTGAAGCGGTCAAAGTACGGCGAAGTGGAAATCACGAGAATTGCAAGTTGCTTTGCGCCGCGCTTCTCCGCAGCGCTTTCTCTGTTTCGAAAGTACGCGAATCCGTAGAGAGGCACGTTGCGCTCAGCTGTGAGCAAAATATAGATACAGTCGCTGCTGCGTTTGTGACCCCCGTCTGGAAGACAGAGCTCCGCGATATCCTCTCGCTGGTGACTCTTGATGACTGGCGAAGGGTTTTCTGGATACACGTAGCTGAGCGTGTTTCCCTTGAGCTCGTCAAATTCGGCGACTTTGCTCCGTTGTGCAGGTTACGCCGCCCGTTAGTCTTACAGAGTGTTCATCGTGCACGCACGCATATGCGCATGTACACGCCTGCGCGCAGCGAGCTGAGTCTGGCTTGCTTTTGCGACAACTTACTGGCCACGGAATGGATGAGGCGCTTCGGCATGTTTGCACAGGACCCCGTTCGTCGCGTCAGCGAATTGGCACGGTCGTCTCGTTGAACGCCTGGCGGCAGCAGTCCAGCCCAGTCGAGTCAAGTTTACCTGGGCAGTGCAGGCTCTAACGCCTAGTGCTTGACGAGATCGTCACAGAGGCGCTCTTTGGCGTCCCGAAAGTCGGCACGTCGGAGCACGCTGGGCGTGCCTCGCGCTCCCACGCCCGGCGCTCTGGGTTTGCACACCGTGCTTCCTGGAGAGCAGGCGAAAATGCCTTGAGAGGTTTTTCTTTCCCCTTTGCGTGGCACCTTTCAAATTACTTCTTTGGCACACCGCCCGTCGTTCTTCAATCGTCCATACACTTGCTCGTTCGTTCGTTCGTTTACTCGCTCGCTCGCTCATTCGTTTATATTATGTGCATAAGTAGGAGCAAAGTACTGAGCTAGCCATGACTCGCAATCACATTGGTCAGTCTTCTGGCCCTCGCTAGCCACCCACGTCAATTGATGGTCGCTTACTCGTTCTCGATTGCCCGCAAACCAACGCGTGAGCTTGCGCCCATCACACGCACGCCTCGGCTTGCCTTGCCTCGCCTCGGCTCGCCTTCCTCACCATGGTTTCATGAGTCTGGCTGGCCCCCTTGCCAAGCCGGCCCAGGACTCTTTCTCTCCTTTCCACTCGTTGCGTCGGCTGTGGGGACGAGGTAGTCCGCCTGCGGTTGTCCCAAAATTGGTTCTCTCTCGCGCGACAGCCCGTTCGTCGCCGTGCCAGCTGGCAACTGCCCGGCGGGCTGAGAAGTTGGGGAGCGCGCTCACTCGCACGCATGGGAAGGAACGTAGGAGCGGAAGAAGAAAGGGAAAGAAACGGAGATCTGCGGAGAATTCTTCGAGAAAGCACCTGTAGCAGAATGATGGGAAAGTCATCACACGCCTGCACATACTTGCGTCAGCAGCCAAAGCGAGGCAGGTAAATGTCGCATCGTGCCACCCTCTGATGACTTTGCACCCTTCAATGGACACTGATCGCGAGGCGGCCAGATGATTGCAGAGGAAAGAGCCTCATGAGAATGTCACCTTCCTCGAGGTCAAAGAAATGGTACTTGTGATTAAAAAGAAGCCCCAAATCGCATTGCACGAAGCGCGTCGTTGTCGTCGATGCTAATTCTCGCACAGAATATTAGAAGTCTGAACTTGTAGGCCTAGATGTGAGAGGCAAGTAGGCAGCCCAATTCAGGTCTTGCGAAGAGCGCAATCGATACCAGTCTTGGTGGTGAGCGTTTTTTCTGTGCTAGTCGAATCGCATTGCGCGAAGCGTTCTGGTTGTCTCAAACATTCTCAGAACTCTGGATTGATTATGTAGAAGAGGAATGCAAGCGTGCAGGAAATGGCATAAACAGATTGTGATGCATTCTAATTGTGTCATTTTCGATGATAGTGGAGGCGAAAGTGTAGCAAAGCAAGCGAAGCTCATGGATTTGCTGCCAGGGAGACGTAAAGCAACCCGCGCGCTTCTTACTTTACTTCACTTCATTTTAGATCAACTTTTTTTTTGGGGGGGTGGGGGGGTGGGAAAACACCCGCTCGAGGGCAGGGGTCTATACCAATTGTGTTTTTATTCGCGTAGGGTTTCAAAAGAGGCGCTTCTCGTATGAGTAGAGGCCGTGCACGGAGCCCTCGCGCTGGGCAGCGTGGGTGCGGAGCTCATAGCGCACAGAGCCGCCGTAGAGACCCTCTTGCAACTCCGGGATGTTCTTGACGCCAAGGTCCTGGAAGCCATGGCGGACGCCCTGAGCGACGTAAGGAAGGAAGCGGGAGACAGAGCCCTTGTCGACGACGGCGCCAGAGACACCCTGGGCAACCTTGACAATGTTCTTTTTGTCGGCAAAGTAGCGCTTGCTGGAGCCCTTCTCCATGGCCTCGACGGAGCCCATGCCACGGTACTTTTTCAGGCGAATACCGTCCTGGAAGTAGTAGGCGCCGGGGCTCTCCTCGCATCCGGCAAGCATGGAGCCCATCATGACAGTCGAAGCACCAAGAGCGAGAGCCTTGGTGATCTGGCCCGAGGAAGAAATGCCACCATCGGCAATGATGGGGACGCCATGGACGGCGGCCGTGCGGGCCGTGTGGTAGACGGCAGTGGCCTGAGCGCGGCCGACAGCGCACACCTCCTGCGTGGTGCAAATGGAGCCAACGCCCATGCCGATACGCAGGCCATCGACGCCGGCCTTGATGAGGTGCAGGCACTGCGAGGAAGTAACAACGTTGCCGCCAATGACCTGGATGTCATCGCCATACTCCTTCTTGATCTCGTTGACGAACTCGAGCTGGTAGATGGAGTCACCCTGCGAGGAATCAATCACGACACAGTCGACACCCTGCTGCACAAGGGCGCGGAGGCGCTCGCGATCGTGAGGGCGGGTGCTGAGAGCGGCGCCGACGAGCAGCTGCTTGTTGACGGGGTCCTTACTGGCGAGGGGAAAGTCGCGGTTCTTCTTGAGATCGTTGCGGCTGCAGAGGCTGATGAGCTCGTAGTTGTCGTTGACAATGGGAAGCTTGCCCTTCTTGGACTCGCGGAGAATGAGGTTTGCCTCGGAAAGCGTGCAGCGCTCCTGGCCGACGACGAGGTCGGTGGTCATGACCTCGGAGAGCTTGCGCGAGCGGTCCTCAAGGAAGTCAACGTCGCGGTTCGACACGAATCCAACCAGCCGCGAGCCCATCTTGCCGTCGATGGTGATGGGGATGCCGGAAAAGCCGTTCTCGCTCTTGATGCGGTCAACGTCGGCGATGGTGTGGTTCGGGGAGAGAACGATGGGGTCCGTAATGAAGCCGTTCTTGTAGCGCTTGACGGTACGCACGAGCGCGGCCTGCTCCTCGATGGTGTTGTTGTAGTGGATGATGCCGATGCCGCCCTGGAGGGCCATGTTGATGGCCATTTCGCTCTCGGTCACGGTATCCATGGGCGAGGAGACGAACGGGAGGCGGAGGCTGATCTTCTTGGTCAGCTTCGAGTCGAGGGTCACCTCGTTGACGCCAAAGCCAACGTGGCCGGGCATGAGGATCACGTCATCGTACGTGTACGCGGTGCCCCGGCCCATCTTGTTGAAGAGCTCCTCCGCGGAGTATCCATCGCCTCCGAGGTGGTCGAGCGAGGTGTTCATTTGCGCCTGCATCTTCCCTCGCTGCTCCGCTCGCTCGCTCGCTCGCGCCGCGTGAGAGCCGTGCCCGCGCACCTGCTGTTCGCCTCTCTGGCAACGACCGGCGACCGACCGACCGACCGACCAACCGCGCGCGGGCTGGGTCGCTCGGGGCTCGCGCTCGCTCCGGGCTTCTCTCCTGTCCTCCTCACGCGGCCGGCTGGCGGTCTGTCTGGCTGGCTCGGCTCGCTCGCTCGCTCGCTCGGGTTGGCGGATTGGGCCAGCTCGCTGGCTGGCTGGCTGGCTGGCTGGCTGGGCGGCCGAACGAACGGCCTCGTGGCTGCGGAAAAAGTAGTTGGCCTCGGATCGTTCTTCGCCGCCACCCAAACACGGGGCGCGCCGCCGCAAGTGCGGCTCCCCGCGCGGCCCACTTGCGCCCGCGCATTGTGCACTTGCGGCGCGCGCAGACAAGTGCGGAATGCGCGCCCTGCCCGTTGCCAACGATCGACGCCCCCAGCCCGCCCGAGCCCAGCCCGCCCTGCCCCGCCCGCGGCCTCGCAGCCAGCCGGCCGGCCGCAGCCAGGCAGGCAGGCAGACAGCCAGGCAGGCAGCCAGGCGCGGGTCCTGCGCGGCGGCGGCGCTCGGGCGCGGCGGAGGCCCCGGCCGAGCCAGGCGCGCAGGCCAAGCAGGCAAAAAGCAGGCAAAAAGCAGGCAA
>KN805422.1:180942-192714 GCA_000818945.1 Schizochytrium sp. CCTCC M209059
CGGGAGAGGCCGCGCGAGGGCGAGGGCGAGCAGCGGCGAGAAGAGCGAGATGGCGGAGGCGCAGGAGTCGAAGAAGCGCAAGCGCGCCAAGCCTGAGAACCCGGGCGAAAATGCCAAGACGGACCGCGAGGAGAAGAGGAAGCGGCGCGAGGCCAAGATCAAGGACGACGAGGCGAGAAGGCTGGCCAACGTGGCCGCGAGGGCAGCTGCAGAGAAGCGCAAGGCCGATGCGGAAAAGAAGCGACTCCTGAAGCGCGCCAAGGCCGCCGAGGCGTACTTGTTGCAGTGGAAGAACCACCGTGACGCCTGGAAATTCTCCAAGGTGCAGCAAATCTGGATTCTGCAGCACCTGCTCGACCGCAAAGCCGTGGGGAAGTCCCTCTTTCAGACAGCCGTGCTCGACTACCTCAAGTCGATTCAGGGCCAAGCTCTGCAGCGCGCACGTGCAGACGCGGCCAAGATCGTTTCGGACATTGAGGCCGACGGCCAGACACTTGCCGACCGCATTGGTCGTCTTGAAAAGAAATTCGGCGAGGCTGCCGCCGCGGATGAGGAGAAGCGCGCCAAACTTGAGTACAAGGTTAAGTCTCTCCGCGCCAAGTATAAGCGCGCCAAACAGATTGTTGCCGCAATCGACTCGGTGGCACCGCCTGCTGAATCTTGATCTTTCTTTGACGTCAACAAGGCTGAGTGCTCACAATCAGTGCACTGCAGGGCACTGCACCCACTGGCGCTTTCATTCTATATTCTGTTCTGTTTTCTTTTCTCGGTCTCAAGGCAAGCAAGCGAGCACCCCCAAACAAGAAAAGACTTCCTTCTTCTTCTTCTTCTTCTTCTTCTGCAAAGAGAATGTGTCCGCGACGTATTAGCACACAGGCGCGCAAGGATTAGTAGCAAAACGAGCCTCAACATGCAAGAAAAGAGGGCCACGTTTGTCTGCAACAACAATTTTTTTGTACTTATGATCATAAGTCATTTCCGAATGAATGATGCAGTGTTGTACGCACGCATAAAGGACCTCGCTTCTTGAAGAAAGGTGTGCAGGTCGCGGGGAACAAGCGGGGGTTGGAAAACGAAGAGAGCTCCAAAGCAGTAAGGCGCGGTCAATAGATCGATGCCGCCCAAAGACGACGGAGTAAGAGGAAAGCGTGTTTTCTTTTTTTTCCTTTTTTCCCTCTCTCTCTCTCTCCATATCTCTTCTTTTCGTGGCCAATGTTTTCTCTTGTTTCCCAGCACCCCAACCTAGCTCACCTTGATCACGACGACGCAGAGACGGGAAGCGCCGTCACATGGTCACATTTAGGCCCACTTCTTGTACATGGCGTCCTTGACCTGGAAGACGGCGCAGAAGATGGCAGCGTTGACAGGCACAGCACGCGTGAGCGAGGGAATATAGCCCTTGAAGAAGGCCTGGACACCGCCCTCGGCGTAGGTCTTGGAAGCACAATCGAGGACGCTCTTGTAGAGACGCTTCTCCTTGACAATGTGGTCGCTCTGCATGCGCGTCTTGATGGTCTCGAGAGGGTAGAGAAGACCCCAGAACATGCCACCGGCGCAGGCGCCACCGACAAGGCCGCCGAGGAAGACCTGCTGCGGCGATGCAGGCTCGCCGGGCGTGTTCACCAGACGGAAGCCAAACTCGGAGCCGAAAAAGTAGAGACCAAAGCAAGGCACGTTGCGCAAAAGGGTCGCGCCAACGCCCTGGTAGAGGCCACCGACGCCGTGTGCCTTGGAGAGCTTGCGGGCGGCATCAAAGACGCCCTCGTACTCACCCTCGCCCACCTGGGCCTGGAGCTTGATCTTGAGGAGATCCACGGGGGTCTCAACGATGGTGATGGGGATAGCGGCGATGGCGCCGGCAAGCCAGTACTTGTACAAGTCCGCGCCCACCTCGTTTGCGCCAGTGAGGGCCTTGGCCTGACCGTACGAGAAGAAGACACCGGCGTTGTGGGCCATGGCGCCCAGCAGGGGTGATGCGGCGCCCTTGTAGAGGCCGCTGACGCCCTCCTTGGAAAAGGTTTTCTTGGCGCAGTCTGCCATGCCGGCAAAGGGCATCTTGCCATCGGGGCCCGGTTTCTGCGTCTGCAAGCGGACCTTGATGGTGTCCAGAGGGTGTCCGGCCACCACCTGGGCGATGCCTCCGGCCGTGCCGGAGGCGATATCAATCATCGTGTTTTTGCCGCCGCCCATGGTTGCCTTTTGCTCGCTCGCTCGCTCCGCTCACTTGCGTGCTTGCCTTCTTGTCTGCTCTCGGTCGCGGCTGCACGGGTCGGTTTCTCGCGCTCGAGTTCTCGCTCGGTCCGCGCGCGCGAGCCTGGATGAATGGCGGTCTGCCTGCTGCTGCTTCTGGCAATCGGCGTTTGTTTTCCCTCCCGCTCTGCTCGGACTGCGATGTATGTAGCGTCACCGCCCTCGCCTGCCAGGCCGGCAGCCAGGTCCTGCCAGCTAGCTAGCTATACACTAGCTAGCGCCCGGCAGCTGTTAGTTGGTTACTAGTTAGTTACGTAGTTGGTTGTAGGATAGTGAGTTAGCACACGCCGCCAGGCACGAGCCCCGCGTGGGGTGCAGCGCAGAGCGGCAGCGTGCGGTGCGGCAGTGCAGTGCGGTGCAGGGCAATCAAGGTGCAAATGCGCAGTGCAATGCAATGCGGCGCTATGCAACACACTGATAATTGCGGCCAAAAGTGGAAAAAATGTAATCCAATGCGATGCAATGCATCGCACTGCAGTGCGCCCAGCGCACTGCAATGCAATGCAACGATGCCATGCAATGCGCTACGACTTTGCTACTACAAGGCCTACAAGGCCTGCCAGTCTTGTACACAGTTGGTCAACCAACTATGGCAAGTTGGGATGATTGGCATGGGCAATGGCGAGGGCAATGCCAAGGGCAATCAATGGGTGGTTGTTGGTTGCACCGTCAATCGCGCAGTTCCAGCAGCTTGAGGAGCCAAGGAAGAAGCCGGGCGACGGGGCGATGGACTCGACGACCTGTGAAGGGTGAGCGTCGATGCGGTGCGGAGGCACGTGCTCGCGCGCTTGCCTATTTCTGTTCGGAGGCAGCACGACACCGACCGCGACCGCTGCAAGTTGCCATGGTTGTTGGTCAAGGAGCGGAGGACATGGAACGGCAGCAGCGAGGCCCTGGCTTGCTCGTGCACGGCTCGCTCGGCAGGGAACTTTGTTTTACTCGGGCTGCTGCATCGATTTGTCTTACTTTGCGTCGGTTTGCACTTACTTCTCTGGCTCTCGACACCGGTGACGGCGAGGCAACAGTGCCTGTCTGATCCGGCATGGTGGCAAGCAGGACCGGCTTTCGCAGTAGGTAGTCGCTTGCTGCTGCAGGTCGGTGGCAATCGTGAATCACATTCGGACTACAATTCTTGTACTTCTGCTACGTATACGTATTCGGACTACAATTCTTGTACTTCTGCTACGTATACGTACGTACTGCTAGGCTACCTATAGAAACATCAAATGCTCTTTTGTAAAAAGAAAAGCGATCGCAGACCATCATCACTCATCACCCGCGGCAGCTGAGCTCCTGTTTTCCACCAGCCACACCACGAGCCAGCCTTGCCGCCCGATGGCCAGTTCTGCTCTTGCTCGCTCGCTCGCCCGCCCACGCCGCTCATCTCGCGCCACAGCCGCCGCGCGCCGAGTCCCCCGTGCCGCCTGCACCCGCCGGGACACACCCTTCTCGCAAAATGGGTTGCGCAGCGTGTGCGTGTGCAGGCCTCCTCCTAGTCGTAACACTACTCGACCCTACTACTGCCTAGGCCTAGGCCTGATGCGCGCGCACGTGGCGAGAGTCCAATTCGGCGGGCGCAGCCGACGGCGAGGCCGCGGCGCGCGTACATTCATTCATTCATTCGTTCGTTCGTTCGTTCGTTCGTTCGTTCGTCCATTCACGCGTTCGTCCTGGGCTGGCCCGGGGCGGCGCGGTCGCGGTCGCGGTCGCGGTCGCAGTCGCGGACGTGGAGGCTGGCTGGGGCTGGAGCTGCCACGCGCGCATTGGTGGGACGGAGTCTTTCGCTGCGAACGCGGCGCCGGGCGAGACTTTCTTTGGCAAACTTGCGCGAAGCCAAGGCGCGCGAGGCGAACGCAGGCAGACCCCTGTCCGAGAGGAACCAATACGAGAACGACCGCTCCAGGGAGCGAGCGGGCTAGCTAGTTCACGGAGTTAGGTTTTCTACTCAATTTAGGTGGGCGGGTGGGGTAACCAGCAGGCGGACCGTCGTCGGTGGCCAAGTCAAAGGCTTCTGGCGGGCCGGCCGGCCGGCCGGCCGACCGGCTTGGCCACCCCGAATCAGCCGCAGGACTGGTTGGTTCTGTTTCCTTCCCTTCGTCATAGATACCGCTCTTCTAGCAGGCAAATCAACCAACCATACAGCTGGTCTTCACTTCGCTTCAAAGCGTCGTAGACATCCATCGTACGACACGACAGATTATCGAGTAGAGACATTGCCACAAACGACTGACCAGCGTCGACGCGCGCCATGGCCACTTGCTGGGAGGAATGGCTCGATAAGGACTGGTCGCGCCTCGGCTCGTGTCAAGGCTTATGGGAGCTCTTTGTGTCAAATCCGACGCGACTCTCGCCCGCCAGCGCTGACCCGGGCGAGTGCCCGTGCGATCATCTCGCCCATTATGTTTTCGGAAAGCGCCGCACCGGACCCAAATCACCCGAAGACGCCATGTATTTTATCGCGCTTGTACTCTTTGACGCGCATGCCGGCCCAGACTTCGTCTCGGGTCTGAGCTCAAACGAGGCGAATATTCTGTTCGATATGCTCGTAGATCTCTTCAGCGATCTCTCGCCCGTCGTCAGGCATTGGGCTATCAAGACGCTCTGGCGCGCTTTGAATGTCTACAAAGACTGCGTTGTAGGCTCTGCCGACATACTCTCCGAGCCCCGTTGGAAGGCCGCCGCGGCCCGATCATGGCTCGAAGACGACGGCAAACGCAAATCCATGCGACTCGTGACACGAAGTTTGAGTAGCGCCACCAGCGCCGCAAATGCAAGCTCGCCATCAACCACCGAGACCAAAGACACGGACCCTGGAGAAGATGCAACAGCCACTGGAGCCATCAATCTTCGGGATCTCGAAGCTCGTTCGCTGGAGATGGCATTTTGCAGCTTTGCTCTCGCATCGTTCATTGCTCTGACAAGTAAGACGCTCGACGCCAGTGGCGTGGGCCCTTCCGCCTGGGTGGCGCCTACGGACGTGCAGGCGATCTGGGAAATTATCTTAGACCAAATTCAATCTCCGACTCCGGAATACTTCGTCTCGGCGGATGATCTCGACCCAATTGCAAAAGCTGCGGCGGAGCCTTTCGGCGCCCACATCACCTCGCCTTATTTATTGCCTCCTCTTCTTGCGGGCATTGCGCTTCTGCATGAAGCCTCTGCGGAGCGCGCCATGTATTTCAAGAACCTCAATCTCCTCATGCTCCAGACGCCACGCAACCTCGATGCTCTGATAGCCACGCGGCAGTGGCACTCTTTTATCATTTTCGTTCTCACCACTACAAGTCGCGTCCCAGACCCCCCGCAACTCTCATCTGGCGCCACGAAACACCGTAATGATGTCGGTACAGCTGCGACTCCGACGGAAGCAGAAAAAGAGGTCGTCACGTTCGCTCTCAATCTCGTCTCGTGCGCGTTCGCGCAAACGTTATCGCGAAAACACCAAAGCTTGGGCAAACAGCTGTACGCTTTCGCAAATCAAATGATGCAACTCGTCAAGTGGGATCAGGATGCTCGCAAAATTGTGCGCCAAGTTACGCTCAGTGTTGTGCGCCAGGTGCAAAACTCTGGGTTCTGGCGCACCGAGAACCAGGCCGCTTGGGAGGCTTGCTTCGAACTTGCTCGCTTTGTCACTGCCTTTACCTTTTTTGCACCTCCTGTGCAAGCCGCACGACGACGCGCAAGTACAGATGCCGACGATGTCGCTTCATATATGTATGCAGATCGCAGAGAGGCGCGCTGGTTTGGCTATCGGGCCCGTGCTGCGGCGTGGACGCTGGCCGCCCTTGACGGTAGCTCTGCCGTTCTGTGGGAGGGCTTGACGCCACCTGTACAGGAGACCTGGGCAGACATTGACGCTCTTCATATTGATTCAGATTCGAATTCTGAAGATGACACGGGCTCTTTCTCCACCAATAGTGACAATGGCATTGGCCTTGTACGCATTTCTGCAGTGCCCTCTCTCACTCGAGCGTCTCCGCGTGGACTCAAGGCAATTTCCTCGTTCCATATACCGCGGGCTTCAACACCACACAGTTTTTCATCTTCAGTAAAAGCCTCACACCGCTCCATGAAACGGACATTCTCCGTGACTTCGCCACATGGGGCTCGTCTTGAGCGACAAGGATCTGCGCATAGCGTCTTGCAACGGCGCAACAGTGGATTCTCGCGCAAGAACTCTTCGTTTGGGACCTCATATGCCCTTGATGTCGATGGCTGCCTGGACATTCTCGCTTCTGGGCTCCAAATCAAGTACGCGCCTTCCAAGGCATCCAAGGGTCCCGCACTTTCGATGGATCTATCACTCGAAGACCCTTTCAAGCAAGGCGCCTTTGGCTTTCGGCCCGAGTCGCTTGGCCTAGAAGTCGACGCCGACGGGTGGCCACTCGACCTCGAAGTTATTCAGGCCACGGCCGCTCTCTTTAAAGCCATGGGTCTGCATGGAGACGCGTCCGACGAGGAGACCTTGCGCGACATGCTCTTTACGAAAAAGGAGCGCGCAAATTTCGTCCGCGCCTCCGAACTTTGCCGAGGCTTTCGTTTGCTAGAAAGTGCACTCGTGCCGGCGGGCAAGGGCAGAGCGGCTGTGAAACGCTCGGACGAGACCTTGCGTAAGAGCTCGGCATTTATTGCGTCATTTTGCTCGCGTGATGCCCATCATCTCACGAAAAAAGCGCTGGCCAAGGACATTGCTGCTGGTCTTCGTAGAGAGCTTGGCATCAAGCAAGCTCCAGGGTCCTCGATGGTGGCGGTAGAGTTTGACACAACACCCTCGTCTCTTGACGATATGGAACCGGTCGTGCTTGTCCGCGATGCAAAATCTGCTGCTGCTCCGCCGCGAAAGCCATCCATGGTTGGTCGTTTTATGCGCAGAAACTCATTTTTCGCACCGAGCAGTGCTTAGTCGTAGTAGTATTGGTACAAGTAGTAGACGATTGTAATCTTTGCTCTTTTCCTAGTTTAATGTGTTCATGTTTAATTCGGAGGTAAGACGAATCTGCATCAAGCCTCGGTCTTTCTCCCCTTGCTTTTCGGGTAAAAAGGAATGTATCACAATCAGTATTTTGGTCCAGGAGCGTCCCGAAGTACTGCAGAGACGCGAGCGTATCCTGCTGACCCGGAGCGGGCATGTCTGGCATGACAGGCTTCAATTTCGACGCGATCCTGCTGTTGCAGCCATCTGGCCAAGGGCGCGTGCATTTGAGCGTGTGACAAAGCCGTACGAGGAGCGAGCGAAGTCGCCCGTGCGACAAAGTGGGTATCTCCTGGAGGAAGACCCAGCTTCATGAGGAGGAATTCGGCCAGATCGTCGCCGCAGCAAGAGGACAGATCTGCGTGAACGACAAAGGCGGTCTCAGGAGCTGCGAATTGCAAGTTTTCCATGAGATAGATACGAAGCGCGGCACGTTTGGCCGCTGCTGCTTCCTTCTCTGGGAAAGAGTCTAGACTGCTCGAGAGCATCGAGCCACACGTCCATCTCGCCTTTTGCAAAAAGTTAATCCAACCACGAACGCTCCCACCAGCGTCGGCGGCGAGCTCAAAGGCATCCTCATTAGGACGAGAGGAATATGCAGGCGGGGGAAATTTGGGAGCTGCTCGAGGCCCGCGACGAAACCGTATCAGCCGGAATGCCAGAGGCTTGTCATTGCGTTTACGGAGGCGCATCTTTTCCACGCTTTCCTCGATCGAAGGTGTCACAAGTTCGACCCGTACACATTCCTCGAGACGAATGCGAAGTATGGTCGGTAGCTGTCGCGCTCGCTCATGCAACGGTCCGAGAGCAATTTGCGCCTCGAGCGCTTCTGCCTTGACGCACCAGAGCTCATCTTTGTCGACGACGCAAAACACCCTTTGCGTTTTGACTTTTAGCGTCCCGTTGCGTTGAAAGGCCTCGCTTCGGAGCAGCAGATGGCCCGTGCGCCCGGGTTCGCCGTCGCTACTGCCGCCACCGCCGTGGCCAGCCTCTCCGCCCTCGTCCATCTCCCCTTCCCAGGTCTTTTGGTCGCCGCCGCCGCCGCGCTTTTTCCGCCACTTGAGAGCAGAGTTCTCGCGTTCCCAAACACTTCTTTCCCATCGCACACCTTCCTCTTCCACAACGACAATCATTGCAAGGCTTAGGTATTCTGGGTTTCCGAAGATCTCCCTGGCCCTTCAGCCCGAGCTGCGACAGCGACGTCTCCGTCGCGGTCCTCGCCGAGAACACCTGCAGACGCAGCTGCTGCCGCTGCCGAGGCCCGGTCCCCGCTCGCTGCCCTACCCCGGACTCGCGACCGTCGCGTCGCGCGCCGTCTGGCCGCGAGTCTCTGCCTTCCCGAGCGGCAGTTTTCAGTCGCGCTATGTAAAGAAAGAGTAAGCCACGGTGGCCACGACGGTCGCACGGGACCAGGGCGAGGCGCGCAGTTACCAGGTGTGCGGGCCACCGGGTCCGGTGCGGCGCGGAGCCGTATCCTGGCTTGGAGCAGAGAGGCCCTGCCTGCACGGCTTACAAGACGCTTGCAATACAGGCATACTCCGAACGCTACGCTACGTTGCGCTGCACTGCACCGGCTTGCACGAAGAAGCGCCCGTCGTCACCTGCCCGCCGGCCGACCAATCGTTCGTCCGCTTCCTTTCCTGCCGCGGCAGCCGTGTCTCACGCGCGCACGAACTCGACGTCGAAGTTGCACTCGCAGCAGCGGCGGAAAGAGGCGAGCAAGCTTGTAAGCCCAGCGGAGGACGGAAGAAAGAAGAACTATGGGCCCCAAGTCGAGCAAGAACGAGGTGGTGGACTCCAAGAATGCGTGCCCGTTCATCCAGAAGAACACCGGCGAGCTCCTCGAGTACTCGGTGGTGTACACGGACCGCGCCATCAACTTGATGAGCGCGCCCTTTCAGGAGTGCATGCGCGACATCTCGTCCATCCTCAAGGACGTGTACCATGCGCAGCACACAGCCATCATTCCGGGCTCCGGCACGTACGCGATGGAAGCCGTTGCCCGCCAGTTCGCCACGGATAAGAACGTGATGGTGCTGCGCGAGGGATTCTTTAGCTTTCGCTGGAGCGATATCTTTGCCACCTGCAAGATTCCCAAGTCCGAGACCGTGCTCAAGGCGCGCGTCAAGAACGACTCGATGCAGCCCCCGATGGAGCCCGTGCCGGTGGATGAGGTCATCGACACCATCAAGCGGGAAAAGCCCGAGGTGGTCTTTGCCCCGCATGTCGAGACCTCGACCGGCATCATCCTGCCGGACGACTACCTTAAGAAGGTGACCGCCGCGGCGCACGAGGTGGGGGCCATCTTTGTGCTCGATGCTGTGGCCGCCGGCACGTTGTGGGCCAACATGGAGGATCTGGGCGTGGACGTCCTGGTCACGGCGCCGCAAAAGGGCTGGTCTGGCCCGGCCTGCTGTGGCATTGTCATGCTCAACGACAAGGCTCGCCAGATCTCGGACAAGACCTCGAGCACGAGCTTTAGCGTGAATCTTGGCAAGTGGCTCACGGTCATGGACAAATACGAGGACGGTGGCTTCATGTACTACACGACGCTTCCCACGGACGCGCTCATGGCGATGCGTTCTGTCATGGTGGAGTTGCGCGATACACTTGGCTTCGAGAAGGCCGCCGAGAATGCGCGCAAGATCGGCTCGCTCGTGCGCGAGTCCATGAAGAAGCACGGTCTGCCCTCGGTGGCGGCCGAGGGCTTTGAGGCGCCCACCGTTGTCGTGAGCTACGCCGAGTCCGATGCTATGGTGCCCAAGTTCAAGGAGGTTGGTCTTCAGATTGCTGGTGGTGTGCCATTCAAATGCGACGAGCCGGAGGGCCTCAAGACGTTCCGCATTGGTCTCTTTGGCATCGACAAGCTTCGCAACCCGGAGCGCACGGCCTCGATCTTTGAGGAGAAGCTTGCCAAGGTCATGGCCAGTCTCAAGTAAGCAGCGCGCTGCATTGCATTTGGCGATGCATTTGATAATGCAATGCAGAGAAAAAGGAGAGAAGGTGATGGATTCCCTCCCCTCTTTTTTCCCATGTGCTAGCAACTGCGTGCTTTCTCTACGCGGACCGCTGTCCTTTCTATAGAAGACTAGGTCTCAGAAAGCTTTGCGGTGATAAGCACCTCGTCCTCGGCATACAGCGTTGCTCGAGACTTTATGATTTTGATTTATGCGCACTTTGTCCGTCAGAGACGGACGCTTAGTGCGCCAGTCTTGCTCAGCTCAGCCAATTCTTTCGAATCGAAGGAGGTCAAGTCAGTCATATGTCAGTCAATTTTACTACTTGTTATTTGTTCTTCTTTAAGGGAGGGTGGGAGAGAAGAGTGCGGAGCAGGCAGAGATTTGTGAGATTTCATCATCTCTATGGAGACACCTTCTGCTTGCAAAACTCACGGCCCTCCGCGTTACCGCGAAGAGTTACTTTGGAAAATACAAATGTTCTAGCCATATCAATTCGATTCAGATGCATTTCCTTTATATATACACTTTTACACGGTCAACACTTTGTCACTCACGTCGAAGACAGCTCACTGGACAACTCACGTGCAAAGGCTGCGGCCGCCGCACCGGATGCAGGATCATCGAAGTGACGAATATGGACCGACAATTTGCCTTCACGCTGCTGATCTGGCGTCATCTCGAGCCGGACATGTATGAGACTTGATTGATATGTGCCAGCGTTGGTGACGAGACCGTCCAAGGGTCCGACGCCAAGAGCCTCACGCACACGCGTCGCAGGGACCTCTTTGAGTACAATCTCTTTTTCAACATCCTCGTTCGCATCGGGTGCATGAATGAACTTGGTAATGTGGCGTGTCTTGACAATCATCGTTCTGGACGAAGACAAGAGCTTTCCGGTGCCAGGGCTCGGAAGTGTTACAGAGACCTCGAGCGAAGCACCGACGCGGAGAAGAAGCGGAACGGAAATTACGCCATCCCAGGCTTCTCCTGGATGAATCGCCGCAATGGATTCCTCGGCTACCTCCGTTGCATCAGCTTTGATAAGCACCTTGATCTCAGCAAGAGGAATACGTGTACGATTCTTGACCTGGACCTTGAGATGCATCGCGTCCGCATGTGGGCCATCTTCAGCCTCGGTATCTTCCGTTGAGATAAGATCAAGATGAATCGCGATTCCGCGCGTGACATATTCTTCCATCATACCATTCATGCTTTCCATCATCGATACGCTCTGCTGCAGCGAGTGGCCCATTCGCGCAAATGCCGTACCTACGGACGCTTCGAGCGACTTGACGCTCGCTTGCAGGACGTCGACGAGGCCCGTCGCGTTAGCATCCGCATCGTTCGTCTCAGTCTTCCCGGCCTCAGAGCCTTCCCCCTTGGACGAGGCCTCCGGCTGGCTCATTTTATCCGTCATTTCTTCCGACGCCATCTCCCTCCCGCGTTCCCCCTCTCCTTCTCCCGCGGCACCGCCCGACCTCGACCTCGACCTCGACCTCGCCGCGCTCCGCGTCTGTCCTCGCCACGGTTATCCCAGCAGTCTCCTCCATCTCCCCCTCCCCGCGCACACCCCTCCCCGCGCACCCCTTC
>KN805422.1:207393-218632 GCA_000818945.1 Schizochytrium sp. CCTCC M209059
TCCAGGCTGGCAGCAGCAACAAAACGCCAATAGGCTGCGTCTGTGAGAGTTGCTCTGAGCGGGCAGAGCGTGGCAGTGCGGAGCAGAGCGTGGCAGAGCGGAGCAGAGCGGGGTTGAGCGGGGCGGAGCGGGTGGAGCGGGAAGTAGGGAGGGCGCGCGGCACAGCTGCGCGCGGGGTCGCCTGTCATGTCTGAGGTCGATGACGAAGTAGAAAATCTTGATGCGGCGCAGGATGACGAGTTCCACCAACTGAGAGCAAACTTCGAGGACGCTGTCACCGAAGAGGGCGTCGATTCACTCTTCGAAGCCGAAGATTACGATAGTATTCTCGAGATATACGAAGAGATGAAGCGGCTTATCAGTTTCTATGGAGAAGATTGGATCGATAGGGCTCTGAAAAGAACAATTATTACGACAGCCCGTGCTGCGCGGGCTGAAGCAGAAAGAGTGCGGGCTGAAGCAGAAAGAGAAGATGAAAGATCCGCCAGAGAGCGGGCTGAAGCAGAAAGAGAAGAAGAAAGATCCGCCAGAGTGCGGGCTGAAGAGGGCGAACAACAGGCTGTAGCTCGCTATGCTGATGCGAATCTTCTTAGTATTTGGTCGGGTTGGTTAAAGCACGATCCAAAGACGCGATTCACTTCGCATCCCACGCAGATCCCACTCCTCTATCGCCCAGATGCTGTTCAACTCTGGAATTTTGCGTCTTGTGAGGACTTGGCATACTCGCTTGAAGAATGTCAAAACTTTTTTCTACTCTTGCAGAGAAAAGTGGTGGACAGAGTAGACACGAGTGTCATGGCATCTTACTCCAAACGTGAAAGAGAAGGACATGCAGAACCCCCTGTCCAAGAAGCTTTTAAGTCATTGGCCGATACTGTAGCTGAGGCTCTCAATCGATGCGTGTGTGATTCAACCTCTCAAATCTGGAGCAAATTCGTGAGCACGGTTGATGAATTTACAGGCACACTCCAAATTCCAGATCTCTCCATTCTTCAAGGTGACGTCCCTATCTGCATAGTTGAATTGAAGACTGAGGCTACATTCCAACCGGCAGAACTTGAGCACTTCATAGCGCCAAGGAGCGTGAAGCCTGCAACGATCACTCGCTATAACCCGATGGTGAGACGGAACGAATCCATTCCGTACGAAACGGGGGGTGACCCCACTGCCCAGATCTGCTGTTACATGGTGAACAATGGATGTCGGTATGGCATTCTCTCTAACTGGGAGTCCACGTACTTTCTCAAGCTGGAGTTGAAGTCGGATGGAACCATGATCCTTCATCGCTCCGAAAGGTTTTCACCATTTACCAAGGAAGGCGCTGAACAAGGTCTTGCGTGCGCTGTCGGCAACAAGAGGCTGGGCGATGTTGTGCGCGTGTCTATACCCGGTTGCGACGTAGCTTCGCTCGCACACGCAACCGTTCTCTTCATTTGGCTCGCAATGCGAGATCTTGTGGATCCACCCGATGAAGCTGGACCAGAATACATCAGGGTGACTATGAGGACTCGCAGACGTCAAAAGGTGTTTCACCAGCATGTGAATGCAAGCGTTCAATCGATCGGGGTCGGCCCGAGCGGCCGAATCGAACTCGGAACCGGTGCGTTCGCCAGTTCCTCATCTGGATCCAATCCGGATGAGGAAGCTGTCGAGAATGTGCTCTCGTTTAAAATCTCAAATGATTCGGTCGTACCTGTCCTTTTTAAACATGGTGTCGGGTACAGCGAAACCACGATTACCAACCTGGAGACGGGCCAGGAGATATCGGGCTGCTTCGCGAAGTCTATCATGGTAGATGACATGGAAATGGCTAACCTTGAATCCTATCAAAGCGCCCTTTATCACTTCGAAAACGAGGTTGACATGTACCAAGGGCCGGCGCGAGCGCTTCAGGGGACAGTCATCCCGACTGTTGTGTACGTGGGCCAGTTTCACAGTGGCGCAGGCATAAAGGCCGTGCTCGTGACGCGAAACGCAGGTCACGCTCTCAGTTCCGCTGAGGGAAAGCGCATTGTCAAAGCACAAGGCCCCATGAAAGTCAAAGAGCGCGTGCACGCCGCAATCGATGCACTCCACAGTGCAGGTATCACTCATGGTGACATGGCTCTCCGCAACGTTACCATTCGAGAAGATGGCGGGGTCAGTCTGATTGATCTCGGCGACGCATCGTGTGACCCCAGTGGCGCATCCCTTGACCTTGAGCTGTTTGACAATGCCTTTGATGCCATCTTCTTGAAGCGGCAATCTCCGGCCAAGCGACTTCCTCGCAATCTACCTCGCAGTCTCAGCAACAGTAGTAGCACGAAACCTGCAAAGTGACATGGAAACCAGCGTCGCGCTCTTGGTACGTGGATGTGACGAAACATTTGATGCTATCATTGATAATGGTGCTATGCGTTCGTCAGGATACTCTGATGAAGTTCTATTCATGGCACATGTTGCTAGCATAGTAATCATACTAGATTAAGTTCGGAACTAGTTACTGCTCGCATTTTGGAAGAAATGCATAGGTGCGCGACTTTAGAACGAGCTGGAATGTGTCACGCTGATTTCGAAAATGAAAGAATGGACAAGGGCATCATGTGTTTCTGCAACTTTAGTCTCTTTTAGATCGACGGCGTCATTCAAGATGTCCGCAAATGTCAAAGCGATGCCACTCCGGACAGTATCGAGCTAGGAATGGCCAGATTCCGGCTGCACCTTCTCATGAGCTTTGTCGACTTCGTCAGGAAGGGTTAAAAGCGCATTGATGACGCCCATGACGAAAATGCCGCAGTCTGTATTGTTTCCCGCACCTTGAAAGCCATAACGAAGGACTGAAACAACTCCTGATCTAGAACGATTTTCCATAGGCTGATGGCGCAATCACTCAGTTTCTTGGTGAACTTTAATCGAGACGCAAGAGCGTTCCGCGGATCATACCCGAAGAGAGCCTTCGACTTGAGGTCAAGATAAATGAGGCTCCCGTGGTCTTCGTCTCCGTGTAGGACCGGCTTGATGACAAGCTCGGCTTTGCAGTCACATCGATCGGACTTCTATCGAACATTTTCTCGAATTCTTGACCATACTTGGACCACCCTTTGAAAGTCACTCGCCAGGCATGCTCGTCAAAGTGACAACCTTCTTTATACACGAACCAAAAGTAATCATAGCCTTCGGTTCTGGATTTTGATTTTTTTTTTCCATACACTTTAAAATATCGACATTATAATGACACAAGAGCTGTTTGTTCGCAAGCGACCATAAATGCAAGAAATAAAAGCCAAAAGCAAGGATACATCTGCGTTGCTAGTTTCCTAGTTTGTTGTGAGGGAAGCTTCCTATTGTGATCCAAAATTGGTAAGAACGGAATTCTGCAGACGGAGCATCGCTTCTTCGATGGCAATAAAAAGCTGGGAATCGGCCTTGGAGCGAATCCCCGCGAGTCCGCTCTGCAAGTCTTCCACCTCTACGATACGTGCATCGCAGTGATCCTCGTGACGATCTGTCGAGGCAATCGCCTCCGTTTCGGCAGCCTCCATGTCGAACTCGAGACGTGCAAAGCAGTCCTTGCGCTTGCGGATTGCCTCGGACATGTTGCGAGCCGCGTTGACGACATGGCTTTCGAAGCGTTGCTCAATCTTGCTTTCACGCTTGAGTAGCTTGGCGTTATCAATTTCAAAGGTTTCTTGGGCCTTGATCAAGTGTCGCGTGACACGCCCGCTCTGGTTTTCGATTGTCTCGGGCACCGTTACGTGCACAAAGTGATCGAAATCGGCCTTCCAGGCGTCGAGACGCCGCTTGGGTGGTGGCAGCCAGTCTTCTTCGACGACCGCGACCGAGGCGTCGATTTCTTCGTCGACCAGTATGCGGGCCTGATCGAGCGTCGCCTCAAAACTTGCCTTGGTATGGTTGAATTCGGCATCTCGCCGCTCCACCTCATCCTCTAGCCTTTCGCGGAACGCCTCGATACGCGTGCGCAGGTGCGAGACGTTTGTTTTGAATTGCCGTTCCTTTTCAAGGGCTTGCTGCCGTAGAAACTCGCGTTTCTTGTCAAGATCGTTGGATTGCGCGCCAAAGGCCCCGTCTCGTTTGGAGATATGAGCTTCAGTGGCTGGCGCAATGGCAATAAGACGAGTTGGCGCCGTACGAGGAGCTAGGTATTTGCAATCGCGCACGAGATCTGTCGCTCTGTCGTCGAGATATCGTCTCTCTGGGTCGGAAATCGCCAGGAAGGCATTCGATTCTTGCGCAGAGTTCCTTTTGCCCTCGCCGTGTCCCTGTTTGCGGTCTTCGTCATCGTCGTTATCCTGTTGTCTCTTGGCTTCATGATCGTCCTCGGCGAAGTCGTCGTCGAGTTCCTGACCCTCGAGCCGTGTATTGTCTGTGCCCGCATCGGGATTCTTTTGAGACGAGGCATCCGCTGCCACGTCCTCGTCGTCCTTGGACTCCATTCGCCTCGCCTCGTGCCGAGCGAGCAAGTGAGTCGAGCTTCAATTCTTTGCTTCGGCGTCCATAACCAATCTTCGTCGACGGCGTTTCCGCTAAACTAAACGAGGTGGTACACACCTGTCCGTTAATAAGTGCCACAGTGACTCGGACTCGGACTCGGACTCGGACTCGATGGAGAAGACAATATTAACGTTCTCTCACTCTGTCTCTCTTTCTCTCTCCAGGGTGCCAACGAGCGATGGAGAAGAGGTAAATCGGTGAGCTCGTGGTGCTCTTGGTGCTGTCTATTATTCTTTGGAAAGATCAACGATTCGAGAAGACAGGCAGTGTCGACGTGCGCTTGCGAGATATTGACGCGATCACGTGCAGTAGAATACACGACAGAGATCTCGAGGATGTTTGGCGATAACAAAGTACGGCCTCTGGAAGATGAATTGCCCGTGGCTGTCGCTACGGTGGCCCGTGAAAGCGCGCCACCCGTCGCTGAAATGACGGCCGACGGTGGACTCCCCATTGCACGTGGCACCGTACTCGACGCGGGTCCATGGGCAACGCTTGCGCATACGAACCGGTATCGCATCATTCAGCATCCGCAACATCTTGAGGCATTGGCTCAAATGTGCTGCGGAGGCTGCTTCGAAATGCAAAATCAGTACTCTGTGTTCGATGCGGAGACGCAAGTGCACCTCCTGGAGGTAAAGGAAAAATCTGAGATGTGCGAGCGCATGTGCTGCAGCCCGCAGCATAGTCTTGTACTTTTGGCGTTCGACGCGCGGGAGGGTGTGCCGGAAAATACACTTGTGTTTTCGGCCCGCAAGGATTTCCGGTTTTTTAACTGTTTTTCTTGCGTGGACTTTTGCCGTGGAAGACTCGATGTATTCAACGCACAAGGGGAGCCCGTGGGCCACGTGCAAGAACCCACGTGCATGGCTGCTGGATGTTCTCCAAAGCTTGAGATGATGGATCGCGATGCGAGCGAACCATTTATGCGCGCGGAGGGACCCACATGGTGCATCGGAGGATGCATGGAGCTGTGCACGGACATTACATTTCGTCTGATGAATCCAGACGACAAGGGCGACCATGCACAGGTCGGACAAATTGTCAAAGAGTCGCCCAAAGACTTTTGCCAGATGCTTCAAGAGGTTTCGACCCAAGCGGATCGATTTTTAGTGGAGTTTCCCGCCAGCGAGACGGAAGAGCATCGCGCGCTTATTCTGGCCAACGCGTTTCTTGCGGACTACATGTTTTTTGAGTCGGGTAATCTCATTCGACGCAAAGGTACGCAGACAGAGATCCATTGCGCAAATTGTTATTGTTTTGGTTGCCTATTTCCTATCGTCACGACCCTTGGCGGAAATAACTAGCAGGCGTGAGTGAGCCGCACGTTGATGACTGTGGGGGTTATTTTTTCTGTTTTTACGGCAAGATTTTACTTTGTCATGTGTGCATGGATGATTTTGTTTCTTTTAAAATCGAAGTAGGTTGCTTTGATATTATTCTTTGAAGGAGCCAATGGTGGCAACAAGGTCTTGAAAGGCGGTTTTGATTTTGTCGGCATCTGCTGCGTCCGTATAAATGAGTTCGCAGTCGTCAAGGACGGCGGGAGGGTTTGCGCGTGGGTCTTCGGGTCCGCTATTGCGATCATTAGCTAGGACGAGACACTGGTCCTGCTTGAGACCCGTCTTGACCACGAACCACTCGTACCATGTTTCGACTTCTGCGAGGTGATTGGGATTTTCTGGATTGTAAACGATGACAACCCCATCGGCCTTTTGCTGAATGGCAGGCCAGCAGGACTCGTATTTTGTGGCGCCCGAAGTATCCCAGATTTCAACCTCTACGGACCTATCTCCGCCCCAGTTTCTTGCCTGTGAGCTGGTGAGTTGGGCCTCGAACTCGACCACACGAACCGCCGCTGTAGGTCGGTAGGGCTGGTCCCTGAGCGAAATATCCTCTGGCTCGTCGCGATCGTATGGAGCAGCGGAGACGACGCCCGCTAGCATGTTGGCGATGGTCGACTTGCCGCTATGCTCGGGGCCGACGATGAGCACTTTGGCCGCCATTTTGGCGGCGTCTCGTACTCACGACTTGTGCTCGCTCGCTCGAGAAAGGTTGTCTTCTTGTTGGGGTTCGCACGCAAAGGTGCGCGCAGCTGCCCCCTGTTCACAGACAGGCCGTGTGGCTTTATCTGCGTGTGCGTGTGCGTGCGAGCGTGCTAGCTAGAATGGAACAAGTTGGCGGAGAAAGTAGGCCCCAAACGGTCACATTACCCCAATTGTGTTTTCGAGTGTCTTGCCCCACAGACCTAGTTTGATGAGACGAAACTCGTGCAAGTGCGCAGAGCTATGGCTGCTCCACAAAGCGAGCGAGGTAGTCCATAGTAAATGCATTTGAGCTAAAAAAAAAATAGTAAATAGTTCTCAGTTCTTTTGTGTCTTGCGCGCTAGGTAGACGTAGCGAACGCTGGTCAGGAAAAATTCTCGTTGTGCGACAAAATGCCACAAAGCGGAGGCAGGGAGATGAAGGTTGTTCGAAAGCCAGTTGTTGGCTATTGTTGCGCGGAGCGGTCGAGCTCAATGTCTTCTTGGACAACTTTCCAATCGTGGTAGGTTTTCATTTTTCGATTTCATTTGGCGCCTTGTCCCTAGTTGATGGTCATGGAGGGACAGCAATAAGAGCATGAACGATGTTGCCATGCGGGGACGAATTTATGTTCAAATTTCGCCTCCAGATCATCAACAAAGCACACGTCATCGTTTCTCTGTTGCGTGCGCGAGGGCGAGCAACAGTTTACGAGGAGGGCGTGATTGGCAGAGGCACAGAAGAGGTAGTTGTTGGTGTGGAAGCTGCAGCGGCGGCGGCGGCAGCAGCAGCTTGCTTTGCAGGCAGCTGGATTTCGCGGAGTGCCTCCTCATAGGCCTGTGCAGCCTTGAGCTCGTCCTTGAAGTAGCCAACGTGCTTGCGAAGGCCGGCCATCTTGAGCTGTACGACCCAGCGCTTGGTGCGCTTGTACCAGCAGACTCCCCGAAAGCGCGAGGTGAGCCTTCGTGGCGGGTTGGGCTTGCCCGGTGCGGCCTTGGCACGCTTTGTTTGGCGACGCGAGCGCTTGGATTTGCGTGCGGGCTGTGAGTCGTCAGATGCTGTCGCAAAAGGGCTCTCCGGCGCGTAGGCTGCCATGGGCTGCGAGTCCTGGTCAATGTGGGTGGTAAAGTTGTCGAAGCTGTGAACGGGTGCCGGGTTGTTGTTGTTGTTGTTGTTGTTGATGTAGTTGCTGTTATTCTGCGCGGGCTCTGCGTGGCAAGTTGCCTCGTGAGACTGCGGATTTGCCGGCTGTTCGAGGGCATCAATGAGCTCAATGTCCTCGCTCTCGAACGGGTTTGGTGCGTAAGGTTCGGCAAAGAGGGGAAGGACACTGGGATCATAATTCCTCTGCACGCGCGGGCGCATCGGGGTCCGGGGAGATTGCACTTGCTGGGCCAGGTGAGGCTGCACATGCATCATCTGCGTCGGGTGGTGGTGATGATGGTGCTGGTTGAGATCAAAGCAAGACACGGTCGGGTGGTCTTGATGGTACTGGTCCGAGGACTCACCCATGAGAGGTGAATGGCTGAGGAAGTCATCGCCGAGTCCAATGAAGGTGTCGAGGAGAGGGTCGCCTTCTTCGGTCCAGTCCGAGGAGCTGCCGCTTTCAGACATTTTGCAGTATGTGTGTGTGCTGTGTGTGTGTGCTGTGCGTGTCCGCAGAGAAGGCTTGTCTCGCTGTGCGTGCTTGGTTGCTCGCTTGGCTTGCTTGGTTGCTTGCCTGCTTGCCTGCCTGCCTACCTGCCTGCCTGCCTGCCTGCTTGGGATTGCTCGCTTGCCTGCTTGCTTGCTCGCGAGCTTTTCTGCTTGCTTTCCGTCGTGTGGCGAGCGAGACGAGGTGATTCAGATTTGCTGCTCGGTGGGTGCGGCGGCAGCGGCAGCCCACTTCGCTAGGATACGTCTCTTTTCTTCTTTTTTCACCGATTCGCTTGGGGATTTCGGCTCCTGGCACGGGCCCCAGAATCCTTGTCGTCAAGGCGTTTCGTGTTTTGCTCGGATCGCACCGGCGGCACGACTCCGAAGCTGTCGTCTGCTCCGTTCGCCAGGTTTCCGTCCTCCCTCGCTGCTTCCGGCGGGAGCGGTCCCGAGCTTGCGTCGCCTACGCCTAAAACCATTCTGCGCAAGGCACGCGCCGCGCGGCGTTTGCACCGTCGCGAACCCTTGTTCGCGCTGATGCACGCGCTTGCCAGGCTCGCGGGGAGCCCTCTTCCCGGCCGCCGCCTTGGTTACACTTCCGCCGCCGCCTCGCTTCCACCCGCCGCCTCGAGGGCGGAAACCCGGCCTTGAAGGAGAGAAATCCAACTTGTCCCGCGTCGCACCGCATCGCGCGACGACGTCGACCACCAGTCAGCCAGCTAGCTGCCTGCTCGCCGCTGCGGTGCTTTCGCTGTCGCGGAGCGCGATGTCGCGAGGAGAAGGCGGTCTCCAGCGATGGCGCGGCCGCAGCCAACTTAAAGATCAGATTAGATTAGATCAGATCAGATCAGATCCTGCGCCGCCTCTCGCCGCGCGACCCGAGCGCGCGACCGAGCCAAGCGAAGCCACGCCATGCCACGCCAAGCCAAGCCAAGCCAAGCCAAGCCAAGCCAAATGAAGCCCAATGAAGCCAAATGAAGCCAGGCGATGATGATGTGTTGGGAGGCCAGCATTGAAATCGGCAGAGCCCCCCTTGCACGCGCTGCGCATGCTTGCGCAGCACCGCGCCTGCAGCCGCCGTTCCAAATTAGCTCAACCCTAGCCCCACAGCCTGCGGTGCGGATTCTGGCCTCTTCCCTAATAAGTGTGAGTGACCTTCGCGCGCTGGAGGAAGGAAACTCATTCGACAGCCCCTGCTGACCAAGCAAGCAGCGCGGTGCCTCTATCTGCACGCGCCATGCATATGCATGCCCAGGCCCGGGAGACTCGCCCTGGTCGAGGCGGAAGCGGGCGCGAGACTGGACGCTCTGGCTGACTGACTGGCTGGCTGGGGCGCTGGCGACGGCTGCTTTGGATGCCATGGCCGGGTTGCTATTGCTGATTGTCGCATGTGCTTGCCGACTAGGCTGGCTACTCTAGGTTGTGATTTCTAGCAATCGAATCCAGTTCAAGTCAGAGCCAAAGCAGGCCGAGTAGCACACGCCCTGCGCCGGCCCTTGTTTGAGTGCCAGGCCTCAAGCGGACTCTCTCCGAGTGTCTCATTCTTTGCGCCGGAAAACACGGCCGAATGGATTCGCCTCGCCTCGCCGGCCGTGCCGCCGCTTTGAGACCGCGCGTCTGGCGGACGTGCCGGCACGTGCAGCACGTGCGAGCGACACACGAGCCGCTGCCAACGTTGATCGGCGGAGGCGCGCAAGGCTGTGTAGGCAGCAGGTCCCGTCGAGATGAGTCGAGATAACCTAATCACTTGCGCAAAGCGAAACGAACTTGCTCTTGCCATTCATTCACACCAAGGCTCTCGCGCTCGCCGCAAGAAAGACTCGGCGAGTGGAGTGACCGTCGCATGCATGCGTGGATGAGTTGACGGATGCAAAGATGGACAAGTGAAGAATCAGCGAAGGACAAGTGAGTAAAAGAGCAATTCCGAGTGAGCGACGGAAAGTGAGTGAAGGAAGGAAGGAAGGGAGGGAGAGAGATGCAACTTTCGCGCGCAGTGCGTGCTTCTTCTGCCGCGCTAAAACCGGGAGCGGAGCTGGCAAGCTGGCAAGCGCTGGCACTCGCAGCCTTGCTTTATCAGCAGGCAGGCAGGCATGGCTGGCTGGCTGGCCGGAGCCGCTTTCTTGATTCTTGCTTGCTCTTCCGCTCTCTTTTGCCATCTTGCGCGCGTGCGTCGAAACGGGCGCAAAATTGCGAGGGTTCCGAGCGGGCCAGGAGAGAGATCGTGAGGACGCAATCCACGAGGCGGGCCTTGAAATGATCGACACGAGTTGTGGAGATCAAGCAAACCCGAGCAATTCAAGCAAGCAACAGCAAGCGAATCCAAGCAAGCATTAGACTGCTCGTGTCGATTCGATCTTCTTACGTGAAACCGTGGCGGCGAAGGCAAGCCGAAGCAAGGCAAGGCAAAGCAAAGGAAATCAAATCAAGTCAAGGCAAGGCAAGGCAAGATAAGGCAAAAGAAGACCGACTCTTGTTCATAACAGTACGGCTACTGTGCTGCTGGTTGCTGACCAGATACTCTACGTGCACATGCAGGGGTCGAAATTGCCACCGGCCGGCCAAGTCTGGATCGCACCGCAGACGTCGTGCGATCGCCACGTCGTGCACGCCGCGCGCAATGCTGCGCAAGACTGCGCTGCGCTACGGTGCGCCCTCCGACGGGTGGCAAATTCGAGCCCAGTCTCAGGCCAACCTCTCGGCGACGGGGACTGCCTGACCGGCCGCTGGGTGCATTGCGCGACTCGAAACCGAGTTTTGCAACAATGGGAAAGAGGAAATGCTGAAAAGCAACGCCAGAGCCACCTTGAAAGTCAGCACAGCTCAATCAGACAACTTGAAGAAAGAGAACAAGCAGGCCGCTTACCCTTGCCTCTGAGGAGCGCTGCGCGTGCCGCCGATCACGGAGCAGGCCTGGACGCGATCAAGGAGAAGCAAGCAAAGCGAAAGATACCGAGCAAGCACGACAATAAGCAAGCACGATAACCAGCAAGCACGATAACAAGCTCGCCATGCCCAGCCTGCCAGCCAGGCACCAGCCAGCCTTACGAGCTCTTTCTCTTGAGTCACCCCCCCCCCCCCCCCCCCCCCC
>KN805422.1:218660-232246 GCA_000818945.1 Schizochytrium sp. CCTCC M209059
CCCCCCCCCCCCCCCTCCTCGCCCTCCGCTCGCTTTGCTCACGTCACACAGCCGAGTTCTTGTCCCTTGAAACAAAGCACTGACATCGCGCCGTAGCCGAGTGACCGCGTCGAGTCTCGACAGGCTCGCTCGCAGACTGCTCTGCTGCACGCTTTGGCATTATCCAAGACGAGGGTCTGAGGCGAGGTCCGGCCTTGCGCCTGGCCAGCACCGCAGAGAACAGCTGCAGAGGCAGCAAAGCGCAGGCGGATGCGGCCTTTCCTTGCCTCGATGCCGCGCTTGTCCCCTGGCCGTTCCCGAGCAATCAAGAGCTAGATGGCTCTCTTGCAAGATTGAGGACTTGAGCGAAAGAGCAAGTGGGCGCTGTCGCTGTCGACAGGAGAAGCGTCGCGATGCGGAGGTAAGGAGCGAGGGAGGTTCCCAAAGCTCGCGAGAACGCAGCGTCGAGGCCCCGGGAACACCCACCGCTGGTCATGGCGAGTGCGTCGCGACATCCTCTGTTTGCACTGCTGCCTCGCGCGGTGCCTGGTTGCCGACGTCGCCGCTGCCGGCGGCATTGGCCAGCAGAGACAACCGCGGCAGCCAGAAGAGAAGCGAGGATCACGATGGTCGCGCCTTGCGCCCGCCGGCCGCGGCGCGTTGTTGGCGCTGCATGGCGCTTCCCAGGGAAGAGAGAGAGGGAGGCAGGCATCTCGCGGCGATGGGTGGATTGATGCATGGATCGAGATCTATGGATCGATCCATCGTGGGTTGGTCCCGCAAGATCTTCGAGCCGCGCCATGACCAGCGCCGAAGTGAAGGGACTCGGAAAGGAAAAGGAGAGGGAAAGGAAAAGGGAAAGGAAAGGGAAAGAGAAGAAAGGGAAAGAAGAAAGGGAAAAGGATGTGGCTTGAATGGCCGCGCAAGATACGCCTCCTCCGCATTCGCGCCTCCTCGCGCCCTTTTTTGTGCAAGACAAGATCGCGCTCGCGATACCTCGGCAACGCAGTGAGCGGGAGCGGTGCGGGCGGCGCCGGGGATGCGCCTGAAATGCTGTTTCCGCGCGGGCCGCAGCCAGTCGGGTCCAAGTTCTGCTGCGCGCCCAGGCTGCTGTCGTCCACAGTTCCCCGCCACAGCGGGCCCCGCAACGCTTCCACTGCGCGCCGTCCTGCGCGACCCCGCTCGCCTGGCTCGACTCGACGCAACTCCGAGGCTCCCGCGCTCGCGCTCCAGGTTATCGTAACCTCGACCACCTGCAACAGACTTCGACGGACTCCGCCGGCGGGTCCTCTCGAGGCGCGCCACAAGCGGATTCTGCTGCCTCTTGGGGAGGAACCGGTCGATGGATGGCCCGGCGTCGAGGTGATAAGAGAAAGATGAAATCTTGCGCGCCGTGAGCTGTAAGCGTACTCGCGGTGTGCCCCCTTTGGCGCCTCCGGGGCGCGTTCGGGCGTCGCACCCGCGGGGGCAGAAGACGGAGTCCTGGCGCCGAACGACCGGCCTGTGCTGTCGTCCTTGAAGGCGCTACGCTAATCAAACGTGCCGTGCCATACCGTGGTGTTTCATGCGGTGCCGTGCCGTGCCGTGCCGTGTCGTGCTGCAAGGCGAACGACCGCGAGCAGCCCTCGCTGCCTTGGCCTTGCCTGGCAGACGGTAGCTGGCAGACGGTGGCTGCTGCGGCGAGCGCGAGTATGATAGGATCGGCCAGGATCGGATCTGATTTGCGCGAGTTGGCCCGGTCGTGACAGCTTAGGATCGCCCTTACGGGATTTTTTTACTTTCTTAGGGTCGTGGGGTATCTATTCATCGACCGTCCGAGCAGCACGAAGCGGGCGGCGAAAAACCAGTGCAGGCGGCGCTGGTCCGGCCGCCGGCCAGCGCAAGCTTCCTCGTGATCCTGCCGCAACCTGCGTACTTGGCTTGAGCGCCTTTCCTTTCCCCTTTTGCAGCTCGCTTCTGGAACCATCGATCGATCCATCGATTCATCGCCTCCTCGCAGGGTCATTCGTTTCTCCGCATCATCCTTTCCATCCGCTGCCGCATCTTGCGGAGCCGTCTTCTCAAGCCAGCTTGCGTTCCGCCACCGCGACCTGGCTGCTGCGGCCGCCGCTGCCAGTATCTATCTTCTCCTGCAAACGACCGCCCGCGCTTCCCGCGAGCTCCCGCTAGAGCCGCAGGCAGCCCAGCCACTATCTAGCTACCAGTAGCTGGCCGCCTGTCTTCTCGCTCTCCCCCTGCTCCCTCCCTTTATAGGTGGCTGCCGCCGGTGGCTGCCCCTTGGTCCACCCGCCGAGGATTGGCTCGGCGGCGGGGACGCTGCCTGCTTTCTGCCCGTCCTCGGGCTCGTGCCTGCCTGCGAGCGCGCTCGGCGGTGCGCTCGATACGCATGCCGACGCAAGCAGCTCGCCGGTGCGGAAGCCTGCGTCGCGACGGAGGCAGGCACTCGCAGGCAGGGCGCGAGCTGGCTGGCCGCCGGTCACTGCCACAGTCACGCGCGCTCGCCTGCTTCTTTCTGGCTTGCTTGCTCCCGGCGTCCGCGTCCGCGTCGGCGTCCCGGCCTCGGCCGCAGCGGAGCGGGCGAAGAAGGCGAGGCGAAGAAGGCGAGGGAGGCGAAGAAGGCGAGAGCGTCCCGAGCTGAGGCGCGCAGAGGTTGCGTTTACAGTTAGGTAGTTCCGCTCGTTCGTGGGGCAGACACGTTTGCGAGCTCGCAGGCAAGAGGCCGCCCGCAGACACCGCAGCGGGTGTCCCACGGAATTGCTGCGGGGTCCACAGCGTCCACAGCGAAGCCCCCCGGCGGTCACACCTTGGTCCCGGCCCACACTAACATCAGCGGTGAGAACTTGGAACTTGGGGCGTGGTGAAAGGCCGGCCCAAGGGTGGCGAAATGGGCGCGGCGGAAAATGGAGTGTGAAATGGGACTGGGATGGAAATCGGATACGCGCTCTTTCTCGAGCTCCCGCTTGCTCGCTCTTGCGCGCGCGCGGCTCCATATAGCGAAACATGCGTGATGATCTTGGCTTGAGTTGGCATGGCTGTGTCACTGGACAGGCTAGGGGCGCGCTAGCTTGTTTGCTTCTGTGGTCGCCGGCCGGCCGGCGCAAAGGCAAAAAACCGAAGAACTGGAACTCGTCTCGCGAGGCTTAAATCTGGGTGACTCGAGTTTTATTGAGCAACAAATGCGCGCTCGCTTGATTCCTTGCTTGCTTACTTGCTTGTTATTGCTTGCTTGCGCACTGCTTCTATGTGCACAATTTCTCGTTCGGGTCTTGGCAAGACGCTAGTATGCAAGTGCGTGCATGCAGCCGCAGCCGCCTTTCGACCGAGCACTAATCATGCCACATCATGCCACACTGCACCATCGATCTATCTATCGGTCGATCGGTCGGCCAATCGGCCTTATCCATCGTGCCACACTATCGTGCCAAGTCGCGCACGATACGCACGAGCGCACGGAAGCGGCGGAAAAAGAAAATTACACGCCCACGGCTCCTCCCTTTGCAACGCGGAGCGCGCACTTTCCCGCTGTTGCTTGCCTTGCCTTGTTTTACCTAGCTAGCTTGTTGCACCGCGAGCTCGTGCTGGCTTGTTTTCATCGTCGGCACGGCGTGGCGCGCGCGCTTGCGGACCCGCGCCGGACTCAAGACCGGAGCGGGTGCGGCTTCGGCTGCGGCTGTGGCTTCCGCTCCGCGCGAGGCTGGTGCGGCTAGCTGGCTCGGCATGGCGACGTCGCTCGCGTGTCTCGCGCCGAGTCTAAAACACGCCTCTGCACCGCGCGCGCGCCGTCATTGGAGAGGCTGCTGGCATGGCACGACCGGAGCCCGCTGGCTCCACACACTGGAACGCACACGGAGGCTCACCGTCCAGGTTCTCTTGTTTTGCTCATCTTCTTCTTCTTCTTCTTCATTTCGCGAGGTTGTTGTGCACGCACGCACGCACGCACGCACGCCCGCACGCACGCACGCGGTCGAAAATGCGCACGCTGCTGCTATGTTTTCAGACTCGCTCTCTGCGCGAGCGAGCGAGAGAAAAGAGAAAATTATGTGTGTGTGCATTGTGCATGCGGTTAACGCAGCCACGCGAGGCGCATTGCTTCGCTTCACTTCTTTCTTAGTTCGGTCGGCGACCCACTTCGAGGCAGAGAAATAAATGCACAAGAGTTTTCGGATAACATCGATTGTGCGCGCTGAAGCGGAGAACAAACGAACTAATAAATGAATGAACGAACAAATGAATGAACGAACGGACTCCACAGCCACCGCCGCCCCTACGCAGCATGTTTTGCTCGCTTCGGCGCTGCCCTATACTGCGCTACGCACGCCAGGCTGCTTGGGAGTTTCCGAGTCTCCAAAAACAAAGCGCGCGGCGGCTAGAAGCAGCAACTAACCAACTAATCAACCAACTAACGAAGTGCTTGCTCGCGCGTGCACAAAGGAAGACTACGCGGACTCCACTCCTGGAAACGCTTCGCTCTCTGCGCCGCTCTGTCCTCAACGCTGCGCTTGCCTTTCTGCCAAGGCCGCCGAGGCCCGCTTCCACATCCCTCCCTCCACCCACCTCACGCGTCCATCCATCCATCCATTGGCCGTCCGTCCATTCGCCTCGCGTCCAGTCTCGCGACGGCCGCTGCACGCGCGGCACGTTCAAGGACCGCGGGCCCAGTCTTGAGCGCCGCGTGCCTCGCCTCGGCTTGCATCAGCACCTTCTCTGCGGAGCGTCGACTCGGGCCGGGTCCACTTGAGTCCCGACACCCGCATGCATCCGTCCATCCACGCATGCGTCCATGCACGCACGCACGCACGCGAGCATAAATATCATGCGCTGCCCCGGCCACTGCCAATCGACATCCGAGTCCTCCTCCGCCACGCCCGGACGCGTGCCGCGCCTTCTGTCGCCGGATAGGCATGGTTTTAGAAAACCCGCGCGCGTCGCGTGGAGTGGGTTCTCTCCCGCCTCCTTGCCGCTGCTCTGTCTCCAGTCTAGCGAGTCTGGGCGCCCCTACTCGAGTGGCTCACCTACAGCGGCACCCACTCGCTCGCCCGCCTGACCTTTCCTACGCGCGTCCACAAACACAGCTCCCCGCAGCCGCGTGTCGCCGCGACAGCCCCGCAGCTGTTCACTGCGTACGGCCCACAGCTGCGGAGGCTGCTCGCAAAAGACGGAGCCGCCCCAGGGACGCGGTCTGCGCGTCCCCGACCGAACAACGAGTAAGGGGAAGAAGGAGATGGGAAACAAGCGCGAAAAGCCGCGTTTTCCACCCTTCCGGACGCGAGGAAGCTCGCGGACGCGGCCGTCCTTGGTGCGTCGCTCGCCGCCTTGCTGGATGTCAAGGCTGGCAACGCGAGGGGAACGACTTCGAGAAAATGCGCATCCACGCTTCATGCGAGTGCCGTGCCACGCCGAAGCGTGCAGTGCAGTGCAATGCAGCGCCTGTCAGGGGCACAGCATCCTAGATAAAACAAGGGCGGCCTGTCATCGCCGTGCAGCGTTTGCAAGACAAAGGAGGAAGCCGGCTGCCGCCCGAGGCTTCGTTCCCTTTCGATCGACGCGCGTCTTTTCCGCCCTGCACACCCATCCGTCCCTCCATCCATCCCTCGATGCCCCGCTCTCACGATTTTTTTCATTCATTCTTGCCATGCTTTCATTCATTCATTCTTTCCATGCTTTCATTCTTTCTTTCTTGCCATGCTTTCATTCTTTCTTGTCACTTGAAGCCGCCACTCGTCCTGCTCTCCTCCCTCCGCCGAACGACTCCCGCCGAAGCTAAAGCTGCCCGAGCCGAGCCTGTTTCTCTCGCATCCGGCCGACGAGGCTGCGCTTGCACGCGCGGGAAAGCAGCCTCGGCGGGACCACTGGGCGGCGTCGCGGCGGCGCGATCCTGGCCCGCCGCAGCCAGCCGGGACACCGCAGGCAGACAGGCTCGCAGCGCGGCGCAGCCTCGCACGCATCCACGAGCCGCTACGAAGCCGCGCGCCTTCCTGCGCCAAGCGCGGCAAGCGCGGCGAGGAGCGAAGGCGGAGAATCAAGAGGCGGCAAAGCAGCGACGAAACCTCGGCGCGGCGGGTGGAAATCAGAGGCGGAAGCCCCGCGCGCTCTGGAAGCCAAGGGTTGCATCGGACCGGACCGAGCGCCCGGGCCGCGGGTCGATCGGCCGGCAGGGAGACTGTGGGACCGCATCCGCCGCCTCGAGCCGGAGACGGGCCGAAGGTGTGGGGTGGGGTGCGGGCCGCAGCGGGGCGTGATGCGGGGTCACTCCTGGCGCGAGCGAGGCTGGCAAGACAAAGCGAGCTCGCCGTCGGTGTGGCTGCAGCCGGTCGGCCGGCCGGTCGGTCGGTCGGTCTGTCGGTCACTCGGACGCCGCTGCACGCGCGAGCATGGCGCAAAGCGAGGGAGGGAGAGCGGGAAGAGAAAAGGAACAAAGCACGGGGGCGCCCTGCGCTGCGGCTCTGCTCTGCTCTGCTCTGCTCTGCTCTGCTCCTGGCCGGCCGGCCGCTTGGTAAGACACAGCGAGGAGGTGAAGGCGGGCGTGCTGCCGCGGAGGCGATCGACTCCTTCTTTGGATCGCAGTCTTCCCTGTCTGTCTTTTTATAGCCCTTGGCTCCCGCGCGTGCACCACCGACGGCCGGGTCCCGCAGCGTGTGTCTCCCCCGCGCGGCGCTCTAGACTGGACTGCCCTCTCCCTGGAAACAGCAGCCTGCCGCCGCTTCCGAGTCGTCGCCACCTTTCTCTCTCTCTCCCTTTCCTGCGAGGCCGCCGCCGCGCCTCGCGCAGCTCGCCCGCCTCGCGCGGCCTCGTGGCTTCGCCGGCGATCGGTCGGCCGGTCGGTCGGTCGGTCGGTCTAGTTTTCGCCAAGACTCGGCGCGCGCGCGCCGCTTAGCTGGGGCCTAGCGCGGCCTAAGGGGACGGCGGCGGCGCGTCCCCCTGTAAACGGAGGCGCAGTCGGAAGAAAGAAGGAGAGAAAGGAGGAAAGAAGGAAAGAAAGAAAGAAAGAGCAGGGGGGAAAAGGAGACTACAGAGTAGAGAGAGGCTGGAAGGAAGGAAGGAAGGAAGGGAAAGGAAAGGAAGGCGATTTTTAGACCGCCGGATGGCAGAAGCGCGGCTTGCGCGAATGTGCAAAGTGGATTGTTGACTTACGGGGTTAAGGGAGGGGGGCGCTGCGAAGCAATAGGCGACAAGGGAATCCAGGGGCGCCGCCGAAGTGGCCGCGCGGCGCGCGTAGCGGCAAACCCAAAACCCTTACGGCGAGACAGCATCCGGACAGACCAATTCAATCGTTTTGGACCTTGACCAACAAGGACCCTGCCCGGAACAGAGCAACGAAGCAGAAGCAAAGTAGAGCAGAGCAGAACAGCAAAGACTAGAGTGTAGAGGACAGTTGCAGACCATGGACTCCTACAGCTTGATGGACGACAGCTTCGCCACTTGGTTCCCGCCCCAGACCGAGGAAGGATTCGGCGGACACATGCACCACGTGCAGGAGGACGTCGCCACCACCGCGCCCGCGCCGGTGGCCGCTCCCGTTCCCGCACAAGCTCCGGCGCAGAGCAACAACCTCGCCATCGACTTCGAGGACGAGGATGCCCTGCTCATGAGGTCCATCGACGACCTCCTCGTCGATGATAACATCTTCGGCGACGTCATTGGCGCCTCGGCCAACGAGGACCCCTATCACCAAACCTACGGCCAGCCTCAGTTCGCGCAGCACCAGCACCACGACATGCACATGCCTCAGCAGCACCAGCACCAGCAACAATATCAGACCGAGGCCTACTGGGAGCTGCCAGCCTCGCCTTCGAGCGACGTCACTCGCACCCAGTCGCCGACCCCAGAGTTTCTCGAGGAAAGCTTTGGCAGCAGCCAGCAGCAGATGCCCTCGCGCAAGCGCAAGCGCGCATCCGCCGCCCTCGCTCTCGAGCTCTTCGCCGACGAGGATACCGACCACACGGACGCCGACGAGGACGACGAGGAGTACAAGCCGCCATCGGCCGCCACCTCGACTACGAACAAAACCTCCTCGCGCGCGCCCAAGGTCCGACGTGTCATGCCTGGCACTTCCGAGTTCAAGCGCGTCAATAGCCCGTCCATCTCGCCCACGGCGAGCTCCACCTCCAAGAAGACCGCAACCGCGAACAAGGGCGAGAAGCCCAAGCAGCGCACCCTGACCTCCAAGTACCGCGGCGTTTGCTGGTACAAGCGGACACAGCGCTGGGTCGCCCAAATCAAGATCCGCGGCCGTCGCAAGCACGTCGGCTACTACAAGGTCGAGATGGACGCCAAGCGTGCCTACGACCTCGCCGTCGCAAAGCTTGCCGCCAACCCCAACATCGACCTCTCCGAGCTCACCAACGTCCTCTAAGCCAGCGAGCCCGCCCGTCTTCGCGAGGCTCCCATCCCCTTTTTCTCTGTCAACATGTGTCCTTTATTGACGGCCGCGAACGCGCCCCAGTGTGACCGGGCGGATGACGCGCGCCGACCAACCAACCTAGCCTGCCCTTTTTTATCTTTTGACTATTTTACCGCCATCTCCTCTCCCTCCATGCATCCATCCGCCTTCCTTCTCGCTTGCCCTCCCTCAATTCCTCCTTCCGCCGCAGACGCTGTCACGGAGGCTTGTCGGAAATCCCGTAAACACGAGCCGCGCCAAGAAAGAAGGCCGGCTTTAGAGGGCTTTAGAGAACTTCGCGGGAAACCTTGCTTCCTTATCCTGGCACGGCATGCGTCGTCGCTCGGGCAGCTTACTGTTTATTAGCTAGCTAGCTAGCTTGCTGCAGCTGCAAGGCAACGCCAGGCAAGGTAAGGCAGAGGAAGGGAAGGGCGGCACGACGCGACACCTTTCTCTGACAAAAGCAACCGGCGTCCACGTCGTAGCCTGCTCTCGCAGAGGCGGACCGCGCCACCCTTGAGGTCTTCGACCCACAAACCAGCCGCCACAAGAATGAACCCAGCCATTTCGACGAAGAAATCAAACAGGGCGACAGAAACAGCGAGCATGAAAGTCTTGATCGGCCAAAGCCAAAGCTGCGCAGGTTTGGCTTGCCATTGATGCTGCAGTGGGCCGCGAGGCAGCCAGACGTCCGCCGGCCAACTGTTTGTGCTGCGCGTCGCGTAGAGCGCGGTGCGGCTGCCATCGAATCGAGCTCCAAAACCTGTTGGAAAGCAGCGGCTGGCTCGGGTCAGGTCACCCGGCCTGCCGGCTGAAACCCCGACCAGGCCCGGCGGGTCCGCCACCAATTTGCCGTTGTTGCGCCCTCTTGGCAGCTGCTGCTGCAACCAGCACCTGGCTGCAGCCAGCACCGGCAGCACCTGCAGCAGCAGAGCGCCACGCCGCGCAACGCCTGCGTCGCACGGGAGCGGGGCACTTGCCGAAGCTTGCAGTGCCCAGATCAGGCTCGATGTGAGGCCGCTTGGCGCGGAATGGGAATACACACCACAAAACACAGAGAAGCCTGCGCGTGCACACAGCCGTGTCTGGCACGGCCTGGCATAGAGAGTAGTAGTAGATCGATCAATGACTCGTGGCCGGCTGTGCCGCAAAGGAACGATACAAGACGGCGCACGGCCGCGACGCGTGCGCGGTGGACGGTTCCACGATCGACGAAAAGGTGCAGACGGCCAAGACTGCTGCATCGTGGAGGCTTGATAGCTTGCCTGGTTGGACAAGGGAATCATCGGCGCTTTCGAGGCCGCCGTCACTGGGCCTCCAGCCCCTCACCCACGCCCTGTACAAGCTGTGTGGACGCGCGCGTGTGGCTGTGGGGAAAATAGGCGCTGCGCGGAACGGGCCCCACACTTAGAGCGGAAGGCTCGAGGTCCCCGGTCCCTAGCGAGACCGGGAGCTCGAGGCCGAGCCCTAAGCGAAGCTCCGCGGAGCTTGTCGGGGACGCGTGAATGATCATCGACCGCGGAGAAAGGGACTGCGCGCTGCACTGCCGACTGTCGTGCTCGAGGAGAGAATTTGGAATGGTAGAGTGAGGCTGGTTGGGGGTGTGGCCGTGACCGCTACGGCGCTGCGCTGCGTGGATGATGTGTCTGCAGGCCGCGGAAAAAAGATAGGAAAAAAAAAGCAAGAGCTGCGCTGGAGCGATGGTGTGACGTCACGCGTGTATGCTCATTGCGCAAGATCGAATAGGAAGGTTTGCTTGTCGAAGCAGGCCCTGGAACTACGCAGGAGCAAGATCGTCAGCATTGGTAAGAGATGAAAGGAAGAGCTGTGCTTGGATTGACCACCACGCCACCTAATTTGTTTGATATGACAAATCGCTCTTTCGCGACACAAGCTTGCTGGTCACACTCGCCGTTTCTATCCATACGCAAGCACAATCCAACCAAGGCAGATATAACTCGTTTCAGTTGACAAAGTTCGATGAGTCTGCGCACAAGCGTAACAAACGATCTCCGACTTCTTGTCTGCTTAAGCATCTGCAAGGACCCGATCGATGAGAATCCTAGTTTTACTTCTCGCACAAACCTGACAAACAGAATTCCTGGCCCCTTGTTGATGTAAGCCTTTTGTTGCAAGGAATCGACGGCTGAAAATCCTATTAAACCAAATAGGGAAATGGACCTTCTCAAAGGCCTGATGTCAGGTCAGGCGGGAAGCTGCTCTAAGAGAGACAAAGTACTGATGATAAACATCGAAGGGGTACGATGCAGCGACAGCGCACCGACCCGCGCCGTGAGAGACGTGCGGAGATCATGGGCGCCATTACACAGGCGCAGAGCTTCGGGTAGTCTTTGCACCCGGACAAGAGCAGGCTTTCATCGAAGCGCTGGTTCAAGATGTAATGGGATTGGCCAAGATCCTGGCTGAGAATAACAACATGCGCAACGCTAAGTGCTGGAAAGACGAAGACAAGGAGATGATCGACAAAGCCGTCGAGACGACTGCGGACGGCGAATATGTGACGCTGATTAAAGAGGTGAACCGGTGCGTGCACGCATGGCGACTGTAAATGGCGCGACACGCAGTATTGAGAACTTGGAATGGCGGAGGAGATCCAAGCAAGCTTGCCGACATTTTTCATTGCACAGATTTACTCTTGATTCATCAGAGCAATTACCGTAAAGCATTGCAGATGCTCGAGGAAGCGCTGTCGATTTGCAAGGAATAATTTGGCGACCGCTCTTACAATGTGTCAAACACGCTCAACACCATCGCCAAAATATATCATGCACAAGGTCGCAACGAGGAGGCCTTGGCATACTTCGAGCAAGCGCTGTCAATTCAAAAGGAAAGTCTTAGCGGCCGGCATCTCAATGTGGCGACCACGCTCAACAACATCGCCAATGTGTACCAAGAACAAGCCCGTTACGAGAAGACCCCGGCGCACTACGAAGAAGCGCTGAAAATTCGCAAAGAAGACCTTGGCGACCGGCATTCCGGTGTGGCGATGGTGCTTCACAACACCGCCATAGTGTACGACTCACAAGGCCGCTACGAGGAGGCTTTGACATACTACGAGGAAGCGCTGTTAATTCTCCAAAAACGTCTTGGTGTCCGGCATCTCCATGTGGCTGGCACGCTTGGTAACATCACCAATATGTGCTTTCACCAAGACCGCTACGAGGAGGCCTTGGTATACTTCGGGCAAGCGTTGTTGATTCAAAAGGGACGTCTTGGTGGCCGGCATCTCAATGGGCGACCACCCTCAACAACATCACCATAGTGTACCAAAAACAAGGCTACAAAGAGGAGGCCTTGGCATACTTCGAGGAAGCGCTGCCGATTAACAAGGAACGTCTCGGCGACCGGCATCCAGATGTGGCGGGCACACTTGGTAACATCGCCAATATGTGCTTTTCACAAGACCGCTACGAGGAGGTCTTGATATACTCCGAGGAAGCGCTGTCGATTTGCAAGGAAAGCCTCAAGGACCGAAATTCCGCTGCGACGATGGTGCTCCACAACATCGCCATAGTATACGACTCATAAGGCCGCTACGAGGAGGCCTTGGCGTTCTTCGAAGAAGCGCTGTCGGTTCGCAAGGAGAGTCTTGGTGACTGGCATTTCGATGTAGCAGACACGCTCACTGCATTACCATTATGCGCCATACACATGGCCATTACAATGAAGCCTTGGTGTGCTGCGAGGAAGTGCGGTCGATCCGCGAGGAGAGTCTTGGCGACCGGCATCCCGACGAGGCTTAAACGCTCAGCAACATCGCAGGTGTGAAGGACTCACAAGGCCGCTACATGGAGGCCTTGGCGTACTACGAGGAAGCGCTATTGATTTTCAAGGAAAGTCTTGGTGACCGGCATCCCTTGGTAGCGAACACATTGCCATTGTGTACGATTCAAAATGTCGCTACGTGGAGGCCTTGGCGGACTTCGAAGAAGCGCTGTTGATTCGCAAAGAAAATCTTGGCGACTGGCGTCACTTGATGGCGACTAGCATCACTTGATGGCGACTGGCATCACTTGATGGCGAAAGCGCAAAAGAATATTGAACTTACTCGCGAAAAGCTTTGGGTAAAAAAAAGGGCGTCGATCCCTCTGCAAAAGTTTGCATTTCTCTGGTGTAGAAAGTAACAACCTCAGAACCACTGTAAAAAAGTTCAAACAAGCAAGTAATCAAGAGTTTCCCCCTCTTTGAAGTTGACTCACTGTTATCGTCATGATCATGACCCTCTCCTCTGCAATTAGATTTAAATCATATACCCTGCGGGGCTAAAGACCGCACGACCTGAAGCGCGTTTTTGCTGTAGATAGTCATAAGACTTGTCTCGCCACGAATGGAGCTCCTCTTTACATGGGAAAGTTTGCCGAAACATCCAAGTCTTGCGAACGCCTTAAAAAGGAGTACTGTCTTGATTGGCAGCGGTGGTCGTTTCAACGGCTTCTCTGAATAATCTCGAAGAAGCGGCTCAGTTTCGGTTTCGACAACACGGAAAGATTGCTTCCGCCTCATGCTTTTGCTGACGAACATGATTAGACACATTGCTTTTTGGAGCAGAGCGTGACTGCGTGCATGGCTGAAAATTCAGGGATGTTTTTCTCCTCGCAACCCAATTTGGTACTGAAAAGTTTGGATTTTCAACGAGATCATACAGCTCAGGACAAAGGCATTGAGGCCTCTCTCTTGCGTAGTACCGGTAATTAGGAGAAGAACAAAGAGCCTCTGGCGAGCTATTGAAATGAGAAGAACAGAGAGCTTTTGGCGAGCTATTGAAATGAAAGGTTCTCGCTCGCTCTCTGGCGACGTGCAGGTCGGTGCACGAATCTGTTCCGTGTAAGTGCGAAAAAACTTCACCAAACATTGCCTCTCTCGTCCTCCGTGATTTACAAAGACCAACCTTGTCAACTTTGCGCTTCCCCCCTCTCACCCACCCTTCTTTCGATCCCCAATCTCTTGCGCGTGTTGAGCACGAGCCAGCCGCGCTGCTGCAGGCTGCTTGTGCCCCCGGCTCTGTAATTGCACCTCAGGGTCCCTGTCTCTCTCTGGCTGCCAGTGTACACCTTGCACGCGCCGTGTCGTACGACTACTAGACGGCAAATAGCGGCTTCTCTTCATTCAACGCGCCGGGTCCGGGGTCCTCGCAGACCTCGCAGACCTCGCGGACCTCGCGACGCCGAGCGTAGCAAACGCTGCCGCGCGCGAGCCTGCCTCCTTC
>KN805423.1:10152-20884 GCA_000818945.1 Schizochytrium sp. CCTCC M209059
CTTTGGCGCCCGCCCGCCTGCACGTGCCGCCGGTCAGAATGGACGAATGGCATGGATGGATAATCGCCGCGCGTGCCCGGCCTCGAGCGGAGCGGCCTTGGCGAAAAGCCGCAGCGCGGCCGACGCCGAGCGTCGCTCCCTGCCGCTCCGCCGCCGCCGCGCCGGTCGCGAGCAGCTGCAGCTGTAGCGTGCAGCAGCTGCAGCAGCGCCGGTCGCAGACCGCGCGTGCGGCGAGCGAGCGGGCCGGTTCAAGGAGCGCGGTGTAGGAGCGACGGCTGGAGAGAGCAGCGCAGAGAGCAGCGCGAGAGAGGGCGGGCGGAGCGAGCGAGCGGGGGAAGGAAGGAAGCGGGGAGGGCGGTGGAGGAAAGGAGAGAGATGCTTCCAGGTCTACGATGATGCGCGTGCGCGCGGTGAAGGTATGGAGAGGCAGACGGGAAGGAAGGTGAAGCAGAGGCGAGCAGGCGAGCAGACCGCCAACGCGGGCGCGGGCGTGCACGCTGCCTCGCGTGGCCTCGCGTGGGCTTGCGTTGCGTTGCCTTGCCTTGCCTTGCCTTGCCTTGCGTTGGCTTGGCTTGGCTTGGCTTGGCTTGGCTTGGCTTGCCTCGCCTCGCCTCGCCTTGCGCTGCGTTGCGTTGCTTTGGGCTTTGCTCTGGGCGAAAGATGCCCGGCGCAAGACGCGGCGTGCCGGCCGCTGGAACTGGGCGCGTCGGCGCCGTCGTCATTGCCGTTGCGGTCTTCGCGACAGTCGTGGGCGTGGTGCGAGTGGACAGCCAACAAGTTACGTACTCGGTGACATTTCGTGACTTCTTGCCGGCGCCGTGCCTCACAGCCGAGGAATACTGCGGCGCATGGGGCGTGTCCGATGCGGACTGCAGCAGTCGGTTTCGCGGGATCGAAAGCGCGTGGTTTGCCTACGACGATCCTAATGACTCAAGAATCACCGGTTTCGCCGTCTCGAATTGGAATGAAGAAACAAACCTGGCGCAATTCTGCCCGTACTGGGATGATCTCCGCACGGGGGCGATTAGTGGGCATCCAGACTTTGAGGCTGACTCGAATGGGTACGGTACTGTCTACGGTAATGGACCCAGCTGCCAAGTCGGCAAAGGTTGTACCTCTCTCGTCTCCGCCACAGTTTCGAATACAGCAGCGATTGCCACGTCAGGCCTGCCAAAGGTGCAACCTTGCGGAAATGATCGATGCGGAGAGGCTATCACGGGCGGCTACTACACACTTTCCAATGTTTCTTACTTTGATTCATGGTACAATGACAATGCCAAGTACAACAAGCGACTCGGGCGCAAGATCATCCTCACGTACCGCGACACCGACGATTGGTACGAGTATGACGCCTCGAATTCTGTATACGATGGTGACGGAAGCCTTTCAAACCCCGAGCGCGAAGACCCCTATTTTACTCCTCTTCAAGACTATGATCATCTCGATCAGACAACATACTCTATGGAAGAGGCACCCGCATGGCCTCACAGCTATCAAATATCCGGAACATCTACGTCTACATTTCACGCCAAGTTCTGGTACACGACCGAGATACAAACCTATTTTGAGTATCGGGGTGGAGAGAGATTTCGCTTTGATGGCGACGACGACGTATGGGTATTCATCAATGATTATCTCGTCGTTGACCTGGGGGGCTATCATCCTTCCAGAACGGGCTATGTTGACGTCGACGACATCAAAGATCAGGCAAATCTCACGCTTGGCGAGACCTACTCCTTTAGCATGTTTCATGCGGAGCGTCACACGGACGAATCCAACTTCAAAATTACCACCACACTTGCTTCCACCTGCAACGTAGTGCAATCAGGGTCAAGGTCTTTTGAATGGGAGTCTCAAGACCTTGCCGCCGACTGGTTCCTCGCACCAGCAGCTTCTTGGGGCACGTCTGGATCATCCCCCGAGCTCGCGATCATATCGTCAGGATCGTACCTTGCAACGCCGTCATACGCCTACTTGACGAAACAGCAAAACGTTGGGGCAGGGTTTGTCATTGAGTTCGAGGTCCAGCTCGCCTCGACGGGTCTCAGCGAAGGATTTGCACTCGTTCTGCATGATCGTGAGGATGGCCTCGACGATCTGCCCGTGTCAACGGGACAAGGCCTCGGATACCGCTTCCTCACCAATGCTGTCGCCATCGCCTTTGATCTGTGCACGGACCGTGCTCAAGGCTCCTGCAGCAAGCAAGAAGTGGCCATCCACTTTGCCAATGAGCTCGGAGCGTATGTCGGGTCAGGTTTTGACACCAAGCGTGTATACGATGGTATCATCCGTACGCTCCGTCGCGATGACGAGACGCACACCATTCGCGTCGAATACCTCGAGACACCGGCGTGGCTTCAGGTCTATGTAGACGACTCGCTGTACCTTCGTCAAAAAGACTTTGTCGTCGAGAATATTCTGGGCAACCGCAACGCATACGTCGGCTTCACCACGGCAACCTCGTCGTCTGCATCGCCACTAACCATCAAGAACTTGACCATTGAAACGGTGTCTGTCAACGCTGCCTCAACGCTTGCTATTGACTTTGATGATGGCGAAGAGATGGACTCCGTTGTGGTCCCGGCCGATGGCGAGGCGTACGGAGGTCCTAGTGTGCAGCTGCGCGACGCGTGCAACAACCCGATCACGTATGGCGGCGACGATGACGTGCTCAACGTTGTCTTTATCGAGAGACTCGAGGCGACGCCATTGCCAAACGAGACGATGGGTCTGCGGCGGGCTCTTGCGGAGGCGTCGTACTATGGCGGTACTTCAATGCCTGCGGTGGTGAACGGGACGGTCGTGGACAACCGCGACGGCTCGTATGTGGCTGCGCTTGTGACAGAGATCCCGGGAACGTACGATGTGTATGTGTGCGCGGGAATCGGTTGCTACTTTGAGGTGGATTTTATAGCTGCGGATCCTTTGGATGCAAACAATACGCTGATGAACGCGACGGTGACGACGGTGGGCGCTGCGTGGTCGGCGTCTGCGAGTCGAGCTGTACGCATGATTCCGCTAACAGCGCGTCCAACGGTCTCGCCCATTCCTTTTGCGCCGACTTCTGATGGTTCGAACGATATGATACCAGTGTATGCAGGAAGTGCAGGCGGCGGCGGCTTTCTTCTTCTGATGCTGGCAGTCTTTGTGCTCTGGAAATTCCGTCGTCGCTGGCAGCGCGATAAGGAATTTATTGAGCAGGGCAAGCTGTACAACTTGGAGCGGGAAGTTCAATACGATCCGAACTCAGAATACAACGTAGTTACAAATATGGTCATGTCAACGAGCGCCGCGATTCAGCGCGAGCGCGCCCGCGGGGCAGCTCTCGACGGCACCATGCCAATCGCGCAGCTGCAGAACGAGCAACAGGAGCTGCAAGAGCAGGTTCGTCTCGAGAAACAGAGACATCAACTCGCGGCGCCACGCGGGACGAATCGTTTCTCGCGCTTTTTCCGCTCCAAGCCCGCGAACGGCCGAAAGGAGTTCTCCGGCGATCGTTTTTCGTTGTAACCTGATCCCAGCGTTGCGAAGACGCGCGTCTGGGACACTCAGAAAGCTTATTGTTTTGTCTTTGTTGTGATTCGCGATCCAATCTGATGCAACCTGCTGCAACTGCTTGTGCACTGTGGTGTGATGTAATGTGATCCGGTGTGACGTGATCTACAAGCAAGCGCTTCGATGCATAATTCTCCTGGGCTCTCGCCTACAGAGTCTCTTTGGGCTCACGCCCTTCTCAAGCCGAACCGGCTGATGTGGAAAGCCACCTCCTCTTTGACTTTTCTTTCCCACCGAGCCCCGCGCCTCCATCAGCATCCTTCTTCATCCTCGCTCCAACCTCGTTCAGTCACCTTCGCTTCTCTCCTTGTTCGTAGTGAGGTCCACGTTCGGCCGGCCACATGCCCCAGCAGAAGAGAGGACGGGACAATCAATTCTCAACTCGGTTAGGTTCGCTCAGGTTTAGCTGTGCACACGCCAGCGGGGTAAGTATAACCTGGTAGTGGCCGCCTCGGCCTTGTACTTCTCGCGCGACGACTCGGAGGCGCAAAACCACAACGCTCGCTGCAGCCTGCGGCGTGCTCGAACCCCTCGCTCGAGAGCTCGCTCGCGCAAGACCGGAGGTGCAGGCAGCCCGAGCGCGGCGCCGCGCGGTACGCAGACGGACCGGGATCGGCGAGGGCGGCGGGGAAGGAGCGCGCGAAAAGCGACCAAAACGACCAACGTGCACAAGCGCGAAGAGCACAAGAGCGCGCGTGCGCGAGGCACGCGGGACGAGAGGTGAGAAGGGGGGAGGGGGGGTGAAGAGGGAGGAGAAAAAGGGTAACGAGGTCAGCATCAGCGCGGGAAATAGTGCCGAAGACCGAGAGGTGGGCACGAGAAGGTCGCGAGCCGGGCCGGACAAGGTGAATAGGCTGCGTTGCTACGCGAAGGGGACCAAGTGAACTGCTTAGGAGAAATTCGCTCTCGTTTGTATTGTTTGATTTGCGCGGAAAGAATCTTATTCTTCATGACGTCGAAGATGACGTCGTCGTCGTCGCCGTCGCCATCGTCAAAGGGCGGGGCTGCACTCGCAATAGTGCTAACCCAAATCCTGCTGGGCGCTGTAGATTCTCAAGCAGAGCAGATCGTGTACTCGGTGACGTTCCGAGATTTTATGCCCTCGGGCTGCGTGCCCAAGGACGAGTACTGCAGCGCTTGGGGGGTCACAGATGAGTCTACATGCAACATCTTCAGAGGCGTCAAACGGGAATGGTATGACTACGAATATCCCAACAACACAGCAATCACCGGCTTCACCGTTCCGAATTATATCTCGAACACCAACCTTGGAACCTATTGCCCGTACTGGGAACACCAGCGCACGGGAGAGATTGGTGGTCATCCTGATTTTGAAGCATATGGGAAAGATAGCTTCTACGTTGATGGTCCGAGTTGTCAAGTTGGCGATGGTTGCTCGTCGGTCATATCAGCAACTGTGAACGAGACTGCTGCAATTTCCCACTCGGGGCTCCCAAAGGTCCAATACTGTAGCTCTGATCGGTGCGGTATGCAAAGTAGCAGCGAGCTTTACACGACGACGAATGCCACGTACTTTGCGTCGTGGTTCAATGATGATCCGAAATACAACAAACGAGTCGGGCGCAAGATGATTCTCACGTACCGCGACACCGAAAATTGGTACGAGTTTAATGCCTCTAACGCCGAGTACGACGGTGATGGCTCACTCTCCAACAGTGTCAGTCCTCATTTTGTACCTCTTAAGGAATACGATAGTCTCTTGCAAGAGACTTATTCGATGGAAGAGGCTCCTGCCTGGCCTCACAGCTATGGTCAGTATACGGGGACTTCGGCTTACCGATCCAAGTTTTGGTTTACCAGTGAGATCCACACCTACTTCCAGTACTCGGGCGGAGAGATGTTTGAGTTCACCGGAGATGACGATGTCTGGGTATTCATCAACAATGTACTCGTTGTCGACCTCGGAGGCCTGCACAGTTCGCGTTCGGGCTCGGTCAACGTCGACTCCGTTCAGACTCTGTGCAACCTCACCTTGAATGAAACTCACCCCTTGATTTACCCCTTGAGCGTATTTCACGCCGAGCGCCACATGAGTGCGTCTAACTTCGCGATTACGACCTCGCTCGCCACAAACTGCAATGTAGTCCGATCTGGATCAAATTCATTTTCTTGGGCCACCCAGAACACCGCTGCAGACTGGTTTCTGAGCCCGGGAGCAGGATCGTGGAACCTTGGTGGGTCGTCGCCAGAGCTCGCTCTCATTGACGCCGACACACCGAATGGATTTCAGTCGTTCGCGTACCTAACAAAACAGCAAAACGTTGGCGCGGGCTTTGTCATTCAGTTCGAGGTCCAACTCGCCTCAGCAGGCGAGAGCGAGGGTTTTGCGCTTGTTCTGCACGACCGCGAAAATGGTTTGGAGGATCTACCCGTTTCGACGGGCGGAGGCCTTGGCTATCAATATCTCACGCATGCTGTGGCGATTGTCTTCGATCTCTGCACTGACCGTGCCGAGGGTAGCTGCACGTCGCAGCAAGTAAGCATTCACTTTGCGGATGAGCTCGGAGATTCTATTGGCCCGAACTTTGGGAGCCAGCACGTCTTTGATGGCATTATGCGCACGCTTCGCAGGGATGACGAAACCCACACGATCCGTGTCGAGTATCTCGAGACGCCGTCTTGGGTTCAGGTCTACATTGATGATTCTCTGTACCTTCGCCAGGATAATTTTGTGGTGGAGAACATAATTGGCAATCGTAACGCTTACGTGGGATTCACGACCGCGTCGTCCTCGGGTTCCAGCGTGTCGCCGCTTTCGATTAAGAACTTAACCGTCGAGACTGTATCTGTGGAGCCTTCGCAAACGCTGTCTGTTGACTTTGAAGATGGGGAGGAAGTGGAGGATCCCGTCCTCGTGCCTGCGGATGGCACATCGTACGGTGGCCCGACGCTGCGCTTGCGGGATGCATGCAATAATTCGATCACCTACGGCGGTGATGGAGACGTACTCCACGCGTTCTTTGTGGAACGACTTGAGGCAATTCCTCTCCCTAATGAGACGTTGAGCCTGCGCCGCGTGCTGGAGGAGGACGAAGAGGAGCTGACATACTACGGAGGTGCACTGGAGCCTGTGTTGATAAATGCGACGATTGTTGATAATCGCGACGGCACGTACACTGCAGCGCTTGTGACCGATGTCCCAGGCACGTTTGATGTGTATGTCTGTGCCGGCGTCGGGTGCTACTTTGACGTCGACCTGAGTCTCACCGACCCGCTTGACGTGAATGGGACCATGAGCGCGACGGTGATACCAATGGATTATGCGTGGACCGCATCATCGGCTCGATCGGTGCGCATGGTCCCGATTACTGCACGCCCGACCGCGTCCCCGATCCCGTTTGCCCCGACCACGGAGGCCGCTCCCAGCAAGGTGCCCTTGTATGCAGGAGCCGCAGGCGGCGGAGCCTTTGCCCTGTTCATGTTTGTTGCCTGCGCACTCCTCTTCGTACGACGTCGCTGGCAGCGCGACAAGGACTTTATTGAGCAGGGTAAGCTGTACAACATGGAGCGGGAGATTCATTACGACCCGAACTCAGAGTACAATGTGGTGACGAAGATGGTCATGTCATCGAGTGCGGCGCTTCAGCGCGAGCGCGCGCGAGCTGCGGAGCTCGACGGCTCCGGTTCCATTGCCAAGCTGTCGGAAGAGAATCAGGATTTGCAGGAGCAAATTCGTCTTCACAAGCAAACTCGTCAGCTTGCTGCCCCGCAGACAGCGAATCGATTTTCACGATTTTTCAAGAGCAAGCCTGCGACTGGGCGCAAGCAATTCGCTGTTGAGGACGATAGTCTTTGAAGATCTTGCGGAGAGGCGCTTTTTCGTTTTGTTTTGTTTTTCTGTTTTCTTTGAGGAAAGGTCGAATTTTAAATGTTGAAATGTTATTGTTTTTGTTGTTGTCGTTGTTGGTGTTGTGAGCATCCAATCAAATATGCAAGCAAGCAAGCAAGCAAGCAAGGCTCCCAGGATTTTAATGGCTCACGGGACCAAAAAGAGACATACTGCACAGCGCAATGATAGTGACAAGAAGGAGCCGGATTGGACACGCTACGGAAAGAATTGATGCGGTGATTGTCGTTGCTGCGAGCTTATTAACGAGTCTTCTTGATGTTGTCGTAATTACTGTGGTGCTACTACTGCTCTTGCTGCTGGCACCCCTGAAAGGTGCGTGCGAGTGTCAAACAATGGATCAAAGAAAACTTTTGTCTCGATTAGGTTGTGAACGTTGCTGTAGATGATGCTCTTTTCTATCGCTTTACCGATGTTGTTTTCATGCTGCGTTTCTTGTCAAAGGATGTGGGCATAATTTGGAAGAAAAAGGAGGTGGAGCGAGGGGCATGGTGATGCGCGTATGAGCCTGTCTATGCTCTTGCATCATACAACACAGGGTTGTTTTCTGTTTGTTGTTTTCTGTTTGTTGTTTTCTTCGTAGTCAATGCCGCTGAGAGAGAAAAAACGAAAAGTCATTCTGTGAGACATGAGGAATGGCCCTCCTTTCTGAAGAGGGGGGAAGGAGGTGAGGTGAGCGAAGCAGCCAATCGCAAACAAATTTGCCCTAGCAGCATTTTTTTCTTTTTTTTCTTCTTCTTCTTCTTCGCCAAAGTGCGCACACCGCAGAGGGGGAGACGTGCTTAGTTTCTCTGACATCCCGGCAACGAAAGGCCAGAGGAAACAAGGTGCAAAGGAGGTCTCTCTCCCACGGTGGGGGTGGAGGTGTTGACAACATCTTTTTCAGCTGTCTTCATGCAGCCACGGGTGCTGCAAGACGGTCTGCAAGGAGAATCGTTCTTTCGGATTCTCACGAAAGATCCCTTGCAGTAAGTCGATGAGACTGTCCGAGGCCGGAAAGTTCCACGTGCGCAGCACCGCTCGGAGCTGGTGCTGCAGAACAATATTTACGTATCCGTCTCGGCGACGCGACGCTCGCGCTCGTTCCCAGGGCGGGGCCTGGAAAATGCACACAAAGAGAGTCACGGCGGCGCTCCACAGATCAACAGAAGGCCCATCATAAGGCTGGTCGCCCCACATTTCCGGCGCTGCATAAAGCACTTTGCCAACAAAGCCCGTGTGCCGGATCGGCGCCCACACTTGTGGACGATCGAGATCCTGACCAACCATGTGAGTGGGAGCGCGCGACATTCGTACCGCGAGTCCAAAGTCGATGAGGATCGGGTGTCTCCCGGTGCCCAGGTCCATGAGGAAGTTCTCTGGCGAGACGTCGCGGTGTGCGATGCCGTGCTCGTGCACATAGACCAGGGAGCTGAGCATGTCACGGAATAATGGTCGCGCCTGGGCTTCCGAAAAGGGGCCGCGCGTGGCAATAATTTCAAAAAGCTCGGCGCCTGCAAGAGGCAGCACGGCATAGAGGTAGTCGTTATCCTCAAAGCACCCGAGCAGTCCAAGTACGTTGGGGTGGCCGGGTTGGCTGAGGCGCTGCTGGAACGAGAGCTCATCGAGCGGATTCTCCTGCACAGGCTGCCCACCCCGGGCGCGCCCATCTGCGACAAGCTGTCGCTGAAACACCTTGATTGCCACCTGCTGTTCGGTCGCGACCAGTTTATTTGCGTCGCCACTACGTTCCGCCCGCACGGAGCGGATGATGTTGCCGTAGATCGTATCGCGGATCACACGCTCAAAGAGGAAGAAGTCTCTGCCGTAGTTGAGCCCCTCCATGAGGCGGTCACCCTGCGGGGTGAACACGGGGAAGCGGCCACGGCTGACGAGCAGGCGCTGCAGCTCGCCGCCAGCCGCTGCGGCCGCGGCGATGCTCGCGCCATCGTTGTGATGAATTTGATGGCCGAACGCGTGGCCTCGCGCCCCCCCGCTGCCGGCTGACGTCCCGGGTCCAGCGCCGGTGCGGCCTGCGTTACTCCCTCGTTGGTTGTTGTTGTTATTGATGATATTGTTGTTGTTGTTGTTGTTGTTGATGTTAGTATTGTTGTTGTGGGGATGGTGGCGATGGCCGATTGCATCGCCGTCGGAATCACTCCCGCCCATCATGGCATCGTCGTCGTCGTCATCGTCGTCGTCGTCGTCATCGTCGTCGTCGTCGTCGACGCCACCGCCGCCAGAGCTCATGCCTCGTGCCTGCTCGGCAGCCTGCTGCTCGAGGAGGTCCTCGGCACGACTAGCCCATGCCTGGAGGTCGTGCAAGTATCGCTCTGTCTCGGACGCGATAAGTTGCATCTGCGAGTGTCCGCCGCTACGCGTCACGTTTTCTCGATCCGACTCGAGCTGCTCCATGACGCGCGGGACGAGCTCGCGGACCTCCTCGAGGTTGCCCTGCGTGATGGTCAGCACATCGGGATCCAGATTCTCACGGTTCAATCGCAGATTCATCCCTCCCTGCTGCATCCTCTCGCCGCCGCGAGGCCGGACCTCGCCGCCTTCTTTCCCTCCGCGCTACGCTACGCCGCGCAGCGCCTCGCCTCGCCTCGCCTCGCCTCGCGCGCTGTGAAGGCGTCCTCGAGGTCGCGCAGGTGCGCCTTGGTGGCGCGCTCGCCCGCGTCGTGATCCCCGTCGGGCTTCGCTCGCTCGGCGCGCCTCGACGGCCGCGCGCGCGGGAAGGGCGCGGGACAGACAGGCAGAGATAGAGAGACAGACATAGAGAGAGAGAGACAGAGAGACAGGCAGACAGGCAGAGAGAACGACGCAGAGAGGCAGGAGGGAGGGAAGGGCGGCGCGCACTTGCGCAGCGGCGATAGCCCACTTGCGGCGCGGCGCGCAAGTACGGAATGCGGCGCAAGTCGGGAATGGTGGCGGCGCAAGTGCAGAATGCAAGTGCAGAATGCAGGCCGCAAGTGCGTGCTCGCCCGCGGTAGCGGCGGCCTAGGGGGGGGCTAGGCCCGCCGCCTCGACGAGTGACAGACAGAGAGATAGATGATCGATCATCACGACGAATGAATGAATGAATGAATGAATGCATGCATGAAACCAGGGCGTCAAAAAGGGGGAATCAAGGCCGGCCGTCCGGGGAACAGGGGGCAAAAGCGTCCCCGAGCCAAGCCGCAGCGCAGAGCCCGAGACGGCGCGCGGGGACGCGCAGACAGAGAGAAGACGGCGCGCGAGGACGCGCAGACAGAAGACGGCGCGCGAGGACGCGGAGCGCGCGGGCGCGCGGCGCGCCTGGCGCGGCAGCGGCGGGGAAGGGCGCGCGCA
>KN805423.1:21138-39067 GCA_000818945.1 Schizochytrium sp. CCTCC M209059
GGAAGGGCGCGCGCAGCGCCGCAGCGGACGGGCGCGCGGCGGGCCCCTCCAGGACGGCGCGGGAGGGCTCAAGCACGGCGCACTTGGGAGGATGGATCGACGGGGCGCGCGATGATTATCGCACGGCATGGCGAGCGCGCAACCACGGCGCCAGCGCCGGCGAGGAGGACGACAAGGACGCGACGCGCGTGGTGCAGGCGGCGGCGGAGGGCGCCGGCCGGCCTGGCGGAGCTGCGCGAGGCAGCTCGGGCCGCCTGCGGAGGCGGAACGAAGACGAAGCCGCAGCAGCGTCGATCGGCCCCGTGCACGCGGCAGACCCGCGGAGACGGGGACCTCGAGCACGATAAACCGTGCTGTGTGCTGTGCGCGCTGCAGCTGCCGCGCGCGAGTTCCTCCTGGCCGCCAGCGGGTTGGAGGATGAAGCGCTCGTGAGGCGGGACGGAACGGACGCGGAGCCGCTCGAAGCGAGCGGGCTGCCGAGCGAGCTTGCAGGCAAGCGACGATCTTGCGGATGACGCCATTTACAAGGCGCGTGTCGTGAGCGCCTCTGAGACTCACGCGCTGCTGCACTGCGACGAGGCCGTCGAGTCGAGCGCGCTGCAGCCGCTGCCGCACGCGGACGCGTGCAGTGCAGTGCGGTGCAATACAATCCAATGCAATGCAATGCAAAGCAGTGCGAGGCAAAAGCCCCGAGTCGCGGAAGTAATGAGAGCGCGAGTGCGTGCGCACCGCGACTGCGACCACCAGCAGCCGGCACTGTCAACAGCGCCGAGTAGGAAGCATAAATAACCGACGATGACCAAGGAAACGAGGGGTTGTCGGCCCGGTCAGCTCGCGGAGCGCAATCATCGGCGTACACCGGAGAGCTATCCTAGAGCTTTCTCTCTCCTGAGCGAGCGACAACCGCGCACTACCTGCGGAGCGCTCAGCCACGCGCGACCTGTCACTCGGATCGATCCGTCGATCCATTGATCGATGCATCGTTGATGGCGACTGCGGCCGTCACTCGTATTCGCATTCGCCATCGCCGTGCCGTGCCGGCCGCTGTCTGTCGCCATGGTCAGTGGCGGAAGCGGCCATGGCCAAGTTGGCACATCTTGCATGCAAGTCCGAGTCCGGCCGGTTCGAGCGCGAAGTCTCCAGGTCGGGTAGGGAAATAAGACTGCACCACCCGCCTCGGATGCGTATTTTTAAAAAATAAAAAACAAGACTCGGATGGCAAGGATGATCTTCGTTCTTTTCTTTCTCTCTCTTGCCTCTCTGTTTCTGCAGAGAAAGTCAGTCCTTGTTCGTTCGTTCTTCGCGCTGCCGGCCTCGCGCGACGATGCGGCGCAACGTAGGCGTGGCGCGCGCGGTGCGCGCCCGCAAGGAGCGCGATGCGTACCAAGGCAAGGGCGCGGAGCTGAATCGCGCCAACTTGGAGCACTTTCAAACGCAAATGGCCGCCTTCAAAAGGGAGCTGGAAAACTTTGCCGTCAAGCACAAGAGGCAGATCAACAAGGACCCCGAGTTCCGTAACAAATTCCAAAACATGTGCAGCAAGGTCGGCGTTGACCCACTCGCCAGCAACAAGGGCTTCTGGGCCGAGGTCCTGGGTGTCGGAAGCTTCTTTTACGAGCTTGGCGTGCAAATCATTCACGTTTGCCTCGCCACGCGCGACGCCAATGGCGGCATCATCCAGTTTGAAGATCTGCTTCAATATCTACGGAAAATCAGGCAGCGGGCCGGCCGCGAGACGCAACAGATCTCCGAAGAGGACGTCCAGCGCGCCATCGCCTCGCTCGAGCCCCTTGGCAACGGCCTTCGCACGGTCAAGGTGGGGCCGCGCCAAATGCTCGTCTCCGTGCCCATGGAGCTCTCTCCGGACCATACGACCGTTCTTGAGGCTGCGCAAACGCACGCTGGTGTTCTTTCCATACCCGTAGTGCAGCGCGATCTCGGTTGGTCGCAGGAACGGGCTGCGCGCGTCCTGGACGCTCTCCAAGCACAGGGCATGACCTGGGTCGACAAGCAGACAAAAGACGGCGTCCCGGCCTACGAGTTTCCTTCTATACAGCTTAACCTCATGTAACATGGAATGCCCCCCCCCCCCCTTCTCTGCCTTGGACCTCAACAATGCAATCTGGAATTCGAAAACAAAACATTTAATTATCAACGAAGAAAGAAGGAAGATACTCGGAATGGCAGCAAAGCTGCATTCACTCACCATCCTTTTTCCTTTCCATTACTTTCTCTCTTTCCTCTCTATGAGAGAGAACATCCAAAGCTCATGGTCTTGCGCGCAACGCCAACGACCCCAGCGACCTGCTGGACGTACTCGCTGTCGCTATAATTTCGTCGAGCAAGCTTGTGTGTCACCTTCTTGGACATTTCTGTCAAGATACGCCCCAGACGCTGTCGTCGCTGACGGTCGCGCGCGGCATCCTCAAGCAGACCAAGGTGTTCATTGCGATGCTGAATGAGATCAAAGGCCAGCTTCTTGAGCGTGTCGCGGTCGTGGCGCAAGAATTGCATCTCCACAGTAGGAACGACGTGACGACCCTTTTCGAGCGCACGAATAGCTTCCGTGCGGTAATAGCGGTACATGACCTCAATGTAGGGCTCGAGGGTGCCCTCTGCGCGCTGTTCCTGCTGCTCGGCATCGAGATTGAAAGCCCACACGATGCGCGAGTCGAAAAAGGCCAAAACCGAGACCAGCTTGGTAAAAGCCGTATCCTCGCTATCGCCTGCGAGTGCATCTGTCAAGTACACTGTGTACGCCTCGTAAAGCTCAGCGTACGAGGGCGGTTCCTCTGTGATTTCCTCGATCGAACTCGCTCTTCTCCACCGACGCCGCCACTTGTACAGTGGCTTGTTCCACTCTGCCATGACGTTGTTCGAGTTCCACTTGGTGAAGCACAGAAAACACGTACTTTGCAGCTCTTGAAAGAGTTCTGTAAAGGTGAGGTAGTTCCCTACGATGGCGGGCGTGGCGCGTTCGCGCAGGTCCATGGCCATGAGCACGTTACTGATCACCTGCATGCGGTTGATGGCGTTGGTGGAAAGCATAATCTGCTCAAGGAGCTCGACATCAGTGACACATGTATCCGCGCCAAGGCCCTGCGTGTCAATGTACGACATGAGGTGTCCATCTACGCGGCCATCGCGAAGATGACTTCCTCTGGTACCCTGAGCTTGGCCACCCGACACCTTGCACACGTCTGCAGAGTTAAGAATGGTTTGCATCGTCGAAGACTTGCCAGCGCCGCTGTTGCCGACGATGATTAGGTTGAAGCTGAGCTCGGGGGCATGCGCAGGATCGCTCCAGTGACTCTTGCGGTCTTTGTTGAGGATGAGCGCTTTGCTGATTTCGAGCTCAATACGGCGCACTTCGATGCGCATCTTTTCTTTCATTTTGCCAGCTTTGCTCATTTTCTTGAGAAGGCTTTCCTTTTCTGCCTCAAGAGCGCGGACCACGTTCGCAGTGTCCTGGTCTACATTTGCCAGAGCTTCCTCGCGCAAAACAACCAAGACGGGCTCGAAGCGAAGATGGCGCGCGGAATCTAGCATTTCCTGGAAAGCCTCGGAACCATAGTCGGGAATCTTGGGAAGTGTCGCTCGTGCAGCCTCTATGAGGTCCTTGCGCGGAGACCGCAAGATGCGCATGCAGACTTGTGCAAATTCCGGGTTCTGGTCCACAAACATATGGCCATCCTTGTCATGAAGACAGGTCTCTTCGCCTCGCGCGTATGCTGCGAGTAACCAATCTACACGGCCAATGGTCTCCATTGTCGACGCAATCATCTTGCCTCCGATGTTAAAGTGAATGACCTTTTCCACGTTGTTTTCAAGCTTGCGCTTGATGCTAGATAGTGGGCTAGTGGTGCTTTGTGAGTTGCCTGCGGTCTTCTGGTTCTCTGCGTCGGCGAACGCAGCAGAGTCCTCGGTGGGTCGAAGTGCGTTTTGTTTGATGTCACTTTCGCTGCTCGATTCCTTGTTGGCGAAGTCAGCGCTCTCAGTGTCCCAATCGGCCTCGTCTTGATCATCTTCGTCCAGTCCCGGTACGTCCGAAGACATGAGAGTAGTCTTTCCCGAGTTGAGCTCGATGGTCTTTTCAGAAAGCTCAATGTCTCCCCAGTCTTCATCCTGAGCGTCCTCGCCAGTAAGGCCATTTTCGCTCGTGACGGCTTCGCGGAAGCGCTCCAGAACCGCCTCCGAGTCGAGGGTTTTGGTAGAGAGGTCAATCTCGGATGGGTCCACGGCCACGTCCCATTCTTCGGCCGCGGTCTCGCGAAATTGCGCGAGCAGCGCTGCGGCGGCATCGTTCTTGCCACTGGCTTCGTGCAAATCGTTCTTCTCGCCCTTGGCGTTCTTCAAGTTGTCGTCGAGAGGCTGGGCCGGCTTGCTGAGGCCCCCGCACAAGGGGACCTCGATGCCGACGTCTTTCTCAGCAAGCTTCGCGGCCTCCGCATTGGCCTTGCCGCTAAAGCCCGCGACATTCACCACTGCGGTGGTCTCCCGCTGCCCCCTGGCATCCGAGGCCGCGACCGCGACGGCGTCCGCCATCGTCCCCAGCGACCGGTCGCACGCAGGCTGTCGAAAGCAAGTGCCACTTCCCCAACTCGCTCCTCTCCGGGCGACCGCGCGAGCAGGCAGGCGGGCAGGCGGCCAGCGCACGCACGCAGGCAGGCACGCCTGAGGACCCTGCGCGACTCGCTCTACTCGCGACGACTCGACTCGGGTCTGGCCGCGGCACGCGACGCCCGTCTGCCGCACGCCGCGGCCCTCGACCAAGGCCCGTGCCGCGCTCGCACTTTCGGCTTGGCTGTTAGTCGCTTATAGTAATACTGCTACGGCTACGACCCGTAGCAGTACGTACTATAGGCCTAGAGGAAAGAAATGACTACGGCCTGAGGTGATGCGAAAAGTGACCGGTAAGAAGCGCTGCTGCCAGTGCCAGTAGAGTGCCGCCCCCAGTAGCGACCGAAAGGTAGGGCTAGTGTACGTATGCCTCGTGCAGCACATACGCCATGGATGGAGACTTGGGCTTGCGAGAGAACGTGGTGTTCTGATTTGACTTGGCTTGACTTGACTTGACTTGACTTGACTTGCTATGAATGCGGCAGAGAAATGGCAATGTCAGTCAGAGAAATTCATGAGTTCTTTCCATCGAGTTGGAGGCAAAGAAAGCAAATATTTTGAATGCATGCATTCGTAGCACAGTTCGCGCTCTTCGTCCACACTCCACGGAGCGACAAGGTGTATATTCCCATGAGAAGCGAAATGTGGTGCAAGACTCAGAGTGACAGCTATTGCAATAAAGAGACAGACGAACCTATGACGCCGCTGCGACAGCTCTCACGAAACAAGAGACATGCTCGACAAAAAGTTCATGCGCTTTCAAGTGCGTGACGGTCAAGGTTCTACACGACGCTATGCACACAAAGAAAGCTGTCTCCACGGCCACGGGCAGCTTTGGCAAAGCAATTCTTCTCGAAAAATCTGGCAACGCCCTGACTCTCTGCGCAGTTAACATTGAAGCCGTCCAGCTCGGGGCATCATCGCCGCATCAGGCCAGAGGAGATGATGGTCCACACAACTCATGGAGATCACTCATTGGCTTGATCTCTCTCCGCCACCACCATCCGCAATGCGCAAACCCTATCTATGCCAGAACCATCGCTTTCGCTCGCATCTGCAGCATGCGGCGCGGCAAGTCGCGGCGCGATAGCCGACCTGTCGTTCGCCGTTGCGGCGTCGAACTCCGCGTTCGGGGTCTCTGGAGTTCGGGGCTTGCAAGCTGACCGTCCAACAGCAACCAACCCGTGCTTGCTGGAGGAGAGACTCGGACGAGGGAGAGAGACCTTGCTTGGCAAGTCCGGAACCCAAAGTCTGGCCGCCTTGCGCGCGAGAGGGGTCGCCGCGCAGCGCGAGCCTGCGGACAGCGGCAGACGGAGAGCGAGCAAGAGCTTGCGGTCCGCGCGACAACGCGGGAGCGAGCGAGCGAGAAGGGTCTCCGGAAGGTCGGTCCAGCGAGGAGCAGAGCTGAGCCTCTTGGAAAGATGAACAGCGCAGGGGCTGCCGCCACGGCTGCGAGAGGGTTCGCGCCCGGGGCGACGGACCGCACGGCTACATTTTCGACGATTTGGAACACGACGTACTCGATGCGCGGCATGACGGCCATGCTTAAGACGCCGTCGCTGTGGAGAATGATCATTTGTCCCATCATCATGGCGGTGATCTCTTCGATTGCCATCTTCATCGTGCTCATGGCCACCGTCTTCCCTGCGCAGGCACACGCAATGCACAACGGAACACGGATGAGTATGGCGTGGTCTTGGTTCGTCTCGTTTGTTGTAACCATCGCCGAGACGGCGCTCATCGTGACAATTGTCTTTGTTGCGATCTTTGCTGATCTCCAGCAGCGCGTCTTTGACAAGACGTACGACATGCGCAAGTCCACAGAGGCGTCCATGAGCCAGAAGCGCCGCGAGCGCTGCTGCCCATGCTGCTCGGGCTGCAACTATCTGCTTGTCCTACGCATCACTCTCCTCATTGTCACATCGCCGCTCAACATTGTCCCGCTTTTGGGTCAGTGGGTCTGGTCACTCATCAATGGCAACTTTTACGCGTGGTCATTGCACGAGGACTACTTTATGCTGCACGGCATCACGAACTATCACGACCAGCACCGCATCGTACGTCGTCACGCCTTTTACACATCCTTTGGCACGACCTCGATGTTTCTCGAGACAATCCCCTTTGGCGTGGGCACTTTTTTCATGTTCGCGAACGCGGCGGGAGCTGCAATCTACGCTGCTGAGCGCGAGCCTGCATTGCAATTTTTACGCAGCAAGGGGGAGGAGGTCGATGGAATCACCATGGCCTGAGTCAATAAGTTGTCGACCAGAGGACGAATAAACGATCGAGTGAATGATCAATCGAGTCACCACGCGATCGATCTCTGTTCCGTTTTTGTCTTTCATTTCTTTTCTTTTTTTAACTTCCTTTGCTTGGATCCATAACACGGTTCATGTGAAGTAGACCTAGACCGTCACGGAGTATGACATTGATATAAGTTACGAAGAGATTTAAGTTCAACCAGAGATTTCAGAAATTCTAAAAATCAGGGTCTATGACGGCGATCCTAGCAAAAACCTAAAAGTCCGTGGTCGACAAGACACGCGAGACTTTCATTGCGGTGCATGTTCTGGGCGTCACTCTCCATGAGAACAATCCAGGTGACCTGGTCCAAAACTTTGCGATGAGGGACAGCGGGAACATTCATCTCACCCGTTTCCGGAACGCTACCAGGTTGCTGATCGTGCAAATGATTTGCAAGACTTCGAAAAGCACTTTCTTTCTCCCTGACTGACTGCTGGAAATTCTCTCCCTTTGTTGCTTGCAAAATGGTTACATTCTGCGGCATAGGATGGATCCCACTGCCCAAAGAGTTCGCGATTTGTACGACGATGTTTTCGCTAGTCGTACCAGCTCCAAGATGGAGCATTTGAAGAGCAAGCGCGAGATTGCTGAGCACCCATACATGCAACCCGTCGCTGCGGACAGCCTAGTCCTTCTTGGCGCGTCTTGGGAATGGACCAAACTTCGTTTATCTTCGATTGAAGCGTTTCGAAGCCTTTCGAGGCGCCATTGCGGTGTTTGACACGACTCTCACCTGCTAGAGTCGAAGGGATTGCATCGTCTACTACTACAGACGAATGAATTACTTTGATTCAATCATCGCCTATACCCTCTTACTATACTCTGGCTCAGTCACTCAAAATCGCTGTGCTGTTGGCTGACCATGACTGACAAGCTGGCCAGCCACCATCAGCGTGAGCGTGCGACGAGGGCAAAGATCGTGCTCGCGGTATAATCATTTTTTCGTTTGTGCAAGCACGTTGTGCACATGTGCTGGTCGCACTCACACAGACTAGCTAGCTAGCTAGCTAGCTATAACTAGTTGCGTCCCAGTACCACCGCCACTGGCACCAGCACCTGTGCTTTGATCCGTGCCAAGCTCCGCCTCCGAGTCTGCCACGCAGTACATTGTTCCGGTCCGCCGGCGAGCCTGTTGGCCCTCACTCCCTCTCCTCTCCTTTCCTCGTTGCTCGGAGCTGCGACCCAAGCGGTCGCTGCCGACGTCGTTGCCGGGGCCGTCGATGTCCAGCGCACCGTTTTTGTCGAGCTACTTACTACCAGTGGCCCCGGCACGGACAAATCCTCGCGGGATCCTCTCTACAGCATGTATACGCGCTCTGCTCTGCAGACCTAGGCGAAGGTGAAGGAGGCGAAGAAGGAGACGGCGAAGACGACGCTGCCGCTGCCGCCGCGGCCGCCGCTCTTCTGCTGCTCTTCTGCTGCCTCGTTACCCGCCATCTCGCCCTGCAGAAGCAGTGGTACCTCTGGGGCAGGCGAGCAGCGCGTGCACGCCGGCGTGCGCTAGGGTTTCCCGTACCAACCCTCTAGCGCACGGGCGGTCCGCACCCGAGCCGCCGCAGCCGCACCTTCATTGAGCGGCGGCGGCGGCGTCCCTGCAAAGCGCGATCTCCGCGCCTGCCCACTCGCAGCTGGCCGGAGCCCTCGCAGCTGGCCGGAGCGGCGCCGCTCTTGGTCCGAGCCTCGAGACCTCCGCCGGTCCGCGTTGGGCGGAGTGCGTTCGCCTGGACGAGACGAGACCAGACCAGACGGTCCAGCCCGAGAGAGGCACGGCCCGGCGCTTCGCCTCGCACGCTCGCTCGCTCGCTCGCTCGCTCCACGCCCACTCCACGCCCGCCCGCACGCACGCACGGGCTGAGCAGTTGCAGCTGCCGCGACGCGAGAGCGCGGGAAAGCGGAAACGGCGAGGCCCGACCGAGCGGCGCGAGCTCGGAGCGAGCAAGCGAGCTTTCAGCAAGCTTTCATTCAGTAGTGTACGTATAGCGCGCATAACCTACCTCGTCGAGGGAGACCTGGTCGGCGACGGCGACGCTTGGGCCAGGCCTCGCGGCTGCCAACGCCAGCGCGACGCGGCCACAGCCCAGGAGCGCAAGGAGGCGGGTGTTCTTGCGAGGAGCAGACGCGAGCGAGCAAGCAAGCAAGCAAGCAAGCAAACGAAAGCCCCTGCGGTGGAGCTGCAGAAGCTGGGAAAGCGGCTGCAGGAGGGACACCAACCAGCACCACGACGACGACGACAACGACGACGACGCCGACGGCGTGCAGAAGAGAGATACACGCTGCAGTGCAGTGCTGTGCTGTGCAGCGCTGCGCAGGTGCAGGTGCAGCGGCGGTGCGGGCGGGCGGGGCCTGGTTGTGCGGTCCGCGCCGAGGCGAGGCCGGTGAGAAGAGCGGAAGCAGCTGCGACGCCGCACTGCGTTTGCGAGAGCGTTGCAGACCCGAAGGAGGCGGCATGCTGGGGCTCTTCGCCGCCTCGGCCACGCACGGGAGTGGGGGCGAGGCGAGGAGGAGAGGCAGCAATATCAGTACCAGCAGCAATTCCGAGTCGCTGCCCGCGTGGAGGCGGCGGAGGAAAGCCCCGCTGCAGGCAACCACGCCGACGCCCGTGCAAGAGACCCGCGACGACCTGGCCATGGTCGAGAAGTCGATCGCGCCGCGGAGGCACCGGCGCAACCACTCGGAGATTACGCAGACCGCGACGGCTGCGCTCAAAGAGGTTGCCAACCTCGTGTCGCTGCATCACAACAGCAGCAGCAGCAGCAACAGCAACAGCAACAACTACTGTATCAACAACGACAGTCATCCCGAGCAGGAAACCCCCTTCGGCGACGATGAGAGCCACATGAGCGAGAACTTTGACGAGTCGGACGAGGAAAGTCGCAACGAAAGCTCAAACTTTTCGCAAACGCCCGCGGATCTCCAAGCGTCGAGCGTCTTTAGCACCCCTGATCGAGTCGGTCGACGAGCTCGAATCAAGAGATGGTTGGCCAAAGTTCGCGATGATCATACAAGCATCACGAATCATCCCAAATCCACCAACAGTCCCAGCAGCGGCATCGAACCAACATTGAGCCCTGGCTCGCATGTAAAACACACCAATGCGCGAGCAGAGCCCAAGGAAAGGGAGTCCGCTTTGCCTTCCCCAGTGCTCTCGAGCGCAAATCAGGGAGCGCTCTTGGGAAACGTCAGTGCGCAGCGGCGTCGCAAGGGCGCGCACCGCCGATCGCGGAGTGTCCTTGTGGGATCTCGCGAGGCGGAAACCTACATTGACGAATGCCTCTCGTGGGACCAGGCCAAGCAGCTTCGAGGACCGGAAATGGAGGCGCCACCCTTGCCTCGGGCACCCCCATTGCCAGCAAAGCATTCGAGCTCGAGGTCTGCGCCCGGTGAACGCGTTGCACCACCTCCGCTCCCGCCATTTCCGCCACATAAACTAGCTCCTTGCAATGACTTGCATTGTCTCAATGCCCGTGTCGGAGAGCGGGATCGCAGGAGGCCTTCCGTGTAACCTAACCTTTCAATGTCTTATATTCTCCCGCCACATCCACATCTTCCTGCTTTGGCATGCCATTGACGCCCGCGTCTATTTTGCGGTTCCGAAGCTCTTCTCTGATTCTGCCACACAATCCAGACCCTTGCAATGACTTGCGTGTCGAAGTGAGGGACGGTGAAGGTAATAGTCGTACCGGACCATGACACGTCGAGCCGCTATTCCTCGTTTTCGTTTGCGGTGTTGCCAGTATGCTCGCCATGGTGCTGCAATTGGTTGTACTTTTGAATGATCCCGCGCAAAAGTGGAATGAGCGTGGCAAAGATGATGGCCGCCACAACGACGGCAGCCCAGGCATCGGCGAGCCCACCGTCGACGCCAGATACAGTCATGGATACTACGGCCGCGACGATCACAGCCACGCTACGCATGGTGTCAGCAAGTACGTGCGTGTACGCCGAGCACATGTTGGTGTTGGACTGTTCAACCTTACCTCTGTTTGTATTCTTGTCATCGTCGTCGCGATCCACAGTCTCAAATCCTAGAAATCCCTTGATGCGGACAAAACAGAAGACACTCAGCGCGTCAATGCCTAGATTGACGCTACTGAAGATGAGCATCACTTTGTCGTCGGTGGGGCCAGAAGGAATCTGTGCGGAAATGACCTCTACAGCCTGATCAATAATAAAAATGCTTGTTGCCACGAGGCCGGCCACACTCACGAGAGGAATATAGAATTCCAATCGAAATCTTGTGCGCTCACGGATGCCGCGACGTTTGCAATTCTCGGCAACTAGATTCATGCCATACGTGGCTGTGTCGACAATCATGCACGCCGCGTCACCAAGAAGCGACAGACTGTCGCCTGCAAGAGACATGGCGAGCTGGGCGGCCGCAAAGCACCCGAAAAGGACAAGTTCGAGGGCGAGCAGCTTCATGTTGCGCTCATGTGTCGGCGGCGCATCAACGCAGTCATCGACTTGAAACGCAGGAGTTTGTGGTGATGAAGTTGGCGAGGGGGACGAGGAGGCGTGGTGGAGCTTTGTTAGCGCCTTTGAAGAAGAGCCCGAGCCCTCAAGGTCGACCGTCACAGGTCTTGCGTCACGACCATCACCCTTTCCCCCCTCGTCTGGGTCTACCTCGTGAACGAGCATCGCGACGTTCGTGTTTTGCTGCAGCCTTGCGGCGCGATGCGATGGAAGGAAGAAGATTTTGCGATCATAATGTACAAGAACACTTGAGCTTTCCAAGTCCTTCAAAAAGTTCCCGGCATTGGCGGCAGGCAGCCTGCCTTCATTAGTACTAACCTAGCCATTCCCTACTGCGATGTCTGTGATTGGCGAGGTGGGCCCTCTTGCTGTCGGCATGGCTGCCAGCAGTGATAGCAGGCAGGCAGCAGCAGCGGCCAGGGGCCACTTCCAAGTTGACCACGTGGTTCGCAGGCTGAACTCCTGCGTCAAGCTTGAAAAGAATGGCGGCGCGCGCACTTTTCAGCGCGGGGGCAGCTATTATGTGCAAAATATCACCGCGGCGGCCGCATCCATCTGCCTATATCTAGCCGAACGTCCCGCTTCGGCCGAGCTATGCATCAAAGGTGCGGAAAGTAGAGTGGCTGCATCGATGGAGGAAAATGTCGTTTGTTCGGCCTGACACTCGCAAAATGAGTGCTTTCGATGGCCATCGATGGATGATTGTTTCATTTAAATCAGGTGGGAACCGTGAGTGGCATGACCATGTCAGAGCGAAAGGAATGCAAATGTTGCCGAATTGCTTGGTCGGCTGCAAAAGGGAAAGTAAAGAAAGAAAGCAAAAAAGAGGAAATTAGAATAAGAAAGAAGTCCGTCCTACGACTGAGCGTCAAGCTTACGAAGTTGACTGATCTTTTGCACCATGCCGCGTACAAGAGGAATCATGGACAAAAAGATGACGATCGAGACCGCAACGGCAGCCCAAGCATCGGCAATGCCCGCATGGACATTTTCACCTTTGATGGAAACGATGGCAGCGACTACCACCGCAGAGCTGCGCATCGTGTCTGCCGTAACGTGCGTGTAAGCAGAGCACATGTTCATGTTGCTACCGGTACGGATCGAGTTCGGCTCCGCGTCAGGCGGAGTCACTTCATCGACCGTGCGAAAGCCGCAGCAGCCCCTGGCACGCACAAAGAAGAACATGCTCACCACGTCGATGCCCAGATTAATGCTGCTAAAGATGATCATGATGATATCGTCTGTTGACTCGTCAGCCAAAGGACCTGCAGAAATTGTCGCGGAAGCATCATCGATGATATATATGCTTGTCGCGATAAGGCCACACATGCTTACAAAGGGGATGAAAAGCTCCAGACGGAGACGCGTGCGCTCTGTCACGCCGCGCACCTTGAGTCGCTCGGCAATCATGTTCAAGCCATATGTCACTGCATCGACAATCATGCACGACGAGTCTCCGATAAGCGAGAGACTGTTGCCCGCGATGGCAAAGATCATTTGCGCGATAGCGAAGCCTCCAAAAAGAATACAGACCAGCAAAAGCAAAAACATGTTGACACGATGCACAGCGGCCTCGTCATTCGACTTGCACTCCCTGTCGGATGCCGATGGCGGGCATTCCCCCATGTCTTGAGGAATTTCCACAGCCTCCACGATGACTTCTTCGACATCGCCGCTCGTCGCGCTCATTTCAGGCCTTCTGTCACCGTCGCCGCCACCATTTTTCGGGCAAGCCTGTGTCTGCTGCGGCCCTTGTTCATACTGAGGCTGCTCCGCGAGCATCCCGGCGCCTCAGGGCTCGCCTATCCTCCCCCTCTCTTCTCCTCGTTGAGACCAAGGCTCGACGCTGTGATAGTGTTTTCCCCTGCCCTTGGAATTCTGCACGGACGTCTCGCGCCCTGCCAGCGAGGTCTCGTCCGCTAGATCCTGGCTGCGCCGCGCGAAGCAGGCCGTCCGTTGGCGGGCGTAGCCGAACCCGGGCGTCGCGGAAGCCGCGGTGTGCGAGGTGCCCTCTTCTTCACGGCGCCGAGACGAGGCCGCGCGGGTTCGGCATGGCGGCCTCCATGGGGTTCGGGCGCGCCATGGACGCGCTGTGTGCCGGCGCACGCGCGCTCTTGGCACCCGCGCGCGCGGCGAGGGCGGGGCGGGACCTGTGCAAGCAGCGCGGGCAGCGCGGGCGCGCCGGAGACGGCCCGCAGGGTCTGGCGGCGGCGTGTGCGGCTGTTGGATTGGGTTCGGTCAATGGCCTGCGCTATTTGGCATTTGGCAGTCTGCACAGGCACAGGCAAGCCAGCAAGCAGACACATGCGGCGAGGTGAAGAAAGGCGCCATCTTCTTCATGGCCGTCACCGACGTCGAGCACGTCTCTGGGCCTACCGCGAGAAGGAGATTCGCGGGCTCAGGAGGCAGGAATCGTGGTGACCCGGGCAGGAATCACTTTCAGGCAGGCAGGCAGGCAGGCAGGCAGGCAGGCAGGCAGGCAGGCAGCTGCAGACAGGGGCAGGCATGGAGGTGGGGATCGTAGAAATGGTATGAGATTATGATGCGGGGCAAAAGATCATCGAAATCTTGATGAGTGAGGGCGTTGCTGTGCAGATGATCGATCATCAGAGAGCGCGCTAAATGGCGGCGATCTTGATGTAGTCCTAGACGTGGTCGCAGGACCCACGCCTGGGGTGGATAAATGGATGGATAAATGAATGAATCAATGTTTGAATGAATGAATGGAAGCGTCTTGCAACGTGATCAGGATCGAAACAATGGGGGGGGGCTCAGTCGCTAGGGTCGGTGAACAACTAACTGACTGGCTGGTGCATCGTGAGTGGGAGGGAGGAAAGGAGGAATGGTTCCTTTCCTTCCCCACCCTGTTTTTCCTTTCTCACTGTCAGCGTCAGCTAAGGCATGCCACACGCCAGGGCGGCAGTCGCAACCAGCAAGCAGCAAGCGATGGAAAAAGCACAGTCCAGACTCGGGGATTTCACGGGGTTAGTATACTCTTTGCATGAAGTCGCGCCATCGACGGCACGTCTCTCTCTCTCATATCATTATTGGTGGTGCTTGAGCTGGCGGTATTTTTGCACCAGGCCCCTGAGCAGGGGAAAGAGCGAAAGAAAAATGATGACCGAAACCGCGACAGCGGCCCAAGCGTCGGCAACGTCGGCATTGATAGAGTCAAAGGAGAGAGAGAGCGCGGCTGCAATCATGACCGCAATGCTACGCATCGTGTCCGCAATAACGTGCGTGTAGGCGCTGCACATGTTTGTGTTGGATTTGTGCTGCAATGCAATGGAGGCGCGTTCCGGGGCGAGCAGACTCTGCTCCATGTGGCTGTCCGCGACGAGCATCGCGCCGCCTTCGTTACCATTCATGCTGTAGCCGAGGTCGCCGTCAGCTTCTTCGTCGTCCACGTCGTCGTCCTCGCCGCCATGCCCAGCCTCGGCCTCGAGCACGTCCGTGACGGCATAGCCAAGCAAGCGGTTGACCCGAGCAAAGTTGAAAACGCTAATGACGTCGATGACGAGATTGACCGTGCTAAAGACGAGCATGGTGGTGTCACCAGTTTGACTCGAGGCCGGCGGGTTGAGAATGGTGGTGATGGCTTGCTCGAGGACGTAGACGCTCGTGGCAAAGAGCGCAGTCACGCTGGCGAGCGGGATGAAGAGCTCGAGCTTGATGCGCGTGCGCTCCGAGATGCCGAGACCCTTGCGGCGCTCGGCAAGCATGTTAAGCGCGTACGTGAGCGAGTCAACGACCATGCTTGCTGCATCTCCCAGTAGCGAAAGACTTGAGCTTGCAAACGCCGCAAAGATCTCCGCGAGCGCGAAGCCGCCAAAGAGCACGAAGACCACCGCGAGGAGCGCCACGTTCCGCGCATGGTGCGACCGCCGCACCGCGTCGCCGCCGTCCTCTGCGCCTCGCGACACGGCCGCCATCTTTCCGTCGCCGCCGCCGCCGCCGCCGCCGCTGCTGCTGCTGCTGCTGCTGCTGCTGCTGCCGCCGCCGCTGCTGCAGTCTCCGCGTCGCGGGCGGTCTCGGGGTCAAGTTCCGCGTCTGCTTCGGCGTCCGCGACTTCCTCGCTCGCTCGCTCGCTCGCTAGCTGGCCACAGCCGACTGGCCTGCGGACCCACGGCCGCGTGGCGCCTCCCGCACGCCTCGCGCGTGCACGTGTCGTGCGGGGCTGCAGCAGCTGCAGCTGCGCGTGTTCGCTTGCTTGCTCGCTTGCTTGCTCGGGCCTTGGATTTCGAGACTGCTATCCGAATGCCGTCTTGGCTCTGTATAAATTACCATAGGTGCCAGAGAGCGCACGATACGATACGTGGGCACGGCGACCTGTGAGCATCGGCCGCGTCGAGACAGCGCAGTCATTCATCTGCAGCGAGCGTCGCACGGGACTCCCGCCCGGATAGTGGCAAGGCAAAGGCAGCGACGGGGCTGAGGCGAGTGGAATTTGTGCGAGAGGGTGTGGCCTGCGCAACAGAGCTTCCAAATGGACGGAGAAAAGACAAGCTCACGCCGATCGATGCGTAGCACGGCGCTTCCGAACGTGGGGCGCAGGTCGAGCCGCCGCCGGCCGAAGAAAACGCCGGGAGCGACGTTTGTCAGCTACTCTGCGTGCTGTGCGATGCGGGCGAGCGGGCTCAAGTCGCCGAGTATGCTCGCTTCCGGTCCTTTATGGGTGTCATCAGCAATATTAACCCAAATGTTCTTGACGTTTACTCTTTGGCGGCAAGCTTTGGCTGAAGACAAAGCAGAAAGTCTTCAAGTTTCTTGGCTGCATCAACCAGCCAAACTGTTGATGGCTTTTTCGTCGTCAAAGGGCTAGCGACTGTCTTGTGCTTGTTCTCGCCTCGCAACGCCAATCTTCCCTATAATAGTACACACCTTACGAGAAGGGGTCCTCGCGGGGACGGCAGGTCTTGGCCAGTGGTCGAGTGCAATGGTCATTGCACGCAAAACGGGATCGACGACCCTTTCGCTCTTGCTCTCTCTGTCTCGCCCGGCTCGAGGGGGGCTGCGCAACGAGACGAAACAGGCCGAGAGGACACGAGGCCAGCACGAGGATCGAGGAGACCGCACGAACCATGACTAGCAAAGAAGAAGACCCCTTTCGTGTGGTGACGGGCGACATTCTGGGCCTCGTCAAGGTCTGGGCGCCCACGAGCGGCAAGACTCTTGTGCGGAGCGGCAAACCTCGCCGCCTCGATAGCATCGAGGCGCTCGCGTGGGCTCGGGAAACGCAAGAAGACGCAGGCGTGCTCGCTGTCCTTCGCGAGTCGGGACTGCGCCTGATCCGACTGCCTCTGGCGCTTGGCGCGACTGGGCCCTCGACGACCGAGGGCCAGGGCAAGGGCAAGAGCAAAGGCAAGGACAAAGGTAGGGGCGACGAGGAAAAGGAGGACGCCGGCAAAACTGTCTTTTTCGAAGCGCCTGCACCAATTCAATGCAAGTCTGTCAAAACCGGGAGTCCGTGCACAGGGCTCGACGTACTTCCGGATCGCGTGATTGTTTCAAGTGCTGACGGCACGGTTCAAATCGCAGGCTTTGACCCCGACGCGACCAAAGATGAAGACGTCTTCGACTCAAATCTTATCAGTAGTCACAAATTGACCGGCGAGGCCTTTTCGCGCATGCGCCTCAGCCCCACGAGTGGCCTTTTGGCCGCCGGCGGGAAGGAAACGCTTCTCTCGCTCTGGGACACGGAAAAATGGCAACGCTGCTTTCACGCGAAAAACGTCGCGCACGACTACCTTGATATGCGCATCCCGGTCTGGGTCACTGGAATTTGCTTTATGGGCCCCGTTGAGAATGCAGAGAAGGGCCCAAAACAGGCCATCGGGGGCGGAACGCCCGAGCGGGTGGCAACCTGCACAGGTCATGGCTACGTGCGCCTGTACGACACGCGCGCGCAGCGCCGCGCTGTTGCAAGCGTAGAGCTCAAGACAGCCACGGAGCTGTATCAAAAGAATGTTTCCGCTGAGTCGCGACACCTTACCTCGATCGACACGATCGACGAGCATACCGTTGCTATCGGTGATGCGGTTGGCGGTGTGCGATGCGTGGACTTTCGCCAGGGCAAGGTGGTAAAGAGCTTCAAATCCCTTAATGGTTCCATACGCTCAGTGGTCAAGCACCCTACATTGCCATTGATTTGCGCCGGCGGCCTTGACCGCCACCTCGTGATCGGAGACCTCGAGACTGGCCTTGTGAGGTCCCGGATTTACGCGCGCCAGCAGCTCACGTCAATTCTCTTTAGTTCGCAGGCACCGCCCCAACCTCCAAGTGCTGATGAAAGCACCGAAAAGAAGAGGCATCTCGAGCCCATTCCCGATGAGAATGACGTGGTTGGTGACTTTGATGAAGACGACCTTTTCGGTGATAGCGATAGCGACGAAGACGAAGACGCCGACGAGAAGAAGGGCAGCAAGGCCCGAGAGACACGCTCAAGGCCATCAAAAATGGGTGCAAAGATGGGGTCTTCGCAGCCCCCCAAAAAGCGACGACGGTAATGTATCGGGCCATCCATATCTTCTGC
>KN805423.1:39077-56485 GCA_000818945.1 Schizochytrium sp. CCTCC M209059
CCCCCCCCCCCCCCCCCCTTTTCTTTTACGTTGATCGATTTTGTACCTTTTGCTTTCTTGTTCTGTTCCCTCGTTGCCATTCTTCACCTTTATCCGGCCAAAAGCATACAGAATGTCGACCTTTACAGTGCTTGAATATATTTTGATCTGATTTGTTTGACTAGATAGAGTACATCGCGTGTCAGCTGTCGTGTATCATTTCATTTCCAGTTGGACCGAATGCGACCAATGAGACCTTTCTCCTTTCGTGACTTTTCCTCTTGCCTTTTGGCCGATGCTTCATATTTGGATCTTCGTTTACGACCAAGCTGCAACCTTTGATGATCGCTCGTGCGAAAGTGCAACAAGACTGCCTTGTAACGAGGAGGGGAGATACAATCCCAAGCGTAAAAAAGAGGCGTAAGAAGAATCGCCTGCATTTCTCGCGAGGTAGGGTCCAACACATTGCCACTCTCGTCGTACAGGTCCGCATTGCCCGAGAGAAGAGCATCGATTATAAAGAAGAAGTTTCCGTACTCGGCAAGGCGCACAATTTCTCTCTGCAGCACTCCTGCGGAGAGCGCGAAAGAGGCTGAACGTTGGGTCGAGGTGCTGAGCAGACGCGTCAAAAGTACCAAGTGACGCACGTGTACTTGCGTGGATATTTCCTCAATGAGATAGGAAGCGCACCATTCTACAATGTGATGTACGTAACGGCATGTGTCATCCACTTCGACTTGGGCGACGGCAGTGATGAGAGGTTCTGCCCAATACTCCATGAATGCGCGCAATTCAAAGTATGTGCGCAGATCGTTGTAGCGACACCTTGAAAGAAGCTTGCCAATTTCGTCGAGTGACGTACCCGTAATCCCGTTCAAAGCGAGGAACTCACTAAGTTGCTGCAACTTGGCCAGCGCCAGTTGAGGCCGTTTGGCTGTTTCGCCAATTCGTTTCACCCGCAGCTCTTTTTCGAGCCTCACCGATTTGTATTGACGCGTTGCTTTGGAAGCAATTTCAAACACTGGATCCAATGAGGAATGATGTGAAGACTTATAAATGTACCCGTGAACAAGATCGCAAATCTCCAAACGAGCCTGCCATGTTGGAAAGGCCGCCAGAATGTCAAGAAATTGAAAGGCTCGGCTTCCCTCATCATTGACATAATCATCATCAAGGTCGTTCCCCGATTTCTTCGATTTTACGCTGCTTGCCTTGCGGCTCTGATTGTTTTTCATTTCATCTTCATCGACTTTAGAGCCTCCTCCGTACACAAACGGCCAAACCGTGCGGTAAAAGGGCGCTTCGCAGCTGACAAGCTCGTACAAGGTTTCGAGAAGCTCCAATGGTATCTCGGAAGTTTCAAAGATGACACTCGACATGTACTGCGCCGCGCAGACCAGGACGCTCGTGTGAAACCCAAGCAGTTCTCGTCCGGCAGATGTCGTGTCTGCAGGATGAGCCAGGATCTCTTTGACAATCGAGCCCCCAATGTGCTCCATAAAGTCGGTGAGGAAGTGCGCCTGAGACTTGCTAGCAATCGTGCGGAAGACCTCTGCAGTCAAGGCGGGTTCGAAGGTGCGTTTGGCCTCCCAGATATTTTGCAAGACCCGCAGCGAGGCAAGCTCGTCACTCGTCCAGCGCCCGCGCCAGCGGTTCATGAGCTCCATATGGACGGCGCGCAGCATCGCTCTCTCCGATTCGTTAACGGAGTCGAACCTCTCCGACCGCATGTGCGTCAGAGGCGTCTTCTCCGGCGCGTACTCCAGGTCTTCGTCCTCCTCGTCTTCCAGGTCCCCTAGGAGCAGGTCATCCTCGCGCACGTATTTCTCGAGGACCGAAGCGCCGCGCGGCGCCGTGGTCCGCGGGCCTGGGCATGCATCGCGCTCCGTCTCGGCGGCGCAAGATATGCGGTCGCCGCCGGCCGCTGCCGCCGCGTCGCCCTCGGCCGCCGGCGGCGTCGGTGCCGCCGGGCCCGCGACCTGGTTCCCAATTCTTCTTGGGCTCGTTCGTCGCGGACCTCGGGCGCCGCGTGCGCGCGGGCGGCCACAAGGAGGGGAGGCGGGAGCGCCGGTCCTTGGCGCGGCGCAGAGACTCGCGGACCTCTCGCGCAGGCCCGCTTGCGCCTCGCGATCGAGCTCGGCCTGGTGAGGAGGCTCAGATTTGGGATTGCGAGTTTCGATTGCGGGAGAACTCGAAGCATGTATGAATGAACGAACAAACAAACGAACGAACGAACCAACGAACGAACGTGGATCGATTCGATCTGAGCGAGAGATATGAAGAGAGAGACGACGATGGCAAAGCGAGGAGAAGCGGCGTTGCAGAAGCGGACTGCCACGGGAAGTAGCTTGGGGCGTGCCGCTGTGAGAGCAAGGGATTTTTAATTTTCTTGTGGATGGGTTTCATAATCTTGCGTGAGAGAGAGAGATACGAAATGGGACGGTGCATTTGAACCGTGCTTCAAATTGCATCGATATTCGTGTGCAGCTTTGCGCGCCAATTCATAATGCAGAAAGTAAATGCGCGTTCCAGAAGTCTGAATGAGAGACGCGAAAAGAAACTGTAGGGCGATTCCTGGTCCCATTTCGATGATATGCGGAATCAGAACACGGTCAAGTTTTTTTTTTGTTGCGAGCGAGCGAAGTTATGTTTGTTTCGAACGATTAATCAAAGTCCTGCGAGCTCGGTGTTTTCTTATAGGGATTACCATGAAGACATTACTATTTTGGAACAAGGGCGCGTCTACGTTTCGGCCGTGCTCGTCAGATCATGAGATGATAATGACTTCCCTGACAAACAAACCAACAAACAAGCCTGCTTCAAAAAAACATACGCTTTAGCCTACACATAGCAGCGTCAGTATTTCATATATTTGCTGCTGCTGCTGCTGCTGCTGCTGCTGCTGCTGCTGCCGCCGCCAACCCCGCCAACCCATCGCTCACCCGAGAAAAGTGTCCCACCCCTTTCAGGTTCCCCAAATCCTCCCCGCCTCCCCGCACTTTCAGCGTCTTCATCCCTTCTACAACGCTTGTCACGTCTAGAACTTCTGCGCCTTCCAGCCCCTGCCCTGAAGTCAACGCCCCTCACAGCAGCAGCAGCAGCTTCTGTCGCTGCAGCCAGCTCGCGATGACGCACTCGCAGCGCGTCGATAGAGCCCTTGTCCCCGGCCGCGCAAGTCGAGAATCGCCCGCAGAGAGAGAGCTGGCGCGGCTGGCTCGTCGGAGGCGGGGCCCCCGAATTCGGGTGCCCCGATTGCATCTAACTCGACGAGACTCGCGCGGGCAGACCTCGAAAGCCGGCCTCGGTTGGCGCGCGGCAGGATGAGGACCCTGGCGTGAAGAGCCGAAGTCCGCACGCGAGGCGCCCAGCAGCAAGACCCTCGTCGCCAGCCGCCAGCCACGCAGCGCAGCGCAGCGTAGAGCACGGCCGCGCACGAGACGGACGGAAGGCGGGAGGGAGGACTCGAACCAGGACCTCGCTGAGAAATCAAAGAAACAAAGAAACAAACAGACAAATAGGCAAACGCCTGTGTTTGCAGTGCTGTGACTTGCACCAGGAGTTGGAGCCCGTGGCGCAAAACTTGAGCGAGAAGAAGACCGAGGAGGAGAGGAACAAGCAGCCCGAAGAGAATGGACCTTCCGCCAGTGTACTGCCGCGCGCTGCGGCACATGGAGGTGTACAGCCTGCCGGGCCCGCTGTCGAAGCGTATTGGAACCAAGACGGGCCTCGCGAGCCTTGCACGCAAAGATGCAGCGCTCGCCAAACATCTGCCCGGGACTTTTATGTGGAACCCTGTCACCGGCGAGCTGGATGAGAACGCCTCGCGCGAGGAATGGGAGCGCTTCTGGGCCCTCGTCGATGCGCAAGGCGGCGAACGCAAATTCGTCGTCAAGGTTGACAACACCTCGCGAGGTCGAGGCGTGCACATTGTGTCACGGCGCGACGACCTTTCGCCGCAACTTCGCTACCGCCTCATGCAGTCAAGCTGCGTGGCCCAGTCGTACGTGGACCGTCCGTGTCTGCTGCAGGGTCACAAGTGGGACATGCGCGTCTACATACTCGTCACTGTTGCCGGTGCCACGCGCGAGCCTCGGGCCTTTCGCTACCACGAGGGCTTTGCGCGGCGCTGCACGAACAAGTACCAAATGGCTGTGAATGATCGCCGCGCGCACCTCACCAACACGTCTGTAAACAACTCAGACGGAGACCGCGGGCTGCTCGAGTACTCGCTCACGCTCCTCCAGGCGCTCCGTGGACTTGACGAGACGGAGCACGCGCTGTACCCGTCTGTTCTCATGGACGAAGAGGACATTGTCGCTGCTTTGGAAAAGTTCGCTCTTCAGGACGAGGAGAGAGCTGCTGAGGAGCGAGCGACTGACACCTCATCTGAGGCCTCGGGCGATGAGGTCGGTGAAGAGGCCACAAAGGAGGAACTTCCCGTCACGATGCGACTTTCGCAGGCTTGGGAAGAGCTCCAGCGGAACTTTTCTCTCAATCAGATTGATGCTGCTAAGCGTAGCTTGGATGAGTTGATCAGCGATGCTTTGGGCGCGACCTTTCGCGTGGCTTCTCAAGAGACCGATCCTGCGCTGCCCAACACGCCGCGGTACACTTATGGGCGCCATCTTATGATTCTTGGTTTCGACGTTCTGTTTGATGCAGATCTTAAGCCTTATCTACTCGAGGTCAATCGGTTTCCAGACATGACGTGCTACACGCGTGATCAGCTGGCCATCAAGCAGGAGCTCTTACGCGACACTCTCAATCTTGTGTTTCCTGACGCGCGCGTCGATTCTCTTTTTAACACGCCTCGCGACGCGCAAGCCATGTGCGACTTTTGGGCCCAGGCGAACCCTTCGATTGACCCTGTCAACGTGGCCAACGCCGCGTCTCCGACGCTGAGCCAAGATCGCGAGCATTGGACCGAGGTTGCCTTTAACCATGAGCAAACTTGAAATGATTCCCGGCCACTCTTGACACAAATGGATGAATGAATGTATGAAAGCAAGTAGAATTTTTTATCGTTTCCTGACGTATGTTCGCTCGTGCTTTGAAGTAAAAGATGGGGCACTGAAAAAAGTATCTTGTATGTGCGAACAAAGAACGGAAACGTTTCGCTCAGAACACATTGCATGAGAGCAAAGATGGTTCCTTTTTTCTTTTTTTTTAATGTCAATCAGAAAATCAACCTGTATTCAACAAAGATGGGCGCGTGCTGCCACCGCTACAAAGTTGTTAACAGTTTCGGTGAAAAGAAGATGAAAGCGTTTTTGGAAATTTCCTAATGAACCAGCAAAAGGCAAGAAGAATGAACACCTAATTGTAAGTCCGGCTCGAAAATGAGAAAAGAAGAAGAGTTGTCATCACTTGAGATGACAGCACTACCAGCGTCAAAGAGAAAAATGTCGACACCTACGTAGCGCAGCAAGAGACGGAGAAGAAGGACTCGCCCGAAGAAAAAGCCGGGTCCAATCCAACTCGGCAGTCCTTACAGTGCGAGCAAGGATTCGCTTGCAGAGTGACTTCCCGTTGAAGTCGCATCGTCTTGGTCATCGCTGGTCGTGACGCCTTGGAAGACGGGCGCGGGTTCGACTACGTCCATGTCATCGACCTCTTCTTCGAGCAAAGTCGAGGTGTCAGAAGCGCCACTGCTGCAGGACTCGACGCCCGCGTCGGCGCACATATCTACAATAAGCCAATCCGCAGCATCGGAGGCATCGAGTCCCGGCCCCAAAGTCGCCGCCAAAGGCGTGCCCACGGCAGGAGGAGGATCCAGAGCAGATTCCAGAGCAGCAGCAGCAGAAACCGCAGAAGCAGCAGAAGCAGCAGCAGCAGCAACGGCGGCAGAGGCGGCGGATTCGGCTACAAGCGCCTTTGCGTCCACATCTTTGACCGCCTCAGCATATCTCTTGTTGGAAAGGCAGATCCACTCGTGTTTATCGTGCAGATCGCCCTCCATGCACGATTCGAAGACGCAAGGTGGCGTGGTGCAAAGGCTGATGCCATCCTCGTCGCTGATCGCACTCATGTGCAAGTTCTCGAGGGCGTCGGGGGTCCCGCTTCCATCGGAGAGACGCGTGGCCCGAGGTGCAACAAGCACAGGCCAATGACCGGGGTCGTCAAGCGGAACTTTGGCAAGGTCGGTCGTACCAAAGGACCCTTGCTTCGCGTTCTCACTTGCCGCCTGGGCCTCGCGGACGAGACTCGCCCAGACCATCGCAGAGGCGTTGGCCTTGTCCGCATCGGCCCCTGTCATCCTCCGTCCTTGCGCGGGCGCCGCGCTCGCGCGACGCACGGCGCCCTGGCGCGCGATCCACGTCTCGCTTGGGCCGTGGAAGTCCGTCTCGAGGTGAAAGCGCGTGAACCGATCCGCCTTGCCGCCATTGCGGGCGAGCCGCCCGCGCCCCGCCTTGAGCACCATCGCGCCTCCGCCCCTGGCCCCGCGCCGCGCGCCGTGGTGATCGCGCTCTGCCCGCCCGAGCTCGCGCTGCAGCTGCAGCTGCCACTGCAGAGCAGAGCCTTGCTTCACAGGCGCTGCTGCTCTGCCTGCATCGCGAGGCGCGAGGCGCGTGGCGGCCCCCCAGGATCCTCGACTGTCCAGGATCGCCGCGCGTCGAGGCCCGTTGGGCGGTTATATCCTCGCTCTACAGCCTCCAAATTGAGGATATGCTCGCTCTTCTATTTCCCCGGAGAAATTTCCTGTCGCGCGAGGCTTGAAGGGTACACACTGGGGGGTGCGAGGGTGCACACCCGGTGCGCGGAGGGAGTGCGCGCGGCGCTGGCCGCGACAGGCCGCGACTGGGGCGGAGGAGTGGCTGGGGGGGGGGCGGCGGCGCTGGCCGCGACAGGCCGCGACTGGGGCGGAGGAGTGGCTGGCGCAGACCCGGACCGCGAGAGTCGAGCGCGCGAGCGGGAAGAGCTGGGGTCTGCGGACTTCGTGGACCTGGGGAGAGCAGCAAGCTGCTCTGCGAGGAGGGGATTTCTTGCACGAGCGCGGTTGCGTGGACGTTGCAGAAAGGAACCAAGTAAGAAGAGCGTCCGCTCGCGTCCGCTCGGCGAGGAGACCAGCCGGGCAGTCAACACCGCGAGGTCCGGGCTCAATCAACCCTTTGTCGTCCGTCCACGAAGACGTGGAGGGAGACCTTCTTCGCGCGTTGCCACGTGGAGAACAAGCCAGCTATCGTCGCTCGTAGTGTAGACGTGGAAAAGGGAAAAGCTCAATTTCGTAGGAAATGGGCGTCCCGGCATTCTACGGTTGGTTGCTGCGCCAGGTGCCCGAAGTGCTCCGCGGCCAGATTGGTGACAGCGAGAATGTTTACATTGATATGAACAGCGTGATCCATCCTTGCTGCCACGCTGACGGGAGCAGCTTGGGCCGCAGCGAGGAAGACATGTTCGAGGCCGTCATGGACGAGCTCGACGCCTTGGTGAATCTTACAAAGCCTCGCAAGCTGCTGTACCTTGCCATTGATGGCGTGGCACCGGCCGCCAAGATGGTCCAGCAGCGAGAACGTCGCCTGCGCTCGATTCGGGACCACGAGGAGCGTCTCGCTGTGGAGGAAGAGCATCGCCGGGAACGCGCCAAGCGGGGGATTTTTGTCCCAGAGTCGAGAGTCTATGACGACAACCGATGGGACTCCAACGTGATCACTCCTGGAACAGTCTTCATGGAGAGGCTGAGTGAGTATCTGAAAAAGACTACGGCCAAGAGGGTAGCCTCTGGAACTCCGGGCTGGGAGAACCTTACGGTCGTCATTGCCGATGCGAATGTTCCCGGTGAGGGCGAGCACAAGATTCTGGAATTCATTCGTTCGCAGGAGTCCTTCGATGATGATACTGGAGCAAGTGCCAAGCAGGTCAACGCGGATGCGGAGGCGCAAACGGCTGTGGAGGAAACAAAGGAAGAAAAGAAGACGGGGAAAAAGGGAAGAAAGAAGTCCCGCGCTGTCAATAACCACTGTATTGTAGGCGACGACGCAGACTTGGCGATGCTGGGCGTGGCCCTGCATACCAAGCGTTGCATCATCCTGAGAAACACGAGCCGCTTGGAGAAACTGATCATAACCAATGTCAGCCGTTCTCGATTCTACCCGCCTCAGTACACCATGCTAGCAAATGCGGGCGGAGCGAACAAAAAGAAGAAGCAGACCAAGGAGACACCCAAGGTGCGAAAGATGCGAAACGATTACGCTGCGATCGATATTGACCTGATGCGCTACCATTTCCTCTCAAAGTACCTGCAAAAGCACGATCTCAACCCTGAAGAAAAGGAACGCGCGCTCGATGACATCATCGTCCTCTTCATGCTCGGTGGCAACGACTTTTTGCCTCACATGCCTACCCTTGACGTACGTCGCGATGCTCTCAGTAGGATCATTGCCACCTACAGCAAGAGCATTTTGGCTCCGAGAGACAACGCTGTTGATGGACCTTCGTTCATTGTGAACAAGGACTACTCGCTCAATCTCGAGAGCCTTGACGCCTTTTTTGGGGCGCTGGCGCGCTTTGAAGAGCCGACGAAACCACGTTCAAAAGCCAGTTACCCCTCTGGAACCGTCGAGAAGAAACGGTCCTGGAAACCCCCAAAGACCATGACGCAGTGCGGGGATTTTAGCCGCGACGGATCTTGCCCACGGGGTGAGTACTGCCACAACCTTCATGAGGACCACGTGCCGCACACGCATCATCTTCAGGAGCTGCGCACCTCGGTTCTGGAATTTGCTGCAGCAATTGTCAAGCTGGCAGAGGAGGACAAGGATTGGAATGCCCTGAACGCAGAGAAGAAGCGTATCGAAAGTCTGGTGTCCGGAAAAGTCAAGCTCAAGATGACTCTTTTCAACAAGCGCGTGACGCCGAGTCTTGTATTCTCCAACATTCAGTTTCCGCGCGACGAAGAACACATCCGAAAGACTGCCAAGACTCTGGGCGTCCTTCACACTCTTTCAGACGAGAAGAAGCGCACGATTAAGGTGCTCCTGCACAAGGAGTATCGCAACTTGAAGCCAAAGGATTACGTACCAGAACCGAAGCGGGCTCACATCCGCGACGTGCTTCAGCGCGCCTACGAAGATGACGTGAGCCTCATGGTCGAAGAGCGCGGCGACGCGATCACCTCGATTGCTGGGAGGGACCACCGCGAACTCTTCTCCGGGAACGAGAACGATTTTTATGGCGCTCGCGAGTATTATCTCGCCAAATTTGGCGTGGACATCGAGGAGGAGAGCGGCAAAGCCAAGGTGGAGGAACTTGCTAAGGACTTCGTTCATGGCATGCAATTCGTGACACGATACTATTTGCATCGTCTTCCACACTGGGACTGGGAGTACACGCATCACTACGCGCCCCTGGCGCGCGATATTTGCGCTACCATCCCTACCATGATCAAAGAGAACCAGTACGACTCGTGGCCTCCTTCCGAGCCCGCGACGCCGATCGAGCAACTCATGACCGTCCTCCCGCAAAAGTCTAGCTGGGCCCTCCCCGAGAGCTTGGCTGAGAAGATGGCGGACCCGGACTCGCCTGTCAAGAGCATGTTCCCGGATCCGGCAGATATCCATCTCGACCCAAACGGTCGTCGCTTTCGATACCAGTGGGTGGCTCGCATGCCGCCACTTGACCGCAATGTCATCAAGGAAGTCGTTGACGCCTCTCGCGGCTCCTGGTCTCCCGAGACTCTTCGTCGCGATGGCAGAACGCCGTCGACGCTCATTGTTCACTCCAAGCTGCTTCAAGCATCGAGCGCTGAGGCCTCGACGAAGGATCAACCCAAAGAAGGTGACACTCCGTCCGCCGGTCCTTCGGTAGAGCCCGCAACGGGCTCGCTCTTTCAAGGAAAAATCTCGGATGTGCGGGCCCATGGTCCGCATCTTCTTCGCGCCAATTTTTCACCACGAATGGACAACTGGAATCTTCCTTCGCACCGTCGTCAGCTCGTGACCATGGCTCGAGGCCTCTCTCGCCTGTTGCGCTTTCGCTAGTCTCTCTTGTTGCCATCAATTGCACAAGTCAAACAATTTCTTTTTCATCCCTCGTTTGCACGACGATTTCAAGGACGACAATGATTGGCCTTGAGCTTGGACCCATTGCCAGAACGCTATGGGTTCTTTTTGGATCTCTTGCACAACTTGTCATCGAATGTAAAGTGGCATTAACAGAAAAATTAAGTCTCATCTCAGCGATGCTAAAAGATCAAGATTTACTATTTACTTACCGCGCGCTTTCTTGAAGGCACGCATGGAGTCCAAAAGATGATCGACGTCAGCCTTGGTAGACCAGAGATGCGGCGAGACGCGGACGGCATCGCCACGGAGCGAGACAATGATGCGCGCCTCCTTGAAAAATGCAATGAGACGTGAAAGCTCTTCTGGGGTAGAGTCGGGAACACGAATGCCGACAATGTGGGAGCTATGGAGATGAGAAGGGGGGCAGACAAAACCGAGTTTCGCGGCCTCCTCCGTTAGGTATGCCAAAAGTTGGCGGGTATGAGTACCGACGAGGTCCTCTTGCAGCCAGTCATAAACCTGTTTGAGGGAGGTGAGGGCCATCTCAATGGAGATAAAATTTGACCGCTCACCCATGTCGAAGCGACGCGCACCATCGCGATAGTCGCTCTCGCGATTGGTATAAAGCCACTCGACGTCATACGAGCCGTCGGCAAGCATGCCCGCGTTCTCGCGCGAGAATCCATGATGCTCGAGCGGATCTCCAACACAGAACTTGTCGGCAACGTAGAGCATAGACACACCATAAGGACAAAGGCACCACTTGTATCCGGCAACCGCAAGGAAGTCGGGCTGAATTTCGGCAACATCGAACGGCTCGACGCCAATGGACTGTGTGCCATCGAGAAAAATGAGGGCCCCAAGTTCGTGCGCGCGAGCAGTGACCTTTGCGGTGTCGATGGTGGCTCCGTCGCACCAGTGGCAATGAGCGGGCAGAACGACGAGCTTGGGAGAATTTTCGGCCTCGAGTGCCTCGAGAACGGCGCGAGTGAGGTCTCCGTCTTCGGACGCGCCAACAAAGATGGCTTTGGCGCCGTTTTCGGCCGCAAGGTGTTGCCAGCGAAGGGCATTGCTGTTGTACTGATCCTTTAGCGCAACGACAGTGTCGCCCTCTTTGAGCATTGGCCCGACTTGAATCGCGATTGTGGCAGCCGCATATGCGATGGACGGCACGATGGCAATGTTGCGCGCGGGCGCATTGATAATGCGTCCGAACGCCTCGCGAAGACGCTCGACAGGATCATTAAAGGAACCTGGAAAGCTCATTTTCCACGGATGCTTTTGCACGAGCATGCCTTTCTCGGCCGCTGCGGCAGTCGCCCGAAGGAGCGGCGCAATGTACGCTCCGTTGAGGTACGTGTGGTCCTCCTTGTCATCTTCAAAGAAGAAGAGCTCGCGTGCACTTTCGGCGCGGGCCGTGTGCTCTTCCCAGCTCGTCTCCGTCGTCATCTTCTTCGCGAAGTAGAACAAACTCCCTAGCTCTGCGTGCGCGTATACTTGCTTGCTTGCTTGCTTGCTTGCTTGCTTGCTTGCGTGCCTGCACTTGCTTGCCTGCTTGCGTGCCTACACTTGCTTGCTTTCTTCCTCGGAGGCGACTTCTCGCTCGCAGACTACGCGGCCAAGTCTTTCGGGTCTGCTGCCTGCGCTGCGATGGCATCTTCGACGTCTGCTCTCTCCCTGCCAGTCCACGCGCCGTTCCCAGCGCGAGGCGGCTTCCCGGCCACGCTGGAGCTGCAGCGGGCCGCGGCAGTAGCCGTCCAGCAGTGGTCGTAGCTCGGAGTGGCCGGGGCCCGCGCCCTCGCGCGGCTGCGCTGCTGGCGTGGCGCGGCGCGGCGGCGCGCGAACGGCGCGCGTGCAGGAGCACAAAGGCGAATTCGCATCGCCCGCGCGGGCTGGTATATATACGTATATATATATACTTCTTCTTCTCTCGTTATCGGCCTAGTGTGGACAGATGGCACCTCGCTGGGCTGGGTGTGCGGGCTGGCTGTGGTGATGTTGGGCGTGCGTGGGTGGGACGAAGAGGGCCCAGGGCGGCCTGCGCGGAATGACGCATGGCGGCAGCGGCAGCGGCGACGAGCGCGGAACGAGGCGAGACCATTGCGGACTTTTCTTTGCTCGCGGAGCGCGACAACGGCGTTTGACGGAGAGAGGGAAAAGCGAGATTTTGGTGGGACCGTCGGCGTGGAGGACGGACTCGGATGACGCGACGGCGATGGCGATGGCCTTCGAGAAATAGGACTCGGCACCATTCGCGGCGGCAGCTGCAGATGGAGGCGAGGCCAGGCTACGCTCTTGACTGCGGGATCCTTGAGATGCTCACGCAGCTTCTTCATGAAGACTGGTCCACGAGGAATCATGTTCGAGTCCCAGTGGTTGCCGTTGAAGATAGATTATTGGGGACGGAAAGAAAAAAGGCCTCAAAACAAAAAGTGCAGAAAGAGATTAAATATGTGTTGGTGTGACATTTAGAGTAAAAACGAGGGCCTGAATTTGAACTCATTTCTAGATAGCAAGTATCATTGGCTGCATTTACTTTTTTCAGGAATTTTTACTTGCATCGAGCCTCCATGCAGGAGCGCAGAACATCGAGAAGACGGCCAATGTCAGCCTTGGTAGACCACACGTGCGGCGCAACGCGGAGAGAATCGCCACGCAGCGAGACAATGATGCGCGCCTCCTTGAGAGTTTGTACGAGACGCGAAAGCTCCTCCGACGTTGAGTTAGGGATGCGAATCCCGACAATATGTGAAACGTGCGCGTGAGAAGGGGGGCAGACAAGACCGAGTTTGGAGGCCTCGTCTGTCAAATATTCCAGGAGTTGTCGCGTATGCTTGGCGACTAGGCCCTCTTGGAGCCACTCATACGCCTGATTTATCGACGCAAGGGCCATTTCGATCAAGACAAAGTTGGAGCGCTGACCCACGTCAAAGCGACGTGCGCCGTCGATGTAGTCGCTTTCGCGATTCGCATAGAGCCACTTCACGTCATAAGAACCGTCGGCGAGCATACCTCCATTTTTGCGTGCAAATGCATGGTGTTCAAGAGGATCGCCAACGCAGTGCTGATCTGCAACGTACATAAAGGACAGGCCGAATGGACAGAGGCACCATTTGTAACTGGCTACAGCGAGGAAATCTGGCTTCACCTCGGCGACGTCAAAGGGCTCAACACCAATGGACTGCGTGCCGTCAAGGAAGACGAGCGCGCCAACTTCGTGGGCGCGCGCGGTGATCTTGGCCGTATCGAGAATCGATCCGTCACACCAATGGCAGGCCACCGGCAGAACCACAAGCTTTGGAGGCTTTTCAGCCTCGAGCGTTTTGAGAACGGCGTGAGTCAGGTCGATGCCATCGTGCGCCCTAGCAAAGACCACCTCAGCCCCGTGCTCCTCAGCGAGATGCTGCCAGCGAAGTGCATTGCTCTTGTACTGGTCCTTGAGTGCGACAATGGTGTCACCATTCTCGAGGGTCGGCCCAACCTGGAGTGCGACAGTGGATGCCGCATAGGCGACCGAGGGCACGATCGCAATGTTGCGGGCATCTACGTTGATGATGCGGCCAAAGGCTTCTCGAAGACGCTCGACGGGATCGTTGAATGACGCAGGAAAACTTAGTTTCCAAGGATGCTTTTGCGCTTCCATGCCTTTCTCCGCTGCTTCCACGGTGGCCCGGAGCAGGGGAATCATGAACGAGCCATTCAAGTACGCAAGCGGCGTCGTCGTGCCATTCTTCTCATTCTCTTTGTCTTCCTCGTCAAAGAAGCGCTCGCGCCTTTTCCGCGCGAGCGGTGTGCTCCTCCCAAGGAATACTTGACGTCATATTGCTTCTTGGCAGGTTACGGTCGCCTTTGGTGATGTTCGAGGTTTGCATTGCAGCAGTCCAATGACTCCTCGCTTAGTGCCGGTCGATAATAGTAGCATTGCATTCCTTTTCTTGTAATGATCGATTATGGCACTTCGGAAGCTTTCGAGAACGGCGCAATGCGCCCCACACATACATGGGTCGGAAGTAAGTATCCGGGAACGATACTTTTGTATATCACGTTGCGCTTCTCTCTTAACTTTTGTCCACATCATTCATTGACACGCGATCGCGAAAAAGAAAAGGAAACAAGATAGCCATGGGCGTTGATGGCAAAGAAAGTTGACCCTGGCCAACGCCGTCATCGCCTTCAAGCTTGCTGGTGTCCACTGTTTTCTGACATCTTCATCACCTATGCCACATTGAAAGGCTCGAGGTGGCGACACCGGTGTATGTACTTTAGACACCGTAGTTTGTACGCCGATGTTCGGCTGGAAGATGGTTTTTACAGCACGTGCTCCACGGCCGGCGCCAGCAACCACTTCGACGGCCCCAAAAAAAGAGAAAAAATCAAAAAAAATATCCTAGCGGGTGGCGGTTTCGATCCGCCGACTTTGGGGTGCCTTTCCGGAATACCCTCACGGGCGATCGGGAATTATGGGCCCCACACTCTACCTCTGAGCTAACCCGCTCCACCGGCTGTTCTTCGGGGGGTGGTCTGCAAGTTTGGTTTGGACACTCATAAGCATTCATCACCAAAGTCACCCTTGCTTGCTACCTGACTGACCCCGCCAGGATGCCGATGCTGGAGTTGACTTGGGATAACGAAGGTGAGTTAACGTAGGTAGTACTGGCTGACTTGAGATGCCACTGTGAGTTACTTCGTCGTGCTCTGCTTGCTTGGCTTCGCTCTACTATTATTTTTTGCCTTGTCAATTACTTGCATGTGGCGACAAATGTAGTCTGCAACTGGGATTGCGACTTGGACATTGCGATTTGCGGAAGGACGAAATTGATGCGCTTTGACGCCTAGGCTTTGATTGATGGTATCCCCGCCCCCTTGCAGAAAAAAAAAAAGTCTGCTGGCAGCGTTTTTTCGAAGAGCCTTGCTTGGTCGATGAGTCGAACCACCCAATTCCTTGTCTAATAAACAGACCAAAAAAAGTAGACCGTTATACAATCGTTTAGCGGGTGGCGGTTTCGATCCGCCGACTTTGGGGTGCCTTTTCCGAAAATGCCCTCTCGGACAAACTGGAAAGTATGGGCCCCACACTCTACCTCTGAGCTAACCCGCTTTCTCGGCAATTCCTTATGAGGGCATCGCACACGTCTCGTTTCGAGTGGTGGAGAACTCTAACTCGAAAGAAAGAATGAATGCTCTTCACTGCCGATGAATGTTAATGGATCCACAGAACAATATAACGACCAATCGCTTCGCTCTTGCCTTGCATCGTGATCGCCGGCGGGTCTTTTGCAGTCCTTTCTTCTGACTTAACACCTTTAAATTTGAAAAAAAAAAAAACGAGAGCATGTTTGTCGCAAGCTTGACTATAAATCTCTTCAGTCGCCAAAATATTAAAAAATAAAAAAATCAGACGCTCGAGCGGGACTCGAACTCCTGATCCTATCCTAGTAGCGGGTGGCGGTTTCGATCCGCCGACTTTGGGGTTATGGGCCCCACACTCTACCTGGGCGATCGGGAATTATGGGCCCCACACTCTACCTCTGAGCTAACCCGCTTTCCGATGGAATGTCACGGCGCCATGGTTGGTTATGGCTCTTTGTGCGACTGATCTTCCTGCTTAAGCTAGACGCCTCGTCTGTCGCGCGCCAGCTGCTCGCTCATCCGGTAGCCAAGGAAAGCAAAAAGAAAAGGAGCCAGAAGACGCGCGAAGAAGCTGTCGTGCACGTGGCCATGGCCGCGGTCAAGAGCCACAGAAATTTTGCAGTATTTGAGCCACAAAAAAAAAATCAAATAAAAATGAAAAAGGTAAATCAGACGCTCAAGACGGACCTCGAACTGCTGATCCTTTCCTAGTAGCGGGTGGCGGTTTCGATCCGCCGACTTTGGGGTTATGGGCCCCACACTCTACCTCTGAGCTAACCCGCTTTCCGGTTGGATGTCATGGCGTCTTGGACGTATATATAGTATGATCTGTATGTTTGGAGGAGAGTCATCTGAGCAGCAGAGCGAGTCTATTGAACGATGCGCGCAAGATGGTCGGGTCGCATGGCGCTGGCCGTGGCTGTGGTCGTGGCGATTGGCACGGCGGCCACGAGAGGGCCGGGCGAGAAGGAGACGTGCACGCATAGCGCGAGAATTCTCTTTGCAGAACCTTGCGAACAAAACGACCAAGCTGAGGAAGAACGTGCGGGCACGCCGCCAAGACGGGTGCCACCAAAGTGCAGGGAAGCGTTCTCACGCTTTGGGGAGATCGAGATTTTCGAAGATGAACATGAATTCGTGGACGACTCTTTTAATGGTAAGGGCTCGCATTATGCGTACACGGCGGCAGACATTGCTGCGTACGGCAAGGAGGCCGAGACGCTAGAGCCTGTCGTCGCAGATCTGCTTGCCGAGAATAAGCGCCTTGTCACCAAGGTCGCCGTCTTTGGTTCGCAAAAGCCAGTCATTGAGGGTCTGCTGCTAAGCTTAGGAGCGACCAAGATCGTCACGGTCGAGTACAACGCCCTGACGCTAGACCATCCGCGAATACGCACTGTGCAAGGCAATCGCTTACCTGAAGATGTGGGCCGCGTAAGACTAGCTGTGCTCGTCGATGCCTTGCAACATGATGGACTTGGAAGATACGGGGATCCAGTGTGTCCAGACGCCGACCTGCTCACCATGGATCATGTTCTGCAGCGAGCCTCATACGCGCTCGTCAGCGTGCCGACAGGTCGCGATGCCGTCGTGTGGAATGCGCATCGCATCTATGGGAAGCACCGTCTTCCGCTCTTGCTCCAAAGTTGGGAAGTACAGACAAGCCGGGCGTTCACCTCGCCCATACTCAATCGAACGGTTTTCCTGCTGCGTAAGCCATCACCAACGTTGTGAGACGTACATCTTGAAGTCGCCCTCATCTCAATTCTCAACACGTTTAGGTGGGCCTCTGGGTTGGCGGGGGCAGCAAGCTACATGGATGATGAACAAAATACCTTGCACTGCGTCGAATTTGCTTGGCTTGTCCTTGTTTTCCTTTTAAAATGTGGCAAATCTTGAGCACCTCACGTAATTTTGTTATTTCCTTATTTCGTTTGATTTCGAGAACTTGTAAATGCTGTAGTTTATGTCGGCACATGAAGATCAAACATTGCCCTCGTAGTCAGAGTCGATCTCATCGTCGTCGTCTCCATCAAGCTGCACATAGTTGCTTGGGAACACACCCCGCGAGCCATTAGAAAGAACGCCCTTCCCACCATCCGTCCTCCTCCTGCTTGGTGACTGTAATGATGTCTCCAACGTTAAGAGCTAGCTCATCAGGATTTTGCGGGGCATAAGCATACATGGCTGTGGCCTGTGGACCCGTGGGCTTGGGCGGAGGAGGCGGACGTGCCGCCTGCGATCCCATGCTCGAAGGCGGAGGAGGCGGGGGCGGGCGCGCTTGTCCAGACGCCACGCCTG
>KN805423.1:56496-127235 GCA_000818945.1 Schizochytrium sp. CCTCC M209059
GAGGGGGCGCAGACGCCGTCGATGTTCCCATAGACGGCGGCGGTGGAGGCGGGGGAGGAGGCGCAGCAGATCCCGAGCTCGATTCTGCAGTGTGATAGCTCTCGTTTGTTCCCAGTCGCGAGGCAGAGCCCGCAGAATTGCTCTCGGCCTCGCCCAAGGTGCGCGAACTGAGCTTCGCCATCTTGTCGTTGCGAAGGGCGGTCACCTTTGCATCTTTACGTTCATTGAATTCATTCCACTCTGACTTGAGATCGACATTTTCTAGCGTGGATTGTTCAACGCCATCGCAAATCGAATTGCACTTTTGGAAAAACTGGACCGTACTCCTTTTGAAAACTGCCATCTCCGGCTTGGCAAGCCCGACGCCACCCGAGTTTGAGTCAGCTTCCATCAAGAATTCAAAGCTACCGTCAATTTCCGCGAAAAGGTACGCATGCGCGTTGACAGCCTCTTCGTGTTCGCGCGTGGCTTTTTCGGATAGGGCGGGGTCATCTTTCTTTTGCGCCTCGTCTGCTTTGCGTTTAAGACGGTTCATGATGAGTCGCTTCTCGTCGAGGTCTGCGCATTCTTTCTTCAGCTTGTCGATGAGCTTGATCTTTTCCTGGATCGACTCAATCGCCTCCTTGCAGATCTTGAGTGAGTTTTCAGGTCCAAGTTCGTCGGAGATTTCTTTGCCGAGCCTTTCGAGATCTGCGTCACCACCTTTGGCAAGCTCGGCCATGTTAGATGCTGCGCTACTCATCTTTTCCGCGCCATCCATCCAAGCCTTGATTGTCTTTTCGCATTTCTTCAGGCCATCGCGCATCGCGAGGCATTCCTTCTTCTTGGGCTTAAAATCAGCGGGCTCCTTGTCGCCACCGCCGATAAGCCTCTGTTTGAGCAGGTACATCCTGGCTGGAATGTGCTCTCTCGAGCTGCGCTATGCTGCGTTCTCCCCACTCTGCCTTGCGCTGCGCTACGCTGCTGCTGCCCAGGCGTCCGCGCACGAGGCGAAGCTCTCCGACGTTGCTATTGCGCGGATGAACGACCGACCGACCCCGATCAACGTTGACGAGTCGTGCACTCCGTCAGGCGCCACACAAACACGCGTGCGCGCCAAACCCGCTCGCTTCCACGTCCTCGCGCGCGCGCTCTCGCTCGCACGTACGCACGCACAGACGCAACGATTCTGCGTCGATCCGTGATGCGGATCCTATCGAGGGAGAATTGGTATACCACTTGGATTCTGGTTGTCCGTCTTCATCGCTCGCTCTGCACGTCATCGTCTCCACGGTGGATTTGGTGGGCGATGAGAGCGATGAAACTGTTGGATGTTGGAGGAAAAGGTGATGCCTCACGTCAAGCGAGCTTCATAATGTAGGGAGTGACAAGTACGCAAAAGCAGAAACAATTGATCGGAGGACAAGATGATGATGAGAGAGAAAAAGAACTGATTGTATATACGTACCCTGGAAAGTGCTGGGTCTATTCTTGCTCAAAGACGATGGTCTTACGCAAAAGAAGAAGAAGAAGAAGAAGAAGAAGAAGAAGAAGAAGAAGAAGAAGAAGAAGAAGGAGGAGGATAAGAAGGAGAAGAAGGCATGGGAAGTGAGCCCGTTGGATGGTCCTTGATGAGGAGGGGAGACTTGTTGCTCATGAGCTCTAGAACAACAGAGACGTGCTTGAGCAAGCTTTTCTGATCCGTGCCGAGACTACGAATGATGCGATCGGCAATCCACTTACTAGTGGCATCTTGGCTGTTCTTTAGATGTTCCAAGATGCTCGCATAGCCAGCCCCGCCAGGGGCGAGACCATTGCGCGCGATGATATCGCCCAAAAGCTTTCCCAACGGCCCAGGCTTGTTGGGGCCGACTCGAGCATCCTTCTTCAGCTGCTCCTTCTCGTGACTCTCAAGAAAAATGTCAGCGGTATCGTTGATGAGAGCATTCACAGCGTTCGTCGCGAAGTGATTGTACTGGGACTCTCTGATCTGCCATGCCGCGTGCGACTCGAGTAGAAAATTTTGCATATCGCGCAGCTTTGCCTCGTGGACTTGAGCAAGAACGTCGAGGTCAGCGGACTTTTCGGCGATATCACCGTTGAGTTCAGTAATCTTTTTGTTGCAGCGCTCAATCTCCTCGCTCTTGTCCTTAACGAGACTCTTCTCAGTCACGAGCTCCTGCTCGAGCTGGTCGATCCTGGATTTGAGCTTTTCCAGCACGCGTGAGGAATCCGGGCTGCCTGTCTTTTCGTTGATCGACATTTGACCCATCCCGGCCTGAAGATCCTTTTTTCTTGCGAGATTGTTTTCGAGGCTCCTAACCCGAGCTTGGTGACTCGCACGAGATTCCTTCGCCGAGTCGAGCTTTGCTTTGAGAGAAGACCGTTCTCCATGAAGCTTGGCAAATTCGCGCACGGTCTCCTTCCTGATCCGCAAGGTATTTTCGCGCATCTCCCGCAGCAACCTTTTATTTTCCTCGACTACCGCCTCCATCTTGTCCTGAATTTCGTCCTGGTTACTAAAGTTCTGCGGCAGCTTGGTCTTCTTATACGCCCGCTCGACTCTTTCTCGATCACTGTTCGTTGCTTTCGGCATGACCTTCGCGACCTCTCCGGTGAGATCAAAGAATTCTCCGATGGTGCTCGTCGAAGCCACTTCATCGTCCTCGTTTCTCGCGCTGCCACGATGACGACCTCCTGTCGGGTCCTCCCTCAAGGCAGTTCTGGCAGGGCGCTTGCCAGGAGCGGGAGCCATGCTGCTTCGGGTCTTGCTTGCTCTTGGTTCCTGGCCTCGCTTCTTGTCTCCTACTTCTTCTTCTTCTTCTTCTTCTTCTCCTTGCGGTCGGCGTTGCGGGTCTGCTTCGCTGCCACCGCGACCTCTGCCGCCGCGACCACTGTCGCCGCGACATCTGTCGCCGCGAGGACGCGGCGCTCCCGCGGCGCTCTCACGTTTTCTCTTTTCGTGACACGGCTCGATTGCGAAGCGCTCTCAAATTCGCAATCGCTCTCCTTCCTTCCTTCCTTCCTGCAGAGGTCGTCTGCTCGCTCTCGCTCTCGCTCTCGCTCTCGCTCTCGCGCTGGCTTGGTTGGGCTCAGACCCGGCCCGCTCTCGCGCCAAGGCCAAGGCCAACGCCTCCCTCCTGCCGGCTGTCACCGTCGCGGCGTGCTCGGCGTGGGTGTCATCGTCATCGTCATCGTCGCGGTTTGGCGAAGAACTCCGGGTCGAGCTTGCTTGGCGAGGCCAGGCCTGCAGACCGCTACACTCTCAGTCAAGGCCGCGGCCCCAAGACGGCGCAGCGTGTATCGTCCGCGCATAGTCCGCGCCTCTGCTTGCGTGAGCGTGAGCGCAGGTAGCCGGCAGCAGAGCGCACGAGCAAGGCGGCCGCGACGGGAACGCGCACGTTCACGAGATGTTTGCGCCAAGGCTGAGATGGTCCGTCCAGGAAAAAGACTCTGAGAGGACAATCAAGATGCTGCACGAGGAGCGCCTCGTTCAAAGGGAGCTCGCGGTTCTCGTAGAGCACATAGGAGAGAAAAGGATTCGCGAGCTGTTTGATTTGAGCCGCGGAAAGCAGAGTCTCTTTCGCAAATTCTGCCTGCGCGAACGGCACCCAGACAAGATCGCAGTGAGCAGCCGCGACGCCGACCATACCTTTGATGCCACAAAGGCTGCGGTCGAGCTCATTATTGATACGCTGGGCAACGATCACTGGCCAAATTTCCTCCAATACGTTGACTATCACCCGGTGTGGCAAGAACGGTACAAGGCTTGGCTCGAACAACGTCATCAGCGAAGGGAGAGAAGACTCCTATGGTTCTCTAGATCAGCAGCAGAAGACGAGCTGGTCCGAACTGGCGAGCTGCAAAAAGATCAGGGGGACGGCGAGAATACTGTAATGCGACCCATAACACGGGTGAAGCAGCGAACCGCCTCGCGCACCAACGACCCGCTCGCAGGTGTTGACTCCAAAGCTGAAGATCTCTCAAACGATGATCGTCCTTTTTCGAAAAGATGCTCTCGGGGAGGTCCCAAGAGAGCATTTGCAGGTGACCCGTCACAAGTACAGACTCGTCGGCAACGTCAACGTACTTCAACCACTGCACCGTCTCGCAAAGGCTCCGATTCTCCCCGAAAGAAAGCGAGCAAGAAGAAAAAAGAACCAGGTGAGGATCCACTCGAGGTTGCGCGCGATATTGCGCAGCATGAAAAGATGGAGCACATCAATCTTTCCGTCACATTTACGAGTCACAACCGGAACTGGGTCCTACAGGGTGACGTGAGGTTTGCGTCCAGGCCAACCACCACGACGGCGGAAGAACTTTACAAGAGACACGGCCCTAATATCAAGTTCAACAGAACGTTTACGTCATCAAAGGACCCAGCAGATCTACTACATCTGATAGGAAATTTGGGCCCCAAATTCAAGACGAAACAAAAGCATTTGGACAGACTAAAAGCGGCCTTGAGCAAGAAGTCCAGTTGATGTCACGAACCTGTCTTTGAAAGCGAGAGCTGAGCGTTTTGCAAGAACGCTGCTGCGAAGCTGCAATAGAATCAAGCTGAAAACGTGTCGTGATAGCACACCTGCGTGATCTCGAGCGAAAACCGAAATACTTGTCCACATTCAGGTTGTACGTTTCACACTCTTTGCAGAGAATTTACCTTTTTCATTTTCAATTCCTTGGGCTCCTTTCCGCCAATTATTGCGCCAAACAGTAGAGAAACGCTTCATTTTCGCGCCATGCGGCTTCATCAGATTTCCTGTGACTACTGTTCGCAAATAGGACCACGAAGCAGTCGGCATTGCCCTCAAGATGCCTCCTCGTATCATCTGCAAATGATTTCGAGCTTAAGGAGTAATTGTATCGTTGCCTGACTTTGCTAAAATGCAGCAAGTTGCCGACCTTCTCGAGAAGCGCCTGTGCCCTCTTCTCTCGGCTTTCTGCGCATGGCAATCGACGAGATTAAGAATATGACCATCATCAACAGCGATGCCTCACCTCATTTCACAATTCTTTTTTTGCTTGCATCCAGCCCAGTCATCAGGCGTGTCATCTTGCTCGTCGCATTGACGGATGCTCGTTAGCTCCTACAAGATTTCGAGTCACGTGAGTCTTCGGCGCATTTCTGCGCCGGATATTTACGATCCGTTGACGCCAATCAAAACTTTTGAACGTATCGTCATTCGTAAGGGCAAAAAAAAGAAAAAAGGAAATAACTAGCAAACAAACATGTGGACCACGGTTGTCCTCATCTCATGCATAGAGTCAGAGAAATGCTTAGACATCCAAGTACAAGTTAATCATACAGTTGATGCTGATGGCGGGCTTGCCCATATACAATTGTAAAAAGATTGCGAAGAAAATCAGCGGCACGCACACCCGCTCGGTCTGGGGGCGAACCTCACTGACTGGCAAGCGAAGGCTGTCGGCGGACAGACATTGCGCATCCTTGCGCTCAGCGCGAGCGCTCGCACAGGCGGGCGCCGTACGTGGAGCAGAGTCTCTGAGCAATAGTGACGCTCGTGCGGGAGCCGGCCTTGGGAGATGAGCTCGACTTCTGCCGAGGTCGGCGCACTCGGCATCCGAAAGGACGCCAAAAATATGTTCACCAAGGGCAAGTCCATGTGGAAAAAGACGAAATTCAAGCTTTCCGCTATTAACGAGTTTTCGGGTGCAGGTGCTGACCAGCAGCTCTGCGCGGAAACGAGCAACGAGAGCAAAGCCTCCGAGATTAGCGTCATAGGTGGAGGCAACACTGGCAAAGAACCGCCCAGACCTGTCGTCTTGCAACGGAGCATGACAAATGCCGGATTTTGTCAGTCTCGGTCAAATCTCTTTGATCCTTCGAGCGTGGTCTCCACTGGCGCAGACTCAATGTATGGCAGCACACAATCGTCCTCCTCCGCAAACAATGGCTCTTCACCAAACAAAAATATGGGCAAAAGTCCAGTTGCTCTAAAGCGTAGCATGTCGACGGGTCAGTTTGGGGCCTCTCGCGCAAATTTATTTGACGCCAGCACGGTCGTGCCGAGCGCCGCCGAGCAGCACGGCCATATCGATCCGAGCATGCCCGAGTCTCCAGCAAAGGAGAACAAACCCTCGTCCTGGTCAGGAAATTCACCACCAGTTGCCCTCAGCCGTGCTCTGTCTCAAAGCGCCTTCGGAGCTTCGCGCGCGAATCTGTTTGACCCAAATTCAGTCGTCCCTTCTGCCTCGGAACAAATGGGTGTCATGCCGGCAAGTGAGTCCGCTTCGGGCGTCAAACGTCCACGTACAGGCGATGTACCCGTCGTCCTGCAGCGTCATATGTCGCACTCTCTTTTTAGAGCTTCAAGGGCCAATCTTTTCGATGCTAGCTCCGTCGTCCCATCTGCAGTTGACCAAATGGGACTGCATGACGTAGTTGACGCAGACACTATTTCAAGGGACGCCGTTGCAACCAAACCTGTTTCTAAGCCAACCAAGCTACAAAAGTCCATGTCGCACAGTGCCTTTGGCGCATCCCGCGCAAATCTCTTTGATGTGAACAGCGTCATTCCCTCTGCTGCAGATCAAATGGGAGTCGTCGGCAATGCAACGCATGCTCTACCCCCGGAGCGCAAAGGCTCTCAGAACTCTGGCATTGTGTCTTCTAATTCCAACACATCTACGACAAGCTCTATAAGCAAGCCAATCAAACTACAGAAAACAATGTCGCAGAGCGCGTTTGGCGCCTCACGGGCTAATCTTTTTGACGCATCAAGCATAATTCCCTCGGCGGCAGACCAGATGGGTGTTGTTGTCAATTCAACATATGCTCTTCCGCCAGAGCGCAAAGGCTCTCAGAACTCTGGCATTGTGTCTTCTAATTCCAACACATCTACAACGAGCTCTATAAGCAAGCCAATTAAACTGCAAAAGTCCATGTCGCAGAATGCGTTTGGGGCCTCACGTGCGAATCTTTTTGACGCAACGAGCATAATTCCCTCGGCAGCGGACCAGATGGGCGTTATGGCCAACAACACTTCTGCTCTCCCGCCATCATCCTCGGCGAAGAAGACCTCAAGTGGCTCAACGCCTTCCAAGCCCATAGCAATGGAGAAGCAGCTTTCCAAGTCGCACTTTGGTGCTTCGCGTGCGAACCTTTTCGACCCAGCAAGCTGCATGCCTTCGGCTTCCGAGCAAATGGGTCTTTCTGCTCCCATAGCGCAGCCTCCCATCGCAGCTGCCTCGTCGAATGCAAGTCAGCCTGTTGGTCTCCGCCGAGAGATGTCCAAGAGCGCATTTGGAATGAGTCGCTCGAACCTTTTTGACCCTTGCAGCGCAATGGCAAGTGCATCGGAACAAATGGGTCTTGCAACGCCGAATGAGGCTGTTGCAAAACGTGTAGGAGCTAACAAGCACAAGACTCCTCAGTCAGGGCCCATTGCGAGAGCACAGTCCGTTTCAGTCTTTCTGGAGCTTGGGACTGACGATCCGTCTCAAGATATGTTGGCGCATAGTATGTCTACAGGTGCGAAGGACGAAGGCGACATTTTGCGCATTGGTGAAGAACAAGATACCGAAGATGATCCTTTCGCTTCGCCGCCACCTGGCTTTGATCGTCAAGAATCTGTCTCGCAAATGCTGATGAGCTTTGACCCCACGCGTAGGACCGTTCCTGTGCAAGTTGGGCAAGGCAGCTCCAGCGTCGCCAGCCTCGGGGAAGACGACACGGAACATGACATTTTTGGCTCTCCAGGATTTGATCGTCAGGAATCAGTTTCACAGATGCTCTTGGACTTTACGCCTACCCAGCAAACACACAAGAAAGACCAGATTGTGCCTGGTTCTTTTGATGACGATGACGATCCTTTTGCGTCTGGACAAGTGAATCGAGGATTTGACCGCCAAGAGTCTGTTTCGCAAATGCTGCTGGACTTTACGCCTACCCAGCAAACGCACAAGAAAGACCAGGTTGTACCTGGATCTTTTGATGACGATGACGATCCTTTTGCGTCTGAACAAGTGAACCGAGGATTTGACCGCCAAGAGTCTGTCTCGCAAATGCTGTTGGACTTTACGCCTACCAAACAACATCAGCAACAACAAAGGGTAGAACAAGTTGTGCCTGGATCCTTTGATGATGATGACGACGACGACGACGATCCCTTTGCATCTGGCCAAGTGAATCGAGGATTCGACCGTCAGGAGTCTGTCTCTCAGATGCTGTTAGACTTTACGCCTACCCAGCAAACACACAAGAAAGACCAGATTGTACCTGGTTCTTTTGATGACGATGACGATCGTTTTGCGTCTGGACAAGTGAATCGAGGATTTGACCGCCAAGAGTCTGTGTCGCAAATGCTCTTGGACTTTACTCCTACCAAACAACAACAGCAACAGCAAAGGGTAGAACAAGTTGTACCAGGATCCTTTGATGAGGATGATGATGACGATTCTTTTGCGTCCGGAGAAGTGAATCGAGGATTTGACCGCCAAGAGTCTGTCTCGCAAATGCTCTTGGAATTTACTCCCACCAAACAACAACAACAAGATCAAAGGGTAGAACAAGTTTTACCAGGATCCTTTGATGATGATGATGATGACGACGACGATCCCTTTGCATCTCACCAAGGGAATCGAGGATTTGACCGTCAAGAGTCTGTCTCGCAAATGCTCTTGGACTTTACTCCTACCAAACAACAACAGCAACATCAAAGGGCAGAACAAGTTGTACCTGGGTCCTTTGATGATGATGATGATGTCGACGATCCCTTTGCATCTGGCCAAGGGAAAATCCGAGGATTCGATCGCCAAGAGTCTGTGTCGCAAATGCTGCTGGACTTTACGCCTACCAAACAACAACAGCAGGAACAAAGGGTGGAACAAGTTGTATCTGGATCCTTTGATGATGACGATAACGACGATCCCTTTGCATCTCGCCAAGGGAATCGAGGATTCGACCGACAGGAGTCTGTTTCGCAGATGCTTCTCCACTTTACGCCAGGAAAACCTGTGTCTGAACAGCCTCGTGTTGTCGCGGGCTCGCTCAGTGATGACGACGACGATGGTAACGACGACAATGGTGACGACGACGACGACCCTTTTGCACCGCCAACGAGCTCAAAGGGTTCTCAGCAGCAAGAATCTATATCTCAAATGCAACTTGAGATGGAACCCAAGGTTTTGCGCACCCAGAAGACAGCGCCCGTTACTGAAGAAGACGGAGAGAAGTCTCAAACACACGCAGGCTCTGCTACAAGCGAAACGAGTACTTTGTATCGGCAGCCTGGCTTCATTTCATCGGAAGCTGCGGTGCAAGTCTCGTTGACTGGAACAGTGGACCATGCCGCTCTTCATCAAGATGCCTGGTCACAGACCTCGCAGCGACAGCTCTTGCCAGCGAAATCACCCAAGAAGAAAGCCAACCATGAAGCAAAGCCCTCTAGTGCTCGTCATTTGCATAAGGATAGTCAGCAACAGCAGCAACAGCAGAGCTCTTGTGGCGGGATTGGAAGGCCGATACAAGATTCGAGCGTGCTCACCAAGACGGAAGGCCTGCGTCTAAAGCTCGCGCAGCTAAAGACGAAAGGTGAGCTGCCAAGTATCGCGGGGACGTCGGTTGTTTCGCCAACGGGTTCGGGACCGCGAGATATCATTTTTGGCGCCTCAACTGACATTGCACAGTCGCGAGAGAGTCGCATGGCCATGATGCAGGCCGGATACGAGGGCTCTCGCGCGATGAACGATCGATTCATCCCGGCCGTGCTGCGGCGTCAGCTCGGACCGCAGCAGAACAAGGTCCCAGGCGAGTCACGGGCCCCGCGCAGACCCGACGCGCCCCCAGAGCTTTCTGCGAGCCGCGCGGCGGCGTCTCCGCGGGCGCGGCGACTCCGCGACTCTTGATGCCCTCCAGCGGGCCAAGCTTGCCCTCCATCGCGTCCCGCTCGGCGCAAGACGCAGGCAGACGGACAGCAGTGGCATGGCCGCGCCTCTCTTCTGGTCGCGACGCTGCCTGCAACGCCGGCCTCGCCGCCGTCGCCGTCCTCGGCCGCGCCGGCGATGCGCGTTTACGATCCACGCTCTGCGGCGCCGACGTCCCCAAAGGGGGGCGCGGCGCGAGTATTTCCCCAAGTTTTGAAATTATATTCCGTGTGTGATGAGACGAGGTTTCGAAAAGGGCCCCGGCCGCCCCAGCGTGCCCCTCCGCCCCAGAACGGCCGGAGGCACGGGCCGCCGCCAGAACCCCATTCGTCGCCCGAGCGAGCCTCGAACCGCGACGCGACGCCGCAACGCGACGCGAGTCCGCGACGCCGCGACGCAGCATCGGCCGCGCGCGCGCCTTGGCTGCAGCGCGTGGGATACAAGAGAAGAGGACTTGAGGCTGGACAAGGCGGGTTCGGGTTCGGATTCGGGTTCGGGTTTGAACTTGGAGCGCGAGCAAGATGAAACCTTTTCGCCTCGTCGTGCGCGAGATCGACGGCGAGGACAGGATGGAAGGCGCGGAGGACGACCAGCGCGGGATAGGGAGGTCGCAGGCTGAGCAGTGGCATCAGCGGCAAGACCAGCAAGGATTCCGTCTTCCGCTACATCGCTTTGACCAGACGCCGCGTCGTCGTCGTGAAGATGATGCGAGACGAGATGTCGAGCATGGACGACAGGAAAACGAACATGCGTATCAGCGACATCATCATCAGCAGCAGCAGCAGCAGCAAGGGGAGCAGTCACGCCAACAGCAGCAGCAACAGCAGCAGCAGCAGCAGCAACAACAACATCGCCTTCAGCAGAAACGGCGTGTGCGATTTGCTGATCGTGCAAACTCTTCAGCTCTTGATGATGATCAAGATGAAAGCCTCGTGGTGTATGCGGACCAGAACCAAAACCAGAACCAAAACCAGACAACCTTGCCCAGCCGCTCGTTTGCAAGACAAGCCAAGCCAGCGTTACGAGGACTTGCGAGCGCGTCGCCCATGTCGTCGCTTCGACAAGCCTTTGAGGAGCAAAGCACTCGTATCACGCAGTTGCAACGCGAGCTTCATGCAGAGCGCCTGCGATCCGAACAGCTCGAGGCCGACCTCGAGGCGGCCGAACAAAAGGGCGAACGACACCGGCAAGAAACGCAGGCACAGGCCGCGGAGCTAGGCCAGGTGCAGCGTGGACTCGTCCAAGCACAGGAAGAGAAATCATCCTTGGCAGACCGTTTCGACGATATGCAAAAGAGAGCCGTCAGTCTGCAATCAAGTCTGTGGCAAGTCAAGGACGAGAGAAAGAAGGACAAGATTGACATGACCCGCAAGTACGAGCGAGACAACGCGCTTCTCAAACACCACACGGAACTCGGTGCCCTCTTTGACGCTGCGCAGGGCAGCAGCGACACGACACTTTGCACGTGCTGGTGCCGGAAATGCTCTGGGCCGGGGAAAAGTCAAGATCGGGGACAAAGCCGGCGGGAACCATGAACCCATCTTTGGTTTCCATCGCCAAAGTACCTAGTTTGAGCACATGGCATGCCAGACACAAGCTCGTCGTCCTAACATGAAAGCCTACCGTCCCGTTTTCCCCTTTCTCGCCCTTAAACGACAATCACCACCTACAAAGGAAGAAAAGCAAAAGAGAAGAAAAGAAAAGAAAACGCGCGCTAAGGCATGTGCTGAACAAGGGTGGCGAGAATGCCCCATGAGGCGTCGATGAGCTCGAGGTAGGTGCGCAGGCGCCACATTTCAAAGCTCTGGCGGTACGTAATGTAGTCGGTATCAACAATCTCGGAGGCCACGGGAAGATTGATGGCAAACGGACCAAAGAGAGGCGTTTCAGTGTCCTGACGGATGCGCTCCTCGTATTGAGCCTTGGACGGCTCCTGCACCAGGAGACCGCGTACGGCGGACTCGCCCATGATGCGGAAACGAAGACGACTCGTTCCGCCGAGCGCAAGATTGATGCCACGAACAATGTTAGTGGAACGCATGACAAAGAGCAAGTCGCGAGGCAAGCTCTCTAAGAACTTATTAATGTCACCCGCGTTGACGTCCTTGTACTTGTCCTTGAGTTTAGCGCGCTCCTCCTTGGAGATGCGAGCCCCTGTTTTGGTCATCGAGTCTGCGGGCCGATATGTGAAGATAAGCGAGAGAACGTCATAGGCGTCCTTGGACACGCCGAGGTTCATGGCTGCAGTGCGGCCAAGATTTGCGTCACGGAGCAGAAGCGCTTTCCAGAGCATGCAGTAATTCTTGCGGAAGGAAGGATCTAATCTCCTGTACATGCCATGGTCCAACACAACAACCTGGTACGGCACGCCCTGTTTGCCCCCAAAAGTTTTGACGCGCTGAGCTTGGTATGCGGCTACCAGAGACGAAAGTCCCCCAGCAGACGTGAGGGCCAGAGCAGCGAGAGGCGCCGCGGGACCGATAAGCGGCGCCGCATACAACGTCGATGCGCCAGCAACGAGCAAGGAGACTGTTGAGACGAAACCAAAATTGGACCACACGGAGCGCTCGGGTGCCTTGCGCACGAAAAGATTGCCTGGATGCGGGTCGCAGTGCACAAAGCCGTGAACGTGAATCATGTCACCAAAGAGCGACGAGACCGTGGTGGCAACCTCGAGGGGGTGGATTCCTTGCGCAGCAAACTCGTCCACCTTGCTGATCTTGACGCCCTCGACGTATTCCATGATGAGCATGCGTCGCGAAGAGTGCTTCCAAATGATTTTTGGTACGTATACGTCAGCACGGTTCGCGAACATTTGGCCCAGACGTTCGCTGTTGCGACCTTCTTGGATAAAATCGAGTTCGAGGGTCATGTTATCAGCGAACGCGGGAGTGAGCCACGAATAAGAAAAGTCGGGAAACCAGTACCCGACAAAATCGGTGAGCATGCGCAAGGTCGCAAGGTCGCCGCGTGTCTGTTCTCTGAGATACGGGTATTGAACCTTGACGGCAACAGTTTCGCCCGTCTCTCTGAGCACGGCACGATGGACCTGGGCGAGAGAAGCAGACGCGATGGGCTCGGGGTCAAAGCTGGCAAAGACGTCTTCCAGGGCGAGGGGGCCGAGCTCAGCGGCTACGGTCTCGCGAGCCATCTCGCTGCTCATCGACTTTGCACGATCTTGAAGAGGCGCAAGAGTATCGGTAATTTCTTGCGGAAGAACGTGGTTCATGCTGGCCACACCCTGCCCGTATTTTGTGTACAGACCTCCGTTTCGGTTGCACACTTTGTAGAGGCGTGCGGCAGCGCGAAGGCTAAAGGCATGAAGGGCCTCCTTGTAGGCGTCCTTGTCGATGTCCTTGTCCTTGCCGTACATGGTCACTTTCCAGTCGACGGCGGTGACAAAGGCATTGAAACACGTGCGCCCAAACCGCACGAGGCCGTCGCTCCCCTGCGAGGCCACGCGCACGGCCTCGCGCGCGTCTGCGTCCGTGGCACCCACATAGGCCACGCCCAAGCCGCTGACGCCCACGGCGGTCGACGCGAGCGCGCGCAGCATCCTCGCCGCTTCTCCTCGCCCTCGAGGTCCTGAGCGAGCGCGACAAGCGCGATCTCGACCTCGCGCGTCACCGGCGCCTCCTGCTCCTTCTCGCCCCCTCCGGCGCCAGCAAGGGGAGCCTCGCGGCGTCTGCGTCTGCTCCAGCCGCGCGCTGCGCCTGGCGCGGTCTCGGGTCTGCTGCGTGCGAGGCTCGCCTGCCACGCAGATGGAGGAGACGGAAGCGCAGGGAACAAGGAAAGCCGGGCCGCGCCGAGCGAGCTGAGCGAGGTGAACGAGAACGTTCGGTTGCAGCGCTTTGCACGACGCAGGCGAGGCCCGGCAAGAAGGCGAGGCTGGCTTGGTGGCGCGTTTGGGGGGAAGATGTCGGTGGCGAGAAGATGAGCGAGCTGGGTGTTGAAGCTGGACGGCCTAGGCTGGATACTGCGAGCTGCCCAGTCTGCGTGTTTGCGAAGGACCTTTTTGTAAGACAGGGGTATATGTATATGAGCTGGCTGCCACTGGTGTATGTATAGTAAAGAGCTTGGTCGCTCTTGAGCGAGTCATTGCGCGTCGGTTGGGGTCTTGCATCGCGCATGCAAGCTAGTTCGCGCCGTCTTCAGCCCATATGTTCGACTTGGCTGCTCAATTTGCCCATCGATCTCGTCATCGACATGTTGCCTGTGACAATGACTGCCATCACGTTTCTCGCATTACTACGGCACCTTGGTAAACTATACGCAGTCAATCTTCTTTATCGGTTTTTATAAAAAGACGGGTGTGCGCAAGCATGTACCAACGCTCACCAGGCGTATCGACGCCTTGGACTGGCTCGCGCCCGCTGTCCAAGTCAATGAGGTAGGCCTTGACATCAAATCACTGAAAAGCAAATCTGGGTAAACTAGCGACGAACGCAATCGATCATCTCCCTCCGCCAAAATCTGCGTGAAATCACAGTCTGCCAATCGCTTCAAATCATTCATCAACAAAACTAAAAGCATGCTTGTGAATCAAATGATTCTGAACCTCGAACGCATAGTTTCTGCAGATGGACTCTGCAGTCGATCTGACAAAACGCACAGGCCCGCTCGTAGCACATTCTCGAAATTGAAGACATGAACCGGTTCACATGAAGCTAAACGAACAAAGTGCGGGTCGTCTACCATGAACTACTTTTGGAAAAAACCAATCAAATTCAAACGTGCTTGTCGCAGAACGACTTCGTAAAACATAGAGGTGATCAGATATAGAAGCATGTCTTGATGAAGACGTCTGGAATTAAGGAGGAAGTGCAGTAGCTGTTTCTCGTTGGTCCTCTTCTTACATAGATCAAGTGGTCCCCATAAAGACTTGCCAATGTCCCGATTTAGTGTTGGATCCATCATTCTAAAGTATGGCAGTTCGCAATACGTTTGAATCTCCAGAGCCGGTTGCCTCTATAATGTGTGTGCACCGGTTCTGTCCAAATCGAACACTCTCCAACATGCCTGTATAGATCATGGTTATCAAAATGACACTCGCCCATATAAGTGATACCAGAGTGAACAGACATCTAGAATAGCATAGTTCAAACAAAGCGGAGCCATGCCATTCTTTACTGTACCATTCTGATGCACATGGAGCTTTAGTACCGGCCAGGCCTCGAATGGATCGCAGATCATGGCGAAAATGGCCTCTTTGAGTGTCATATTGTAACAAGAAATCGCGCCCATGAGCACAGACCCCGTTCTTACGCTGCTGCTTGTTGTTGCGGCCGCCATCGACGCGCTTACTTTCTCGGCTTTTGGATTTCTCGTATGTTTGCGTTGGCGAACCATTACCGTCGAGAAGAGTCGTAAAAGTGCGATGATTCTCGAAACCTACTTTGTACTCAACTATCTTGGCGTGCTCGTGTATCTTGCTCTTGCTGTCCCGGTTAAGTACGAGTCTATCGGTTTTGTGCCTCACGATTTTGTGCCTCACGTCGAGGACCGCGACAACATTGTGGCTGTCATTACCAAAAAAGGTGGCATGTTCCCGGTCAAGTACGAGTATAACTACGTGATCGAGGTCGAAACGGAGGAGTCCACACTCCGGTGACCGTCACTCGCAATGCGTCTTTTGCTCGGCAAACAGTACAGCCTCGAATTTACAGATAGCTCTGTAAGTGATTCAGTCTACGCGAGTCTGCTCACGGGCCCAGTAAATCCTGCAATGGTAGGCTGCAGGTATGTAGGCGGCAAGCGGCAACGTTCGCTCGTGAGCAATGCCACGTATTGGGACGAGGTGATCGATTTTATCCAAGATCAAGTTGTGCATCAGGGTGTCACCGTTGATGGTCTGCTGATTGCCATGGATTGCCTTGTACTGGTTGCCACCTACCTTTTCATCATTCTGTGGCAATATGACTCATCAATCCTTCTTTGCATGAGTATGACGATGATCTGAATTTTGATCATCGCCGAACAACTCTGAAAGTCATTTGTTGAAATTGATCTCAAACAAATGTCCATTTATGCCGCAAATAAGATGCGATACAGACAAGAGTGTCAAACGTTTCTTTTCTCCCTTCTTCGACCCATTTTTGTTGGTTCGCCAAGACGAGGTTCACTGCCTGTCACCCACCAACACCCAGCCCGAGAAATTTCCCTAAGTAAGGCCTTGCAGCAACCAGGCAAATGCAGTATAACTACATAGTACTTTACTGCGCCAGGCTATTCTACACTTGCAAAACAATTCGCTACGAAAGCCTGTGGCACGTGCACACGCCGTATTCTGACAGTGAATGCAGTACGTATATACTTCACTGCGTTGCGCCATTCTGCACTTGCAAAACAATTAACCACCAAAGCCCCTACACCTTGCACACGGGTGAATGTGGTACACTTTACTTCGTGACGCCATTCTGCACTTACCATTGCGCGCACAACAATCCAGCCCCTACAGGTTCTATACTATGAGCAGCGAGGCGAGAGATATTCCGCACGCACCGAGCCAGCAGCAAACGCGCAATCGCTCGCTCGATCGTTCGCTCGTTCGCGCACCTGGCAGGCAAGGCAGGCCCTCGCACGCGCGCGCGCGGCGGACGGATCCGGCTGCACGAAGCAGGCTGGGGCTCGCGCGAGAGGAGTGAGGCGCTCGCGAGGTACGAGCTGCTGCAGTGAAGATGGCCGCAGCCCAAGCGATAAGAGACATGGAGAACGGCGCTACCGAGCTCAAGTACGTTGTTGAGAAGAGCGACCGCGGAGACGAGGAAGAGGCGACTAATTCATACGCACGCACGCTCGCACGCTCGCACGCACCACGCACGCACGGCATGTCTTGTCTTGTGTTGTTTGAACCTGGCTGACTCGCTCGCTCGCTTGCTTCTTTTTCGACGAATACGCAGTCTTCGACGGAAACAGATCGACGACGAGGGCGGCAAGGCGCTGGGCGAGGCGCTCAAGCAGAACGAGACGCTGTTGGAACTAGAGTAAGTGACAGTGACTGAGGCTGGCAAGGAAGAAAGTCAGGCGAAAGCAAACTGGCTCACTAACACGCACGCACGCACGGCTTGTCTTGTCCTGGCTGGCTGGCTTGGCTCGCTCGCTTGCTTCTTTCTCGACGAACGCGCAGTCTTGGATTGAACAGGATCGGCGCCGAGGGCGGCAAGGCGCTGGGCGAGGCGCTCAAGCAGAACAAGACGCTGCAGACGCTAGAGTAAGTGACAGTGACTGAGGCTGGCAAGGAAGGCAGGCAGGCAAAAGCAAAGTGGCTGACTTACATGCATGCACCACATACGCACGGCTTGTCTTGTGCTGTCTTGACCTGGCTGGCGTGGCTCGCTCGCTCGCTTGCTTCTTTCTCGACGAACGCGCAGTCTTGGAGATAACAATATCGGCGACGAGGGCGGCAAGGCGCTGGGCGAGGCGCTCAAGCAGAACGAGACGCTGCTGGAACTAGAGTAAGTGACAGTGACTGAGGCTGGCAAGGAAGGCAGGCAGGCAAAAGCAAAGTGGCTGACTTACATGCATGCACCACATACGCACGGCTTGTCTTGTGCTGTCTTGACCTGGCTGGCGTGGCTCGCTCGCTCGCTTGCTTCTTTCTCGACGAACGCGCAGTCTTGGAGATAACAATATCGGCGCCGAGGGCGGCAAGGCGCTGGGCGAGGCGCTCAAGCAGAACGAGACGCTGCTGGAACTAGAGTAAGTGACAGTGACTGAGGCTGGCAAGGAAGGCAGGCAGGCGAAAGCAAAGTGGCTGACTACTTACATGCACGCACGCACGCACGGCTTGTCTTGTGCTGTCTTGACCTGGCTGGCTTGGCTCGCTCGCTCGCTTGCTTCTTGCTCGACGAATGCGCAGTCTTGGGGGGAACCGAATCGGCGACGAGGGCGGCAAGGCGCTGGGCGAGGCGCTCAAGCAGAACAAGACGCTACAGACGCTAGAGTAAGTGACAGTGACTGGGGCTGGCAAGGAAGGCAGGCAGGCGAAAGCAGGCTCACTTACATGCACCACGCACGCACGCACGGCTTGTCTTGACCTGGCTGGCTTGACCTGGCTGGCTTGGCTCGCTCGCTTGCTTGCTTCTTTCTCGACGAATACGCAGTCTTGGATATAACAATATCGGCGCCGAGGGCGTCAAGGCGCTGGGCGAGGCGCTCAAGCAGAACAAGACGCTGCAGACGCTAGAGTAAGTGACAGTGACTGAGGCTGGCAAGGAAGGCAGGCAGGCCGCTGGGCGAGGCGCTCAAGCAGAACAAGACGCTACAGGCGCTTTTGTAAGTGACAGTGACTGCGGCTGGCAAGGAAGGTAGGCAGGCGAAAGCAAAGTGACTCACTTACATGCACTCACGCACGCACGGCTTGTCTTGTGCTGTCTTGACCTGGCTGGCTTGGCTCGCTCGCTTGCTTGCTTCTTTCTCGACGAATACGCAGTCTTTCTGATAACAAGATCGACGCCGAGGGCGGCAAGGCGCTGGGCGAGGCGCTCAAGCAGAACAAGACGCTGCAGAGTCTAGAGTAAGTGACAGTGACTGAGGCTGGCAAGGAAGGCAGACAGGCGAAAGCAAAGTGGCTCACTTACATGCACCACGCACGCACGCACGGCTTGTCTTGTGCTGTCTTGGCCTGGCTGGCTTGGCTCGCTCGCTTGCTTGCTTCTTTCTCGACGAATGCGCAGTCTTGGACCTAACAATATTGGCGCAGAGGGCGGCAAGGCGCTGGGCGAGGCGCTCAAGCAGAACAAGACGCTACAGGCGCTTTTGTAAGTGACAGTGACTGCGGCTGGCAAGGAAGGTAGGCAGGCGAAAGCAAAGTGACTCACTTACATGCACTCACGCACGCACGGCTTGTCTTGTGCTGTCTTGACCTGGCTGGCTTGGCTCGCTCGCTTGCTTGCTTTCTTTCATTCTCTCTTTCTTTCTTGACGAATGCGCAGTCTTCCGGGGAACATGTAAGTGATAGTGACTGAGGCTGGCAAGGAAGGCAGGCAGGCGAAAGCAAAGTGAGGCTGGCAAGGAAAGCAGGCAGGCGGAAGGAAAGAAACAAGAGAGACTGATCAGTTCACAATGAAATTATCCCACGAAATCATTGCACGGCGCTGCAACGATTTTTTCTTTCTTTGTCTCTTTCGTGCATCTTTGCTGCGCTCGTTTATTGTCTGGATTCTTCGTGCTGCACAAGCGCAGTCTTCCTCGCAACAACATCGGCCCAAATGGCGCAAAAGCGCTAGCGGGTGCTCTGAAAGAGAACTCCTGCATGCTGGAGTCGCTAAAGTACGTCCGTCACAAAATGACTGATGCTGGGAAGGCGCCATTGAATTTTTACTGACGTAAAATATGCCACAACTAAGCATTTGGGGAAATCGTATCCGCAATAAAGGTGCAGAAGCTTTAGCCTCTGCACTTGAGACTAACGACATCCTCCGAAAGCTCTCGTACGTTTCGACACCTCACAAAGCTCGAACGTAGTAAATTGGCAAATTCTAACATGACCATCACCGAATAGACTCGATGAAGAAGCGATCTCCTCTGACATTCTGGCTCGCATTCGCGTTCGGGTCGCGCATGTGGAAAGCGAAGTACGCGATATCAATGCAACCGCACACGAAGCGCTCAAGACCAATGAAAAGGTGCGTTGGGGTCGCGCCAAGCTCATGGTCGTAGGCAAGGCCGCTGCGGGCAAGACTTCGACGATTCGGACGCTTTTAAATCAACCATTTAATCCGAGTCATGACTCGACGATTGGCGTGCAGCTCACTCTTATGCGCACACGGGACTGGAAAGAGCGCATGCATCTTGGTGACGCCGATCTTGGCGAGCAGTTTGCCAAATACAAATACCGCAGGCAAAGCGTTGTCAAGCGTGTCTCTCGACGCATGTCTGAGCTTGGGTTTCGAGTGTCTGAGTCTCGGGTGTCTCAGCCCCGGAAGTCCAGGTCTCGGAAATCTGAGACGCGAAAGTCTGCTGAGCATCGTGCATCGATGCGGTTCAACGAGGAAAATATTGCAAAGGCTAATCGCACATCGCTTCGCGTCCGAGTGAAGAAGCAAGCGGGGACGCGAGACGAGGAAGTCAGTTTCACGATCTGGGACTACGGCGGCCAGGAGGTCTTTTATGCTTTGCATCATTTATTTCTGACGCAATACGGCGTTTACGTGCTCGTTTTTGATATGCGCGAGGTGCTAGGCAAAGACCATTTTGCGGAAGTTCTCAATGAGGAGGAGTTTGAGAACCTCGCCTCCCAAGAAGATGCTTTGAACACACTTCGTTTCTGGATTGACTCTATTCGTCTACACGCGCCGAGCGTCAACGTGGCGCTCGTGGGGACATACTTGGACCAGGTACCGGACCCGAACGATCATGATGTGATTCACGAGACGCTAAAGGGCACGGTGCTGAAAGGCCTCGGTGGGAAGCCAGCTGTGGTTCGGAACAGCAAGGCACGGCTTCACTTTTTCCCCATCGACAACACTGCGCGGGTCGATGTTAGCGCGACGCCGACACCGGCCGGCGCGAGCAAGGATTCTGTCAAATCGAAAATCCTAAGAAAGCTTGGCTTCTGGGCAGCTACGGATCAGAACGAAGGAGCAGTGGGGGGTGAATCTTCGATGGACAACACTGATGGGGATAATGTTAGCGCACGTGTTGCAGATCTCCGCACGGCCTTGTCAAAGGCAGTGGCAGACAAGGCCTTCATTAAGGATAAGGTTCCGTTGCGATGGTCTTACTGCCTTGACCAACTGCTTTCGCGAGACGAGGATCACTTGCCGCTGAATTTGGTGGAAACAATTGCCGAAGATGACTGCCACATTCCCAGAGACGACGTGCATAAGATGCTCAAGTACATGCATGAACTAGGCGTGCTTGTGCACCTGACAACGGGCCAGAATGACGTGTTGCGCCAAATTGTAGTGATTCGCCCGCAGTGGTTGCTGGACACGCTTTCGCGCGTCATCTGCGATCCAGATGTGGGTCATATGAGAAAGCACAAGAAAAAACTGCTGTACCACACTAGCAGCGACGATGACGATGTCAACGATGGCAATGAGGAAGAACTTCCGGTTGAGCTCGAGGATGCGCTCGAGGAGTGGGCAAATCGTGGAGTTGCAAGCCGTGATCTGCTGGAATGGCTATGGCAGCGTGAACCGATCGACTACCTAAGGGCTTTGATGAACTCAATGTTGCTGGCATGTCCGAGTCCCTGGATCGGAAATGGGGACGAAGAAGGCGCGCTCCTGATACCCAGTCTCCTGCGTGGTGTCGATTACGCTACCCGAGAGGAGGCACTTCGTGGACTGGGCGACCAACGTGCTTTGGCTTACATTGAGTTTGCGGTTCTCCCGCAAGGCGTTTTTCAGCGCCTCATTGCCAGCGTTGTGCAAAGTCTCCCCGTGTCAATCGCTGTTGGTCGACATGGCGTCTTTTCGGACTTTGCAAGCATGGATTTCGATGGCGTGGGCGTGATTTTGGAGACGAGTGGCAATCGGGTAATGCTCTACTTTGAGAGACCAGCAAACAGAAGCCTGACGAATCACGTCAGCATTCTCAAGCGGAGTCTGGAGTCCATCAACTCGTCATTTATGAAAGGTAATCTTGAGCCAGAGCTTTTCGTCAGTTCCGACGGTACAGATCGCGAGACTGCTTGCGCGTCGGTACGAGCAATCGATCAAGCTATCGACCAAGCCGCAAGCGACGTTACTTCGCGTGGCCTCAGAACGCTGCCGCTGACAGCGTTTGCACTCTTTATCGCGAGCAGCGAAGCGGCAAAGTTTTTGCTAAGCTCCGACAGGCCGTTCGACGTTTTCCTGTCGCATGCTTGGGGCAAAGACCATGAGACGCATCGAAAAGTGAAGGCCGTGGCTGACGCTCTCGAGGATCGCGGCATTAAGTGCTGGATCGACGGGTCGAATATTGGGTCGGATGTTCTCAAGTCAATGGCTGATGGCATCGCTCAGTCCAAAGCGGTTGTCGTCTTTGTGACACAAACGTACATGGACAACGTCAACAAGGACAGGACAATACCAGCCAATCCTTACGTAGCCAGACGTAGTATACGTAAGCGAGCACCATGAAGTCCGTGGCCGCACGCCACTTCTCAATGACACCTTCGGCCCGGGTCTCCCCGGCCAAGCTTTAGACCAAGACCAAGACCAAGCCTAAGGCAGAAGAAACATATTACTCACTCTTTCTTGATCACCCCTTTTACTCTAATTATCGCTCGCACCAACACGCATCCCGCTTCTTGAGCGTGGACCTTTTCTCCCCCCTTCTCTGCATACTACACCATCTCGCCCCTCAATCTCTCCTCCACTTCCCCCTCGCCGCTCCCTCCCTTGCGCCCACCCCCTTTCCTTTCTTCCCACCCATCGCGCTCTCTGCGCAACCCTTTTTCCCCTTCCCTCTGCGCAACCCCTTTCGTGCCCTAACCCTAGCCGCGGGGCGGCGCAGGGAAGGGGGGGGGAACGCGGGGCGCGTGCGGCCGGGGCATTGCGTGGCTGCGGCGGTGCGGCGGCGCGCAAGTGGAGAATGGCGGCGCGCAAGTGGGGAATGGCGGCGCGCAAGTGGGGCTTCCGCGGCGCCACACAGGGGCGGGCGGGAAGAAGGGCGGCGAGCAGGGCGCGGAAGAAAGGGGGCGAAGCAGGGAGCGCAGACCAGACCCCGGAGCAGAGCGGCAGAGCGGCAGCCGAGGTAGGTGCGGCGCGAGAGGCAGGCGCAGGAGCGCGCGGGCGGCGCAGGAGCGCGCGCGCGAAAGGCCAGAGCCCGCGCGGAGACTGGGACGGCCCGCGGCGACGAGCTCGCGAAGCGGCCGAGAGCGGCGACGCGAGATGGCGCCGGGATGGAATGGATGAGGAGGCCAGGCCCGGCCAGCCAGCCAGCCAGCCAGCCAGCCAAGTTTCTCGCGACGGCTGGCCAGCCAGCGAGCCGGGCGAGGAGGGAGGATGGGGGAGGAGAAGACGCGGAGAAAGAAGGAATGGAAATGCTGACGATTTGAGGATGGGCTTGATGGATCGATTGAACAGGTTTTAGTACCGTAGGAAAGGAAGCGGCTCATCAAAATGACCAAGGACATCCGTATCACATACCGCCGGCGGCATGCGTACCGCACGCGGTCCAACAAGGTCAAGGCCGTGAAGACCCCCGGTGGCCGCCTGGTCGCCAAGTACATCGCCAAGCGCGGCTCTGTCCCCAAGTGCGGTGACTGCAAGGTCGAGCTCAAGGGCCTCAAGGCCATCCGCCCCAAGGACCTCCAGAAGGTCTCCCAGCGCCAGAAGACTGTCACCCGTGCCTACGGTGGCTCCCGCTGCGCCCAGTGCGTCCGCGACCGCATCGTCCGCGCCTTTTTGATCGAGGAGCAGAAGATTGTCAAGCGGGTTGTCGCCCAGCGACAGCAGAAGAGCAAGAAGTAAGCCTTTTATTACTTTGCCTGCTATTGTTTCTCGGTTTGTTTTTTTCCACATTCCTTTTATCCTTTTCGTTCTTTACTCGCTAGGGTCTACAATTTGCCATGTCTGCGCATGGCGCTCGCGTGCTTGCTCGTCTTGCCTTTGGTGCACGCTTGCTAGCTCTTTTGGGTTGGGCCCAAACAGCAGACAATCGAACAGACCCTCGTGCTCTTTGCGCCCTTGTCAGTGTTCAAACTCACGCTTCTTTCCAAATCGTGTCAGTGCGTGACTTTTTCTTGATTGGATGCCCGCTTTTTGCGCGAGGGACCATGCTCATCATGATGATAATTGACCACCATCCGGTGGGCTCGCTTGCGCCGATTCATCTTGCCGAGACTCAGTCGCTTGCGCAGATTCGTCTTGCCGAGACTCAGCCGCTTGCGCAGCTGTGCCAGACTCGACTTCCTTGCTTGATAAAATTGATTCAAAGCCCCGCTTCGCAGTCATGTGCTCTGGCCTGGGCAGTGCCGGAAGCGATTCGATCAACTGCGAAACTCGTCTCTTTTCCTCGGGTACCTTGTCGGTCATTTCCCGCAACTGGTTGGAAAGTGTGTGAATCATGGCTAAAAGTTGAGCTGTGGTGGGGTCTGCTGCTGCTGATGCATCCTTCTTGCTCGTCTTGGGCCGCAAACACGCCAAATCGATTTCACCATCGGCGTCGAGATTTAGAATCGTATTGTGCGAAACGCTTCCTGTGCCTGTCTCTGGGCTCACCTGACCACCCTTGGAACGTTGCCGCTTTTTCAATAGTGAAGCACTCTTGGCAGCCATGGCAGCACCCTCGATGGACAGCCTTGCGCTACGACGACGCCCCAAGATGGACTCTGCTTCGAGCTCGTAGGGAGTTTCCTCCTTGATGGCGCTTTTCCCTGTGTTCGGAGGCGGCACCGTCGCCCCCTGAGGCTCTTGGCTTAGCGCTGCTTTCGCGGTATTCTTCAAAGTTGCGGCACTATGGCGAAATGAACTCCCTGAAGATCTTCGCTCGTCCTGTTCGTCGGTATAATCGCTCTCGTACGTGCTTTCCGCCTGACTCTCTGGAATTGCCGAACATTGTGACCCGGAACGACTACTTTGTCGCAAGCGCTGCCGTTGCACATTCTTTTCGACATTAGCAGAGTTCAGTTCGCGCTGCTTGGCTTCGTTTGCTAAAAGAGCAGCATCCTCTGGAAAATTGAGCAGGATGGCCTCAAAGTCCTTCTTGTACAAAACGTTCAAGTGCGAGTACGTAAAGGACCGAACAGTTGCGGTGCGCCTCGAGTTTTTCTTGAGAAGAGCAATTTCGCCAAAAAAGCTGCCCTCGGACAGCACCGTATAAAGCACCGTCTCGGTCTTGTTCATTGCCTGTACCGTGCCCTTTACGACAAAGTACATTTCGTCACCAATTTCCCCATGTTTGATGATGTAGTCGCCAGGCAGATAGAGTTGTTGCTGCAGCTTCATAATGATGGCATGCACAAAAGCGCGGTCTGCGACTCGGAAGATGGGCACAGAAGCAATGAGGTTTTCGTTGACTTGAATCGCCGCTTCTTCATGGTACCCCTTGCTGAGATCTTCAAGCCAGCGAAAATTCTTGTCTTCTCCACCGTTCACAGCCCATGAAAAAGCATAGTAATTGGTGATGCGCTTTTGCAAGTCCGGACTGATACCCATCTGCAGCATCGAATCGTTTACCTCTTCCATCTTGGCGCGCCACTTGGTTACCTTGGCATTGCCCTGCTGAATCAAATGTGTGACTTGACCCACCACGGTGGCCGTAAAGAAGAGACCCAGCACGTTGACAAACAAAGCATAGAGACGCTCCGCGGTACATGTCGGATCTCCCTTGCCCAAAATGTATACGGTAGCGTAGTGCAGATACACGACATATCGAACAAAGTATGCGTTCTTAATGTCGCACTCCGTACTCGAGGCGCTGTCGCACTCAAAGTTATGATACTCGCCAATGGCCGTGTCTTGATAGAATCGAGATGATTCCGTCTGACACGCAATAAAGAGAAGTACTGTTAGCACCTGAATCAGGATGAAGAGATAGGTAAGAAGAGTGGCCGCGTTCCCTATGGCCGGGTACTTTACAAATCCGATTTTCCGTGTCCGAATGGCCTCGCGCAGGAACTTTACAAAGACAATTGTGAGCTGGAGCATGTCCATTTTACCCGGCATGTGCTTTTCCTCTCGGTTCCATGAAAGCTCAAAGTCGGCGCTGAGACGTTCGTTGGTCTGGTACGCGGAAAACGGCAGCGCCGCCAGAAAATCAACAACAAACCATGTTTCGAGATAGTTCCTGGCAATGAGCATATGGTCCGTCACGTCGTTGCCTGTCTGCGCCTGGTACGTGGAGTTAAAGCTAAAAATGATATCGACCCAGAACACAAGATAGACCAGAGCCTGCAACACCTTGAAAGGAAGCTCCATATTGTACCCAAAGGCTACAAAGGCTGGTGTGGACATGGCCGAGTAAAATGATGCAAAGGCGCAAATTCGGATCAGCGTACGGCGTGTACTGCTGCGATGCGAGACGAGAAACCTTTTTAAAAGTGCCAGCTGCCGGGCATTGTTCCCGTCGGTGCCAATGCTCTCCAGCGAGGTCATGGCGCGTAATTTCAAAGGGTTGATGTCGGGAAACTCAAAGTACTGATACGTCTTGTACCCGTCAAAAGCCACCTTAATTTTCTCCTCGGGTGCTGCTGTCTCGCTCGACCGTCGCCTTGCGACGCCCATGAGGGCCTTGTCGATGGTCGGCATGTGCACCATGCCGCGCATCTCATAGGCGATGCTCCTGCGCCGCCCGCCACCAGAGATGCCCGACATCGTGGCTAACTTGCCTCAGTCGAGCACGCAGGCTTGCTCGCGCAAGGTCCTGCCTCGTTTCGCGCTTGCGTAAACGTTGTCAGTGCGTCCGTCCTGATTGGCAGCCTTCCCATGGCGATGCCCCTGCGCTCTTGCCAAGTTTTAAAGTAGAGATCCGTTGGTGCCGGACCTGTCTCACACTCTACATGAATAATCCGTCTCTCTACATCTTGGGCGTCGTCTCTCGGTGCGTCAGGTTTGTCTTCGCCACGTCATCGAGATATGCACGGGGTCTCATTGTACGTTGCGTTGCATCGCATCGCATCGCATCGCATCGCACCGCATCGCATCGCATCGCATCGCATCGCATCGCATCGCATCGCATCGCATCGCATCGGACCGGATTCGATGCACTGTTCCCCGACGTAAACAACAGCCATAACACTCAATTGCAGCGCAATGTGTGACTAGCAGGACCTGTCCCGGCACGGAGAAGACAGAGTGGGAGCGAACAATTCGTCAAGTGCGGCTAGGTCTTGCGGCGAAATGGAGGCAGGCAGGAAGGCAGGCAGGAAAGATATGCTCCGCGAACTCGAGAATCAAATCGAGTAAGTCATTATTAATGGCCGGCCTGTATATACAATACCATCTGGGAAGCAGAAGACGTATCTGGCAATCGTCCTGCTCTTCGCGCGGCTTCTTCTGGCTGCACGCGACGGAGGCAGGCAGCATTGCAACGCAGTGGTGCTTGCAAGGCGGCGCTCCGCTCAGATCGACTTGAGCAAAAAGTAAAAAAGAAAATCATCGAAAAATCATTGGAATTTTTTTTCATGAATGACATGGTGAGAGTGGCCCAATCCGGCAATATTCCGCCAACTCGACAAGAGCCGCCTGCGCCAGCGAGAACGAAAGGCGTGGCGATCGAGGCAAGATGCGCACGCCAGGCCGCGTCGGCGTAACCGTGGCGGTACTGACGGCCCTGGTTGCGACGGCGTGCGGAGCCGCCAACTTGGAAACCTCCTTCGGTGGGGTGCACCCGGACGATGAGGAGTTCGCCAAGCTGGTGGGTACCAAGCACAGCAAAGCTCGAGGCCCGTTCAGGACGGTAAAGTATCTGGATTATGGCGATATCGTAGATGAGCTTCACCGACTCGAAAAGGACTACCCAGACCTCGTCGAGCTGTACGACGCCCAAGCCAGGTATAACCTGCCATCTCCTGGCCGATGCGGAAGTCACGGCAACTGTAAACAGTACATCTTGCGCATCACCAATGAAGCGACTCTTCCTGAGCCAGAGAGACCAGAGGTATTCTTTAGCGGCGAGCTGCACGGTAATGAACGCGTGGGCCCAACGACGTTAATGGAGTTTGCGCGGCTCTTGCTGGAATCCTACACGACCTGTTCAAACGCCTGGCTGCAGCGCTTGGTAAACACGAGGTCGATCTACATCATGCCAACTACGAACGCGCTTGGCTATTATCGAAATACGCGCACTGAGAATACGATCGATCCGAACCGCGACTTTCCCATTGATAAACCTCATTCGTGCATGGAGACGATTGCCGCGCGCGCCGTCAACGAGTTGTGGCGCGAGCACCTTTTCCAGCTTGCGCTCACGTATCACGGTGGAATGCAGGCTATTGCCTTCGAGTGGGGCACTCTCACGAATCGCAAATACGCAATTAGCCCAGACGACATTGCGCAGCTCATGCTCGGGTCGGCCATGAGCGCCGTCGCCGGTGACTTGCACAAGGGCGAAGGTCCATATCCGCATGATCGTCTCAACGACCTCGTGTATCCTGTGCGTGGCGGTATGGAGGACTGGGGTTATGCAGGGTCCTGGGCGGCTAGCGCCAAGCCTTGCGAACCCAAACACTTTTTTGGTTACGCCAAGGAAAAGACGCAGTACACGAGCGACCAACTTCGTGCATTCAATATGCTCATCGAGACATCCCGTGACAAGACGCCTGACGAGGGGACGCTCGGAACCACGGAGGAAATGATGCGCCCTGAGGGCGGTGGTGACGGTCACATTCCACGCAATGTGAGACTTGCCCTCTTCATGACGGACCTCGTACAGCCCTACGTGCAATGGGTGCAAGTGCCTGATGCCGTCGTGTCCGCAGATCGTGACCAGTCGCCGACGCTTTCCTTTGCCTGGGAAGTGGGCGGCGCTTTGTTTGTGGACCAGACCTTTCTCGAGTACACGTATGTAGACGCCAATGAGACTCTCATCACGCAGCGAACTGATGCCATGTCGGGGCGAACGCGATGGAACGAGGGCGGCGTTTGGAGCGGGCATAACACGAGCAATACCAAGGGCGTGCAAGGCCTCGATATTGGTCTGGTCAAAGAAGACGATTTGCATGATCGTGAGCGCTGGCCTTTTGCCCCAGCCTTTGTGCAGACTTTGCCGCCGCTTCCTGCAAATGCACAGTTGCAAGAGGTTGTGGCTATCGCTGTGGTCGATCAGAACTGGGGTAAGCATGCAGGTGGGGCCGTGCCACCCGGAATTCCTCCCCAGTCCCATGTGGTGAATGCACGTACAAACGCATCGTGGAAAGCCGAAAATGCCGACCACATTGTTACAGGAAAACTGCAGTGGACCTCGGACGCGGTGAGTTTTCCACGTGCAACGCGTGAAACGCCGTACTGCGCGTCCTTTCCGAATGCGCCGGCTGTCAAGCCTGGAAGTACCAATACGAGTGGCAGTGGCAACAGCTTGCGCGCTTCCCCGGATGGCACATCAATTTCGGTATCAGCTAGCGCAGGGCTCGTTTTTTTCAGCATATTGGGGTGCTGCGTTGCTGGCCGACTTTATGCCAAGGCGCGGCGTTATGACCGCGTCTTGTACGAAGCGATTGAACCCAGCGCCTAACCACGCCAGCCTTTACCCTTTTATTCTGCATTTTTCTTATCAAAATCTTCAGAAATCTTTTTTCTAACGCATCTTTTTGCTTGTTTCTACTTGCTTCCCTGATGTGGGGGGTTAAAACCTTTCCAACACGTTTCACGTGGTGGGTTTGTTTTGTCCTCTTTGTCAATACATCTTTCGAAGGACGCATCAAAATCAAATATTGTGAACGACTTGGCGCGCACGCGCTTCCCGATGCGCGCCGCGTTAAAGTCCGCATATAATTAGGACGACGGCACTGCGCTGAATTCAATAGCAACGCAAATTGCTAGGTCGGCGTGTGCCTGAATGCACTTGCTGCTTGCAGCCCTGGCCAAACGTTGGTCTCGCACCTCTGCCGCATGCGCTGGTGTGGCCAGCTCCGATGTATTCGCAGCGCTGCCAGCTTGCAAGGCAATCATTGGCAAGACGCCAAACCTTGGCTCTGGATCATCACGCAGACCCATCACTGGAAGCAAGGCGTCTGCGTTGGCGCGCAACTTCAAAGTTACCCATCGTGTGTGATCGGCGCTTGTAAAGATTGTGAGCGTCATGTCGCCGAGGTCGAGAAGGACGCCAGCAAAAGAAGTCCAGCGAAGAGCGGCAGTCACTTCCGGCGAGGACGATGACACCTTGAGCTCACGGCCCTTGAGAAGGGGAATTCCCTTTGAGGAAATACCCCAAAAATCGCTTGCCGAGCTCATCGGTTCAGCCACAACACCAATCGCTGCAAAAATGTCGTCAGCGCCGACATTTTGCGCTTCGCCTTCCTTCACGTCGTCACCAGCACCAGAGGCAGTGGACACAAGCGTTGCATGCCAATAGTACACGATGGGGGCACGCAAAATGCTTCCGAGCAACCCAGCTTGTGGTACGACAGGAAGAGGACCTTTTGCGTGAATCGTCAAAGGTCTGGCAAGACCGTACACAAAGGAGCACACTGTGTGAGCCTGTGTGATCTGAACGCCAATGTAATTTCCTTCCTCCAATGTCAAGTCCGCAACGTTTGCGCATGGTGCTCCCTTCATGCGAGCCATGTTTCCCAAGAGGCGGATGTGAGAAAGCGTGGGCACCTCGCTAAGTCCCCATCCAATGGCAAAGCCCTTCGCAGCCGCGAGTTTGGCGGCGCGAGCACGCTCACGAACGTCTCGAGTCGCGGAAGTCCATGGTACGAGAAAGTGGCCAACATCGTTGAGAGACGCAAAAGAGTACAGCGGGGTGGCGGCCTCTTCGCATACTTGAGCATGCGCTGCAAGACGTTTGCTGAGATGCGGCCCAAAGAGATTTTGCGAATCTCGAGAGACGGTGAGGCCACGCAACGATCCGAGAAGCGAATCATGCTCGGACACAGCAAGTGGAAGGTAGACTAGGGGCCGGCAGATCGTGGGCGCAGCAGGGGGCGCGTTAGCGTCGACAGCTTCGACAGACACCTTAATGTCCGTTTCAGGGCCCAGCCAGACGGCCGGGGAGAGACCATGGTCGCGCCAATGAAGACCGTGGTGCGCTGGCGCGTCAACAGATCCGCGCAAGAGGACGTTGAGCGGGCGATTAGACTTGCGCTGCGCCGCAATGAAAACATCAGCCGCGTTTGAGACAAAGACGGAAGGAATGGAGACGCGCGCAGCATCTTTATGGCGATTAACGTGGTCCATGATGACGAGTTCGTAGCCCTCAGAGACGTCGCCGAGCTGCGTGGGGTCTTGCGCAGACGCAGGCTGGGACTGACGGGCCTGGGATCCTTGTTGCTTTGCGCCTTTCGGCTTTGCGCCCTTGCCATCGCCTGTGCCCCTCCCGCGGCCTGCGCGACGCGGCTCATTGTGGTCTGCAACAATGACAGCGACAGCGCCCGCTTCTTGAGCGTGGAGCACCTTGTCGAGAAAGTCGCATCCACCTCGAAGCGCAAAAAGAATTTTGCCACGGATGGCCCGTGCGACATCGCGCGAAAAGGGATCGCATGCGTCGATGGGGTCCGCGATCGCCAGCGATTGCACAATTGCGCGACCAAGAGGAAGGTCTGGGCCAAAGTTGGAGGTCTCAAAGCTAAAGCTGGCCCCATTGATGATGAGTTCCTGTGGCAACGAGAGGTGGTCGCGTATTTCCGTAAGATGCAGCGTCGAGATGGGCGCAAACCCATCAAGAGAAAACTGCAAACGAGGACCTTGGAATTGGGCGCTGTCCAGGTCTGCTGGAGCCCCAAACGTCACGAGCGCCCTTTCAAGGTCCACCTCCATGGTGAGAGCCTTGCCCTCGAGGCAGCCATCTTGGGAGAAAGCGCCCCATACTCCGTCATTGTTGAATTCTGCGGCCTCGTCTGGCCTACCAGCCAAGTACCAGAGGCAGCGATTGTCGACCATCCACTCGCGATAAAGGGGCTTGCCAGGGCTTATGTTGATCGAAGGCGCAAGACCAAGACGAAAACGGGGTGGGACGTCTGAGGAAGAACTTGATTGCACAGTGACACGAAAGCGACTTGCCTTTTCGATTGCTGCGCTGACATCTAATTTGCGGAAATTCCATTGGTCTTGAGGAAGAAGTGGACGAAGGCGCTTTTGTGCGGCGAGAAGCGTCTTGTTCGAGTGATTTGAGTCATTTTCCTCCGTGTCATTACTCTCCTCCTCGTCGCCATCGTCTTCATCGTCATCGTCGTCAACATCTACTTGACCGTTGCGTGCAGAAGGTCTCCGCGCCCCCCGACCTGCTTGGACGCCGCGAACCTGAACGGCGGTGGGACCCACCTCAATATCGAAGCCACCATTCTGCACCTCGATATTCTCTGATAAAAAGTATTGCCCTGCAAGCACATTCCAGCGAATATCCACGTGCGGACCCGCCGCTTGAGCATGATAAATGACTGCCAGAACTGTGACGCAAGTGAAGGCGGCAGCCTTGAGAAACACGCCGCAGCGCTTTCGTCTGAGCATTTTTGCTGGCTTCGACGACGCCTTTTTGCGTAAACCTGACGGACTGCCTCCGGGCTAAGACCCGCGTTTAAAAGTAGGACAAGGGAATGGCCGAGCGAGCGGCTGACGCGCGTCGCTCGTCCGCGCGACGCCCCAGCGCTCGCGCGAGCTCGCGTGTGCGGCTCGGGATCGCGCGCAACTTGCACGCGGCTGGCTGCCCGTACGGGCACTTGCCGCTCGCGGCACGCGACGACCGGCACGAGAGGCCGCCCTCGCTCGCCCTGCCGCGGCGTCGCGGCGCCCTGCTTCCCTTCGCGTCGCCTCGCGTCGCCTCGCGTCGCCGGTGGCCACCCTGGGCGCGCGAGCGATGGACGGATAGATGGGTTTTGCCATCCAGCGTCTCCTTCCTTGCGCAGCGCCTCCTCTCGTCTCGTCTCGTCTCGTCTCGTCTCGTCTCGTCGCGTCTCATCTCGCGTGGCATACCTTTACACTTGCACGCTAGAACCACGCGCGCGAGGGATCGACGATGCGGGCGAGGAGCTGCCCGCGCGCGTCGCGAACTGCTGCTGCGTGCCGTCGCTCTCGCGCCCGTCCGTGTGTTTTCGAGCGTTCTCACGGCTCATGGCAAGGGCGCACGGGATGCCTCGCCATCGCGAGCTCTCGCGCGAGAACGACCGCGACGCGCGAGCTCTCGCGTGGACCCGGTCGGAGCGCGTGGCGCCCGCAGAGCATGCGCGTCCGCAAGGCGCCTCCGGCCGGTCTCCTCGTTCTGCTCGCGCGTCGCGAGGCGGGAAAGCAAAGCAAAGCAAAGCAAAGCAGAGCAGAGCAGAGCAAAGCAGAGCAGAGCAGAGCACGAAGCAAGAAGCAGAAAGCAAAGAGAAGGAAAGGGCGTGCGCCGCAAGGTCACGCGCGACAAGGGGCAGACCCCGAGCGAGTCTGGCGCTGCGAGGCGCGCGCGAGGGCTCGCACGCGATGGTGTGCTCGTGCTCGGTGTGCGCGGACATCGACGCCGCGCTTGCGGCCGCGAGCCGCGGCGATGGCGAGAGCCCCGCGACGCGAGGCGAGGTCGTGCGGAGCGCGGCGATGGACATGGACCCCGTGGTCTGCGAGCGTGTGGCGGCGGCGCTCGAGGCCCTCGGCGTGGACGTGGAGGGCGACGCGGCAAGCGAGGGCCCGCGGGAACACAGACTTCGGGGTTTTGTCATGCCCGTGAGCGGCTTGAGCTACGCGGTGCAGCTAGCTGTAAAGATGCAAGCCGAGCTACAAGCGAACTGGCCCCGGCTCGAGAGCGAGCGCGTTCATGTCGTGGCGTCGCCGGTGCGGTCGCACAGATTACGACTCAAGTTCTTTGTGGGGCGCAGTGGTTCGGATGGACCCTATCGACTCGGCATCTCCAACACAGACCCGGAAGACCCACGAAGGACGGCTTTCATCATTGATGGCGACTTTCCTATTGCAACTGAACGCATGCAGCGCGCCATGCGCGCTTTGCTCGCCAGTCTCGACGCCCCTGGCGGCAGTGAGATCCCCTCCGCAGAGTCCCTTCACGTCGTAAACTTTGTCGATACGATGGACGGCCAGGACTTTGTTGTGACGCTTTATCATTTGAGTTCAAGTGAAAGCAAAGACGAGCTTGCTCAAGGCAGTGGCCAAGAAGATGCCAAGATGGCGACGGAGATGTGGAGCACGGCGATGCAAAAAGGCTTGCTCGCACGACTTGCCCAAGTCTTGGAGGGCCGTGTGACGGCTGTGTGGCGCTCTCGCAAGTGCGTGCGGACAGCGAGTTTAGGGCAGCGAGACGGACTCGATGTAGGTGAAGACCTTGATTCGCCGGATAAGGACGAGGCTCGTGTGCTAGAGACGGGCCTTTTTCCGGGGCGCCGCCTTTGCCAGGTCGAGGGGAGCTTTTCGAACCCCAACGGTGCCATCACGCGTGGCGTGAATGACTGGCTGCATGCTACGCTCAAAGGATGCGGCGTTGCGAATGCGCGATTGCTAGAATTGTGCAGCGGATGTGGCAATCACACGGTCGGACTCGCCGACCTCTTTGCTCGTGTGGTCTGCGTCGAGATTGATCCTCACCTGGTCAGACAGGCGAGGCGAAACTTGGCGCTCAATGGTCTCGACCACGTCCAAGTTTTTTGTGACGACATGAGGCGTCTTCCTCGCATCTTGCGCCGTGCAGCTCGTGGTGGCTGGGACGCTGCAGAGGGCCCCACGGTATGTTTGGTGGACCCACCTCGTCGAGGTTTGCCTGATGAGCTTGCATCCTTTGTCGGTGAGCTTGACAGCGTGGATTTCCTTGTGTATGTAGCGTGTGGAGACGGTCTCGAGCGAAATGCGGCGGCACTCGCTGCAAATTTTGAATTGCAGGAGTTGTGTTTCGCAGACCATTTTCCATACACGCATTTCATTGAAAAGGTGGCGGTGTTTGCGCGTCGGGGCCGCGTGTCTCCATCGACGATGGTTGTCGCATCTGAATGATTTACAAAAGTGAGAGTGATTATATTCCCCCCCCCCAAAGAAGAAAAAATAGAAAAAGAAATGGTTTTGTCTGGACAGTGATGAACTCGTAAGGTGTACTTTTTCTCTTCAGATTGCAAATCAAGCGCCTTCCCCCCCCCCCCCAGCGAGCTAAAGGACAAAAGAGATCATATCAGTAGCAGGCAACCTCACTTACGGACATATTTACGAGCCCAGGTCTTGTATTCGGTATCAATCTTGGAGGGAACGAGGGCGCGTGCGGTTTTGGCTTCGGCCTTGAGCAGCTTAGACACAGTTTGAAACCAGTCGCTAGGGTAGCGGTCTTTGTTGTCTTCGAGGGCCTTTTGCTGTTTGGCAATACCGTTGACAAGGTCCTCCTTGAGCTCCTTGGCGGGGAACTTGATGAGTACAGAGAAGATGGGGGCCTTGCCGTCCCTCGGCCGCAGGTCCCTGATCTCGCCGAGATTGTCTGGGGCGATGCCGACATAGACACCCTTTGTGCCGGTTTCGATAAAGGTCTTTGGTGGTTTTTCTACGTTGGAGAGGTCCGGCCAGTAGGGGAGGCAGTATTGCCAGCGTTTCAAAATGTTGCCCACGAGGGTGTGTTTGGCGGTCTCTTCCGTGCTCGAAGGTGCGGGAGATGGTTTTGACTTCTTGCGAGTTTGACTTATTTCCTCGTCCTCGTCCTCGTCCGAGGATGCCTCTTTGTAGCTAATCTTATCCTTTGAACGTTTCGCTCGAGTCTTCATGAAGTCGCTCAGGGTAAGGTTGTCGTCACTATCCTCGTCATCATCTCCCCCTTCTCCATCGTCATCGTGATCGTGTGCTTTGCCGTTGCTCTTGCTGTCGGTCTCCTTGCTCTCCTCGTCATCTTCGTCGTCGTTCACGGCAGAGGCTTCGCTGGCCGACGCCGCCGCCCTGGTCATGGAGGTTTTCTGCTGCAGCTCTGCGAGCGTCATTTCCTCGTCCGAGTCTGAGTCAGACGTCATCGTTCCCTCGCGCGCGAGGCCGGCGTCTCGCGTCGCGCAGGGGCTCCGGCTGGCTGGCTGGCTGGCTGGCTTGGCTTACTGCCGCCGTGGTCGGTCGTCGTTGGTCTCCGGGGGCTTGTCGCCCGCCACGCCAGCAGGCAGCTTTTTTTGCTCGCGCTTTCGCTCGCTCGCCTCGCGCTCGACTGCGTGCCGGGGATCGCGCGACCCGGTCTCGCGCCGCTCCTCTCCGCGAGTCCGCGCGCCGCGCTGCGCCGCGCCGCGCCGCTCGCTCGCGCGTGGCGCACTCGTAGTAGCAGCTCTGCTGCTCGCGGCTGGCTGTTATGATTTGCTATGTTAAGCTGTGTTCTGTTCTGTACGCTTTTCCCTTGCTTGGCTTCTTCTGCGAGTCGCCGCCTTGTTGGCCAGCCGCTGGCCGCGCGACCTCACCGCTCGTCCGGGCCGCCGCTCGCCTCAGCCAGCCGCTCGCCGTCGCTTCGCGGGCGCGCGTCGCGAGCGGAGTCGAGCTGCGGGTTGTTGGTGCAGATGCAGATGCAGAGGAGATCGACTCGAGGCAAGACGAGATGAAATATGAGATCAAGATGAAACTAGAGGCGAGACGAGGTGAGATCAAATGAACTCAGCAGGCACCACGTCGGAGAGGGCTGCCGACTCTTCGTTAAGCCGGGCTGCGCTGGGCCGCGCCGCTCTCCCCTCGAAGCTTGTCTTGCTGCCGCCGGTCGAGTCCGCGCTCGCTCCTTCGCGGTTTGTGACTGCGCAGACTTTGTTGAGCGGACCGACGCTTGCTTGGTACACGCGCTGATCAAACAAATTAAGGTTCAACTCAAACCAACCTCGCGCTCTCACCTTCGCTCCCGCGCCCGCTCTGCGCTCGTCTCGGCCCTCCTCTCGCTCTGTACACGCGCGGCGCGAGGACTTTCGACTTGCAGGTTTGTTGGCTCGCTCGCTCGCTCGTCTCGTCTCGGTCGGGTCTGCGCTGGGAATTGCGGTTTGGGTGTCGGGTTCGTGCCTTGGTATCCGTAGTACTATAGGGTCACGGTACTATAGCCGCTGCAAGAACCCGTACGAGCGGAAGGACCGCGAGCGGGGCGCGGCCTCGGGCTTCATACCTGCCTTTGCCGGGTCCTTCCGGCTGGAAATCCTCCCGAGCGGGGAGGGGGAGGACGAGCGCCCCGCGGGTCGTGCTGATCTGGCCAGAGGAGTGGCGAGGCGAGGCGAGGCGAGGCGAGGCGAGACATCATGAATGGCACGGCATGGCGTGGAGTTGAGCTTGCTTGCTTGCTTGCTTGCTTGCCTGCTGTACTTACGTGCTTGCGTGCTCGCCTTGCGACGACTTTTTTAGCGACAAAGGATAGCTTATTCCTTTCCTAGCCGACTCGGGCAGCGAGGCAAACTTCCCGCCCGTTCTGGCTAATGGCGGCGGAGACGGAGACGGAGGAGGACATGCGGATCAGGCACAGTGGCCGGCCTGCCGCAACGAGACACTGACGACCTTGAGCCGGGGGACTAGCTTGTAGAAAAAGGGTTTCCTCGCGCTCCAAGCCGAGACTGTAGCCGCCCTTCGATGGCGAGAGAGGTGAGGAGAGATCGTGCAGCTCATCATCAAGACAAGATGAGTCGCGTCAACTCGCCCCGGCGGACGCCTTGGCGAGCCGCAGCCGCAGCCGCTGTCGCTGCTCCTGCCCCGGTTCACAATTCATCGATCAGCCGCCGGGTCCATCGCAGCGACTTCACCTCGGTCCTGCCCTGCTCCGACCGCGGGTCCGACATCCTGACCGTGGACCTGCGCACAGGTGTCTGTCTGTCAATCAACAAAGCGGTATACTCTTGCACAAAGATAGGCGCACTCACAGGCAGCCGCGCGAGGGACCGATCTGCAACACGAAGCCGAGGCGATGGCGACCTCCTCCTCCTCCTCCTCCTGCTCAACGTCCCTCTGCTCACCATCATCAGCTCCAACATCCTCGCCAACATCCTCATCATCCACGTAGCCGCCTTCCGCCAAGCGCGCTGCTTGCAGGGGGCCGAGCTGAGCGGTGTCCCGACTCCGGCCGCGGTGGTTAGTTTGCCTGGAGTGCGCCGGGAGCCGCGGCGTGCAGAACGAGCTCGAGCCCCTGGCCCTGGAGCCCCTGGACCTGGAGCCCGACCTCGACCTGGGCGGCGGGGAGCCCGCGGGCGGCGGCTGCGGCCCGGCGCGCGCAGCCTGGGCGCGAACAGGCGGCGGCACCGCGGCTGCGAGCGGGGGCGAAGGAGCCGAGGGCGGCGGGGAAAGCGCGAAGGGGAGCTCGTGCAAGAATGCAAGCGCTTACATCGCGGCGCAGCTCGGGGAGCCCGCGCACGCACGCGCACCCAGGCCGGGCTGCTGCGGCGCCGCGCCCCGCGAAGGGCCGCGTGACGTGACGTGTCGCTGTCGCTGCCGCCGCCGCCGCCGCCGCCGCCGCTGCCGAGGCTGAAGCGGAGCGCGCGAGCTCGACTTGGCGAGACAAGATACGGGGCAGGCCAGAGGCGGGAAAAACCAAGGCCATGTCAGCGACACCGTGCACGAGCTCGCCCGCTCGCTCGCTCGCTCGCTTGCTGTGCTGCTCTCGCGCCGCGTGTACCTGCCTCGAGGCATCGCCTCCGCCAAGCAAGCCGAGTGTGCCCGAAACTCGCGGCGGCAGCGGGGCCGCACGAGGCGGAAACGATGGCATCTTCTCGTGGCACTCGCTCCTGCTCGCCGTCGCCCGCGCGAGACTCGGGCGGCCACGATGAGGAAAAGTCGCGCCGCGCTGCAGAAGCGCAGCGCGCTCACTGCGAGCCCCTGAACGCGACACGGTCGCTGGGGTCGCTGACGGCGCCGGGCTCGACCGCTCTCGACTCGGGCAGAGCCGCGAATCGACCTTCCCGGTGACCTGTGCAAGGCCGCCGGGCACCCACGGCTTCCCGAGTCCGTCCGCTCCGGACCTGCCCCGCTTCTCGCGCGGACGCGCCGGTAAAAAAAAGAAAAGAAAAAAAAGAGGGGAAAAGGCGGCGCCGTGCGCGGGAGAACGGGCCTCCGCAGAGCAGCTTTTGCCCCCCGCGAGAATGTCGCTCGCTCCAAGCGAGCACCGCGGCGACACGGCCTCGGCATCGAGGCGGAAAGGAATCCCAATCTCTCGCGCGCTGGCGCGAGGAAGAAGGAGAAGAGGAAGCGGGCTTGTCGGTCGGCCGGTCGGTCGGCCGCTTGCCCGGCAGGAAGGAAAGAGCGAGGGTCTGCGCGAGCAGCTCGCAGCGCGAAGACAGCGAGCGACCAGCGACCAGCGACACGTGCCTCGCGAGGGGGGACGACGGCGGCAAAGTCCAACGCAACATCGCCCTTTTGCGGCGCAGAAAAACTGGAAGCCCGCTTAGACTGAAGCTGACGTGGTACAGGGACACGAAAGCTGCTGTGGAGATGGCTGACGCCGCGCTTGACGGCTTCGACGTTGAGCCAACTTCGCAAACGATGGCGTCAATCAGTGACGACAATCATCATGTTCAAGAACAGCAACAGCAGCAGCACCAGCAGCACCAGCACCAGCAGCAGCAGCAGCAACAACAAAAGCAGCCTGGGAACTTTGGCCTCGAAGATCTTCCAGCCTTTGTGCTGAGTAATATTCTGGCCATGACAGCATGGACCGACGTCGAGGAAGTCCGTGGCACATGCCGGACGCTGCGCGATATTTGCGACACCCAACTCTGCGAGGTCTCTGCCCGACTTGCAATTTCTTCCTCAGCTTGGACCCGGATCAAAGCTGTCGCACCAAGACTCAAAGCCCTTACGCTTCACGATTGTAAAACTGTGCCCGAGACCTCGATCGCTGAAGTCATTCAAATCTGCGCAAATCTCGAAACCTTGCGTCTAACAAACGCAGCTCTCGCCGACAGCGTCATGAGTGCTCTATTGCAAGCCGCACCGCCGCTCCAAGTGCTGGAGCTCAGCGGCTCGATCGCCTGCACCGAGGACCAATGCGTAGACCTCGTCCGCTGCTTTCGGAACACCTTGCGCTCATTATACCTGGGCAATGCACTTGGCGCCGGACGTAGAGCCTGCGCCGAGATTATGCGCTCCTGCGAGGCGCTCGAGAGCCTCGAGCTCTTTGAGTGTCCTCTTCTCAACGCCTTTGAGCTCTTTCATGGGCGAGCTCTCAAGCTTCTCAGTCTCCGCTCCTGTCGACTTGAGCGGCTATGCGTACGCGACAGCGCTCTAGTACAGGACTATCCACAGTCGCCCGATGCCGCGTACTGCAATGACCACGGAGAGGAAGAAGAGGAGGACCACCATGTGGGGAAACAACTGGCAGCAGGTGCATTTGCCGACGACGCAAGGCTGGCATCAGATCCGCCGTGCGTGGAAGCGCTCGATCTGCGCTTCAATCCATGGCTTGACTTCGCTCAGGTAAAGCGATTTGCCAATCGCTTGCCGTGTCTGCGCAAATTATGGCTGGCCGGCAGCTGTTCACCCATCGGTGTCCGCAACGAACTCGATCTCTGCGATCTCTATGCGCTCGAGGAAGTCGATCTTGAAGCCTGCGCATCCCTCACAAGGCTCACGATCGAGCGTTGTCCGCAACTCAAGGACCTTAACGTGGGCGCCTGCGATCAGCTCGTCAGTGTCGAGATCACTAGCGCGGATCATCTGAAGAATCTCGAACTGCAGCTACTCGAGAATCTCAAGTCCGTCCGACTTTGCGACATGCCGCGCCTACGCTTTGTAAATCTCTGTGGCTGCTACTCTCTTGACGCCGCGACCAATGTGCACATGGAAAAGGTACCCAAATCATGTGTCGTAATCAAGGCTGACAGGTTCGCGCATCTTCTCTCGTGAGAGCCAACAAAGCATATGCCCTCGTGGGGATGGGGAAGATAAGAGGAGATTGAATCTGGGGAAAGGCATACGAGGGGAACGCCCTTCTCTGTTGTCTTTGACTTTGTCCTTTTTTCTCTTCTTCTCCTTTCTCTCGAGCATTTCTCTCGGTGATGCCAAGTGTGCTTGCCAAAATCCTTGCCCTTCGGATGGAAAGGGCGTCTCGCCCGGAAAGTGCGACCAAAGCAAGGCTTTAAAAATCTTATCATAGGTGAGAAGATGTTCAACAAGGTTGATCATAGCGCCACCGTGGCAGGGGCACGTTGGCGTAGACTTTGCATCGTGCGCGCGTCGATTCGATTGCTCGTGATGGAGATCTTCCGTAGCGAAGGTCTCGTAGCAGCAGCTCGCACAATGGCGGTTCCACCCTGCGCCCCAATATTATTAGAATCAAGATTGACGATTTCTAGTGTACGCACGGCAGCTGCATCAAGGAGCAAATGCGCTAGCGCCTTGGCTCCCTTGCATTCCACTCTGTTAAAGGCAAAGTCCACCGAGACAAGCTTGGGTGTGGTGTCTGGCCTCGTACGGAGCGCCTCGGCCAGGGCCGCGAGACTACCGCACCCGAGCCCGTTGCCTCGCAGCGAAAGGTGCGTCAAATAGGCGCAAACGCCTGTGGCAAGTGCCCTCGAGATCGCCTGACACCCCGAAAACTCCATTGCTGACCATCCCAGCCGAAGGTGGGCCATACGTGGGAAGGCCCCGGCCTTGAGGCAAATGCTCATGGCACGCGCACCTTCGACGCCAAGTCTTACGCCATCGACGTGGTGTGTCGTGCTGAGAAAGAGATGAGGGAATTGTTTGGCTGCATCTCTTGCTCGCGGAAAGCGTCGCATAAAGTCTGCCATGGGAAAGAGATTGAACTCGAGAAGGACAGAATCAAGCGTATCCAGCTCGCCCGCAAAACGGACCGAAATGGAATTGAGGCGACGCGAAGGCGGTTTGGACCGAACGGGTCTGTGTTTGGTCCCAGAGCAGATCATGATTGACTCCACTGTTTCAGTTAAAGCCTCGTCCGCTAGGCGAGCGTCGCGCGCTTCGTTGGCGAGGCGCGCTTCTTCGTTGGCTCGTTCTTGCGCGGCCTTTTCCTCGGCAGCGAGACGCTCGGCCTCCTGCTGTTCCAGTCGCGTCTTGGTTGCGAGCGCGTGGCGCTCATCTTCAAAGTGCTCGAGGCGAATGACTTTTTCCTTGACGCGTTGGACAGCCTCAATGGCCGCGGCGTCCTGCAAGGCCGCCTGTTTATCATGCTCGATGAGGTAGACGCGCATTTTTGCCTCTTGCACGCGCATTTTCTCTTGTCGGATCGCTTCATCGGCGGCCTCGCGTCTTGCCATCTTTTCGGCTTCCTTTTTCCGCGTGGCCTCTTCGGTTTCGAGACGTCGCCGCCGTTCCTCTTGCCAAAGGATGCTTGGGAACTCTTCGGCAAACTTTTCAGGGTCCTTTTCACGCCGCTCTGCGTACTCCTCCATGGAGAACTCTTGCGGGAAACCTTGTTCGTCGCACCACGCGCGCCACTTCCAGTGCATGCGTTTTCGAAAGGCCTGCATCTTGAGTTTGTCCTTGACGAGGTCCAGGAGCCGAACGTCGAAATCATCGTCGTCATCCTTGAATTTCCGTCGTAGCGAGCCCGCATCGAGCAGGTTCACGCGCGGGACCGCTATAGAGGGCCTTTGTCGCAGGATCGTGGGAAGTCTACGGCTTTTGTTCGGTATGGCTGCAGATGACGTTTTCGTTGCCCCGTTGGGCTGGGCCCCCGGTTTCTCATGGCGCTCCCTTGCCTGGGGCTGCAGGTAGAGCTGCAGCCGCTGATCCTTCTTTCTACCGAGCATGTTGCCGGTCCGCAGACCTTTACCGGGCTGCGCTTCCCTCGTACCTGCTCTTCTCGCACTCCATACAATCACTCGTGCACCATCCTTACTTTGGTCGATTGTGCACCACGCCGGTGAGTTCCGCGTTCCCACATGCCCCACGTTCCCGTTCTCAATCCGAATTGCGAGGCGTGTGTGCACTTGCACTTCTTTCCCCGTTCCTTTCCGTTCCTCAACCCGCGCTGGCGGGCCGATCTCCGAGCACTCGTCAAGTCGCAAAATACTCCCTCTCCACGACCCCTTTGCAATCCGCAGGAGTCGGCCGCGAGGGGCACTCTAACTACTCTGCCGATCTGCGGACCATCCGCCGCGGCCCCCCGAAGCTCCGCGCAGCTGCGGGAGATTGTGGTCGCAGTGGGGACACGCACAGTGCGTCCCGGGCCACGGTCGACGAGCAGCACAGGGTTTCGAAAGAACAAAAAACCGGCAGCGTGGCCCTCGCGATCATGATGGTGTATGGAGAGAAGCCCAACTTGAAGGCGCTGCTGCAGCAGCAGCAGCTGATGCCGTGCGGCTTCGAAGACGTTCGCGTTTGATGGCGGAGACTTCGATCCGGGCGTGGACGCAGGGTCGTGGATTGCCGGACCGACTGACTGTCTGTCTGCCTGGGCTGCGAAGAGCCCCAGAAGCTCGCTCGCTAGCTATGGATAGCTAGCTAGCTATAGCAGCTACCTGCGATGCTCGTTTTGCAGTTTCGCTGGAGCTGCACTTGCGCTGCTGCCGCTGCGTGCGAGTGCGATGTCGTAACTTGCACAAGTTGAGATGGAAAGCCACGTGGCGATGCGCAAGGAAGGGCTCGTGCCGCCACACAGGAATGACGTTTCTCCGTTCTCTGGTGCAAGTTCAAGTTCGAGCTCAAGTCCGAGTCGTTCGCTCGCTATCGCCTGCTTACTCGCTTGCTCGCTCGCTCGCTTGCTTGCTTCGTTGGTCGATGGCGAACTGATCATTGCGCTTCGACTTTGAGACGCTTTCTGCAGTGCGCGCGGAGCCTGGCCCTCGCAGGCGCGGTCGGGCGCGTGCACGGCGGACCTGGCCCGGAGGAGGAGGCTGGCGACAGCGAGGCGACCCGAGGCCAGCGCGAGCAGAGACGGCCGAGGCGTCGTCCGGACGGCGGCGGACGAACGGACGCACAAGGGTTGTAATTTGATGCAGCTGCGAAGGGGGGGAAATGCGGAGGAGAAGCGCGAGAAAGGGAAAGACGTTGAGGTCGAAGAGGAGATAGAAGAAGAAGAAGAAGAAGAAGAAGAAGAAGAAGAAGAAGAGGAAACGCAGCGGTCGAACGAGGCGGATGGGCTGGCCACAAGGTTGTGCATTGACTTGAGTTGATTTGATGTGGTTTAGTTTGATTTGATTTGATTTGATTTGTTTCGTTTCAATTTGATTTGCCATGGTTGATGTGGTTCGACTTGGTTTACAAGGTTTGGTGTGACGTGAGTAGGGCTAGCAGTGGCTGGTTGATGCGATTCGAACCGCAGAGACCAACATAAAAAGAAATGAAAAAGAAATGAATGAATTGTGAAGTGCGTTGCATTGCATTGCGTTGCATTGCATTGCGTTGCATTGCTTTGAATTGCATTGCATTCCTTGGATTCACTTTGCGTTTCCCGGCGCGTGTGGCCTCGAAACTTGTGGCTTTGAAACTTGGGCTCGCTCGCCAAGGTGGCCAGCGCGGCCCACTTGACGCGCCTCCGCAGCTCGGCGCCAACTGCCTGTCATGAGGCTGCTGTGCTGCGCTGCGCTGGGCTGGGCTGGGCTGGCCCGATCGATTGAAGCGTGACGTGACGTGTCGTGGCGAGGCGAGAGGCGAGGCACCATCATGCGACTGCGACACTCGCGGGAGCGAGGGACCGGGAAAGAGGGAAAGGAAGCAGGAAAGGGAGGAATGGGATGCGGGATGAATAAATGAATGCCGTGCCTGGTGGTGGTGGCGGTAAAGAGTTTCGCCTGCCCCGCATGAGGGCGGCACCCCCTCCTCCCCGCGGCGGCAACCGCGCGCCGAAGACTCCCCTCACCGCGCCCCAGTGGAGCCGTGTCTGCTGCGGCGATCTCTTGGATCCGCGAGCCTCACCCTCCTACCACAGCAGATACTCCCCCCGATAATTTCAACGTCAGCGGCGGTGAGAGGCAGAGGCGCGCTCCAAGCAGGCGCGGGGCCTCGCATTCGCACGGCGCGGATAGCCGACTTGCCGATCCGGCATACCCGACTTGCGCGGCGCGGCGCGAAGTGCGCCCTGCACACCTGCGCCGCCCTCCTCCCCGGCTCGCGCGCTGCGGGGTCGCTGGGGGGCGGCTGCGGCGTCACCCTCTGCGCTCTCTCGCTGCCGGGGCGATTGATTCATTCAAACCTCAGATCCGCATCGAAGGCGCAGACAGAGAGACAGACAGAGAGAGAGAGCGAGGGCGGAGAGCAAAGCTCGAAAGCAAAGCTCGAACGCAGCGCAGCCCGGCCGCAGCGCGAAGACCCCGGCCGCCAGCGACGCGAGGAGCGCGAGGAGCGCGGCGCACGTGGACGGCGGCGTTCGCTGCGAGCAGGTAGCTAGCTAGCGCGCTAGCTAGCTAGCCGGCGCAGGAAGAAGCGGCCGGCTCGTCCGGGGTGGCGAGGCGCGTCGATCCGCGAGGCTTCTTCTCTGTTGCAGTTTCTTTCCGAGGGTGGACGAACTGCCGAAGCCCGTGCGCACGCACGCGGGCACGCGAGCAGAACCGAAGCGAGGAGGCAGCAGGCGAGGCGAGGACAGCTAGCGCTCTCCCGCTCGCTCGGTCGTCGGCAGAGGAGGAGGAGAGGGCTTTCTTCAAAGAGACAACGAGGAGAAGATGGGCAACTCGTCCTCGGCAAGGGATGGCATGGGCCAGAACCCCTCGCAGGTGGTGCAGGGCCACCTCTTCGTGGGCAACCGCCTCGACGGCATGGCCGCCAAGATGGGCAACCCGCGCAAATTCACCCACATCCTCTGCGTTGAGGAAAGCTCGCGGTATCCCAACCCGGAAAGCAAGATCGAGTTCATGCTTGAGCCTCTGAAAGATGACGGCTCCTCGGACCTCGAAGAGTTCTTTGACAAAGTTCAAGACTTTCTTGCAGAAGGTGTCAAGACCGGTCGCGTGCTCGTCCACTGCACATCTGGCGTCAACCGCGGCCCCACCGTTGCTGTGCTCTACCTCATGAAATATTGGAATTATGACCTCGAGAGCGCGATGAGGGTTGTCAGGCGACAACGCGATGGCGTCAATATTCATCCCGATTACATCGAGCAACTTACCGAGCTTTCTGAGAAATGGCAAAATAGCCAGCGTCGCCAGAGCAAGACTAAGCGCATCCCTGGTGGATCCCCCCCTTGACAGATACCCTGATATTACTATAGCCACATTTTGATCAATTATACAAACGCTCGGAGTTTTAGAACAAGTAGATCCTGTGTGCCATCACCTACCTACTCGTGCTTTCTCGAGTTTTACCTCAGCGGCAACATTTGAACAACCATTTCTACAGGACTTGCATCGATAGCATATCTCGGAACAAGAAAATGTCGGCTTTGAGCTCTGTTTGGCATCACGGACGCTGATCGTCATAGAGCTTTTGACCTCTGCAGAACTATAAACCTTGTCTTCAATCCCTCCTCGAGCCTTTTTGTGCGAATATCACCTTACGACCATGAGCAACCAACTCGACTGCTTCGTCTAATGACAAACGAATGAATTTATTGCAAAGACAATGGTTGCTGTCTCTGCAAATCAGAATACGCACAAACAAACAAACAAACAAACAAACAAACAAACAAACAAACAAACAAACAAACAAACAAACAAACAAACAAACAAACAAACAAACAAACAAACAAACAAACAAACAAACAAACAAACAAACAAACAAACAAACAAACAAACAAACAAACAAACAAACAAACAAACAAACAAACAAACAAACAAACAAACAAACAAACAAACAAACAAACAAACAAACAAACAAACAAACAAACAAACAAACAAACAAACAAACAAACAAACAAACAAACAAACAAACAAACAAACAAACAAACAAACAAACAAACAAACAAACAAACAAACAAACAAACAAACAAACAAACAAACAAACAAACAAACAAACAAACAAACAAACAAACAAACAAACAAACAAACAAACAAACAAACAAACAAACAAACAAACAAACAAACAAACAAACAAACAAACAAACAAACAAACAAACAAACAAACAAACAAACAAACAAACAAACAAACAAACAAACAAACAAACAAACAAACAAACAAACAAACAAACAAACAAACAAACAAACAAACAAACAAACAAACAAACAAACAAACAAACAAACAAACAAACAAACAAACAAACAAACAAACAAACAAACAAACAAACAAACAAACAAACAAACAAACAAACAAACAAACAAACAAACAAACAAACAAACAAACAAACAAACAAACAAACAAACAAACAAACAAACAAACAAACAAACAAACAAACAAACCAAAAATCGAATCTCATCACATCGCTATTCGTCTCCGTGCAAACTTCTTCTGTGGTTTATACTGGTCTATCGGCTGTTCATGTGGGGGCAACGCAGTGATCACATTCAAGCACTCACACGCGCCTTCTTGGCCGCAGGCGAATTGCGAAGACGGCGCTGCTGCCTGCCTTGAGTCTGCTGAATCTCACGTTCGCCTTCGGCATTGTCGTCCTTTTGCTCAATCGAAACATCCTCGTTCGCCCTGTTGTCGCCATCGTCATTGCCGATCGCGACCTCAAGAGCAGGGCGCTTGAGCGTTCCCGTCGTCGACTGACCAAGCTGGGCCTCAAGCTCTTGCACCTGCTTCTCGAGCTGCTCACGAGCTGTGCGTTCAATGCTCAGCATCGTCGTGAGATTCGCATTCTTGGCACGAAGATTGCGATTCACCATCCGGTACTCGGCCGCGAGTCGCATCTCGCCCAACGTCACAATTCCATCCGATGAAAGCTCGGTCGAGGCAAAGCCTTCCAGCGTACGGGACACAGCATCTCTCAGCATCGCAGTTCCGCGCAAAGCCGAACGCAACACCATGCTCTGGTTCTCCAGCATCTCATCCAAGGTTTGCCGCGATGGTGGCAGGTGATCGTTGAAACCACTGTGCGATTGCGCCGCCGCCAAGAGCGCTGCCGCAATGCCGTGGGCCTCTTCGCGCGCGGGACGCGCTCCGGGGTCCCGCAGCTCCTTGGACGCGGCAAAGCTCGAATTTTCGAGGTATCGCTCCCATTCGTCAATGCTCCGTCGCTTTCCCACTGCCCGCGCCTGGCCGCTCTGCTGGCCAGCCATGACCACACTGGGAAACAAGCCGCCCGTCGCAAACGATTTGTTATCAGAGGCCGGGCCCGGGATCTCCTGCAGCTCCGCGATGCGCTCCTCGGCCTCGCTTACTTGTCGCGCGACAGCGGCGTGCGCCTGCGTCACCAACAAGGGCAGCGTCCTAGCCGTCTCCTTGATGAGCGGGCTCGAGCCCCCATACACGGTCCGAACGAGACCCGAAACGGTGTTCACGTCCGTATTGAAAGAGGCCCAGTCACGGTACTCAAGACGCCACACCTTGTCGCGCACATCGAGCATGGTGCGCACACCACCTCGAGCGATGGCCTCATTGAGCACGCGACGACCCGCCTGAGGCACGTGCGTCACGTCCATCTCCTCAAGGAAAATTTTGCAAATGCGATCGTGAGAATTCACCGCGCGGGACCAGACACGATGCAAGAGTTGCGCCAACTGAACCAACGGCGAAGGGACGTGCGACGAGGTGGCCCCGTCACTTGCCCCGCCAACGCAGTGGACGCACTTGAAGTATCCGCGCTTCGCAGGTCGTGAGATCGCCCGCGGCACGCCGTGTTTCTTGCCATCAAACACGGGCCGGGGCGCGCGCATATGCTTGGTGCACAGACTTGTCGGGCACGATGCGCAGCGCACAAAGCCCTCGACAATGTCCGAACCCGTTCGTTCAAGTCGCGCAGGAAGCGCGCTCGAATTGCTCGAGTCCTTTTCCATGATCGTCGGTACCTTGATGGAGCCCAGCGCTGGCGGAGGCGGCAGCGCCGTGCGCTTTCGCCCCAGATTGTGCGTCCCAGACCCGTTGGCGCTGCCCACGCTGCTCGTGCTGCTGGCACTGGAGTTAGACCCTGTATTTTTTTGCAAATGATGTTGCTGCGTCGCCTGATGCTCGCCCACAGCGCACACGGCACACGTGTGCCACGGGCAGTGCCACGTTTTTTCCGGAGCATCTTCGTCTTCATCCTCCTCGTCGTGACCCTCGAGTCCGCGCAGACAGTACTTGTGGTACGACTTGGGACAACTCGGAAAGTCGCACATGAGCAGCACACCGCCGTCTCCGCATATAAAGCACGAGTCTTCGTGCGCGTCTTGGTTCGTGGCATCTTTGCGCTTCAACGTTGACCCCGGAGCTGTGCCGCCATTCGCGCTGCTGCTCATCAAATCGCGCGCTCCACCCGTAGACCTTGGAGTATTGTTGGCCGAACCCTTCACGCTGCTGCTACTGCCACCACCGCCGCGGCCCGCTCCGCCCAAAAGCTCAAGCGCCACGCCATTGCCGTTGCGACGCTCTGCGCTTGCGGGCGGTGGCGTCGTTGCCCGGGTCCTGCGCGGCGCATCCGATGAGCGTTGCGACTTTCGTTTGTGTGCACGCTTCAAAGCGCGGGCCTCCTGGTCCGTGCGAGACCGCACCGTTGTGGGTGCTTGCCGCGTACAAAGTGCGCAGAACCAAACAGGATCCAAGTCGTTGCCAAAAGGGTTTGCCAAGGACCCAGCCTTTTCCACGCACTTGGCGTGCGCCGGAGTCAGACATCTCGCGCAGGTAATTCGGTCATCTGTACCCGCCTGCGGCGGAGGAGTTTCCACTTCCATGTGTGCATCATCTGACGGCGGCGCGTCTGCCACCTCTTTGTTGCACACATTGCAGGTCGTCTCTTTCTTGCGCGCTGCGCGCTTTTGCAGCACAAGCTCGTCAGCTTTTTCGAGCCCCAAGCGGAACTGAAGACTGGACTTTTTGCGCGAGTGCACATCAAAGTTCTCCGAATACGGAAGCATTTCTGCACTTTTCACAATGCCTTTTGAGTTGCTCCCGAGGAAAATAACAGCAGTCACTTCCGCGCCGCCTACCTTGATGCTCTCCTTTTCAAAATCGACCCCGTCGTTCTCCTTCAATACGCGAACCTCTTCTTCAGAGCACCGAATCGACGGCCAGTACGGGTGGTTATAGCACTTGGTCCAGAACACGAGGTCCTCGTAGGGATCCTCCGAGTCTTCCGGCGAAAGCGGCTCCATCGGGTTTCCTGGCATGCCTGCTTCGTTTTCCTGTCTGTAATTGATAAAGTTTTGTGGTCTTGCGCGATTGCGCCGCGGACGCGATGGTGTACCGCCTTCTTCAGCCGATTCCGAGACGCTGGCGGAATCCTGTTGTTCTTCTTTCTTCGCTGACGGAGCAGGCTGCCGAAGCGCTGCGCCCCGAAAGAACATCGGGTAGCGCGTCCCATCGGCGCTCTCACGGTATGCCTTGTTTTCGACCACCATCGTCGCGCGCCCGAGTCGTTCGGAGCGCTCGCTGCGCACAACAGAGATTCGTGGCTCTCCTACAACGGCAAGGTCGATCGCTTCAGCGAGCGGCCGCACAGACACGAATAGCGAAGCGAGTCTCGGCGACGACGGAGGAGACGCGATGCTCTGCTGCCCTCTAGGCAAGAACTTGCTGCAAACTCAGCGCAATGTTCGCTTGACAAGGAGGAGCGTGATTCGCGGGATTCTCGCGCTCGCGTAGACGCAAATCGAAGGGGCCACGCGCACAATCGCTTCCTCGCGTTGTACAACGATCTTCTCAACAACAAATCCCTGCCACCGCTCTCCGTCCACCTTGGCCGTCAAGTCTTGACCGCGAACAAACCGTACGTTTACCTTGCGCTCGCCTAGCCGCTGTCGCCTGCCGCTGCCGCTGAAGCCGCCTCTTCGTTGGCCGACTTTGACGCGCGAAAACGACGCCCCTGCAAAGCCGCCGCGCACCAGTGAGCTCGCACCGTGTGCGCCAGGTCGAGGGGCGCGCTCCGCGATGCCGCGCACGCCCGGCCGCCCTCCCCGAGCGCACGCAAGAGGTCCTTGGTGGTTGTTTTCCAGAGGCTGGTTTCGGCTTTGCTATTGTAGTTATGCTATGCTGGTTGGGTGGGCACTTTGCTGCCCAACCACCGTCCTCGGCAAACGAAAGACCATGCTTCGCACAAAGGCTCTGGCCGTCCTCCCACGCCTGGCAGAATCTTGACGAATGCTAGACATTTATGCACGCAAATGTTGTCGATTGAAAAGCTAACGAATTTGAGTCCTGCACGATGATTGAGTTGGCACGGCACGGCAGGGAGACGACGCGAATGGCGGTTGTCGAGCCTCTGGTCTTGATTTTGCACTGCAGACTGGTTCATCAGGCGCTTGCGCGACATCACAATGACGTTGTCGCAAGTCTTTCCAGCACGAGGGGAAGTCTGGTCTTGCTTTCCAACTGTTCCCAGAGACATTCCGTCGCGCGAGCGAGCGGACGAGCGCCACAACGATCAACAAGTCTGCGCTTCGACAGAGGCCTCATATACTTTGCCTAAGGCAAGGTGGTCATTTGTAAAGGACTAGCTTCCATGACAGAGCTTGTCTGGTCGTCCGGGAGCCAGCCAAGAGGTATTGTCTCGGTCCATGATGGATAAACTGTCGCCAATGCAATCACTTGTACATTTGTATATTTGTCTGATGGATATACTTAACACGATCACAAGAGTACTTTGGTTGTAGCTTTCGAGAGACATCACATGCACGCTGGTATGTTTGTGGCCCGTAAGTTTACGAAGCTATGCTGTGCAGTGCACACATGAAGTTATTCTTTACAGTTCCAGTCTCTGTCCAGATACATAAAAACAAACCGAAGAATAAGACGTTAGTCATGGACCGAACCTTTGCTTGTTGTAGAGTCTCCACTTTCGCTAAAATCCACTGTCTTCTTCTTCTCCTTCTTTTTCTTCTTGACCAGACGCAAGGAGACTATCGAACAAAGACAAAATGTTTATACGCTTTCAAGAATACGCTTTCAAGGATCATATCGACAAGAGCCAGCAGGCTCGATTCTGTTCTCAAAAGTCGGGAATCTTGCGAAGCTTGTTGTTTACAAAGCTCGCGACCACATATAGTAGACCAATGGTGGAGGCAAGGATAACCATAAGCCACTCATAGCTCCCCAAGTCAGAAAGTGATTCGGGTGACTGTCCGTCCAACTTGCTTTTCTCGAGCATTCCCAGCACAATGGCCGCCAGTCCGCCCAAAAATACCAGCATGGGGAGCAAGCGACGATGAAGAAAAACCCACCACGCGGGACGTGTAAACTTGTTGGGACGAAAAATGCCGAGCACCATTTGCAGTACCACAACGGCCATGACTGCAACGCCAACCAAGGCGTGCGTGGAGTCAAGGTGCTCCGATTTGAAGAGGACAATGAGAATGATGCCGGCAATCTGCGAAGCAAAGGCGATAAAGGCAACCACCTTATGGCGAAAGAAGAATACACTCTCCAGAGGGTTGATGAGTAAGCTTTCTTGTTGCATGGGTAGGCTCGACGTCGATGTTACTGTGCTTGAGGCGCCAATATACGAAGACCGCACCTTGCGGAATCCATATGAGATTATAAGTGGCACGAGCAGCGCGAACGACTCGAGCATGAGGGCTCCATGCACAAGACGCACGATATCCATCGTGTCCGGGTCCGCCTCGATCGCTGCCTCCGCAAGCTCGCGCTGCATCGCGGTCGTCGCGGTCATCGCGCTCGCGCTTGCTTTCTCTAGCTCGCGTTCTTACGTGCGCTCTGCTCGCTTCGCTCAATCGCGTCCTGCTTGTTTCTTTGCTTGCGTGCTTGCTTGGCCACTCACTCGATCGCGTGCTTGCACGTTTGTCGGCACCGCTTGCTCGCGAGCAAACTTGCTTCCCCCTCCAAGTCGGGCAGACCAGATTCCAGGAAAAGCTTTGCGCGTGCCGTGCCTCCGCACGTGCACAAAGTGTGGCGATGCATGCAGACGCACCTCGCAGGGCGACCTGAACTCGTGGTCAGCCACCAGCGCCTCGACGCTTGCTCAAGCCCGGGGTCTTGCCCCGGCCCGAACGGCGCGCGGCGCGGTGCGCGAGGTCCGAAGGTCGTAAAAGTCTCGCCCGCCCGCCTGCCCAGCTTGAGCGAGATTCTGCTCGAGAGGCGCCCACACCTAGCTAGCGCCTACTACTAGTAGGCCTTGCATCTTTTTGTTAATGTGAATGTTGACATGCCGGGATGACCTCATGTGCTTGCGCCAAGGCGCGCGCAAGGACGGAACTCGAGCTCCTGTCCTCGCGTGGTCGGCATCAAGCGGCAAGGAGTCGCCACGTCCGACTTGAAAGAGACCAGGACTGCAGTGTAAAAGCGCCCTGCATGGGTGCACGCTCGACACGGTTGTCGTCTTCTCGCAACCAAGCAAGACACCAAAGGGCGGTCAGCCAGCGCAAGAGATTTATATTACGACTCTTTTCCCTTGACATGACTTGAGGACTTGGTGTTGGCTTTTTCCGCGGCCTTTGCCGTCGTTGGCTACTTCTGATTAACCCCAAAGACCCTATTTGTGTGTTGCGCAAACCACGAGCCTTGACGCAACTGAGTCTGCCTTGGACGTGGACAAACAAAGCCCAAAGCGTGTAAAAGCGAGCAAAAGCGACGAAGCGGGGAGTGCGCAATGTGAACTCCTCGAGGACGTAAGGTCCTGCTCGCTTGCTGCTGCAGCTGCAGCTGCTGCTGCTTATTGCAAAAGACCACGAACGATGGCCAGGGCATCAAGAGCCTTGGCTGCTCACGCCAACAACAAGTAGGCCTAGTTCGAGAACGAGACAACCACGATGTTGAGGGCGGCGCGGGCGACGCTGGCAACGCTGCACTGTGCAGGCGTGGTGACGACGCGGGGAGCGCGCTTGGGCGGACCGCAGCAGCGACGACTCGCGGCAGAAGCTTCGGCCTCGGGACCTTTCTTTGGAGTGACATGGGCAAAGCTGTCGGCCGCGAGCGCGACGTCCTCGTGGCGCCGCGGCCTGAGCAGCAGCAGTAGCAGCAGCAGCGACGCTGCTGCAGAGAAACTCTTCGCAGAGGCTGCTGACCTGATGGCTCGCGGCTCGAGACCACGCGCCGCAGAGAAAAAATTGCGCGAGGCGGCAGAAAAAGGCCTCGTCGAGGCGCAGCGTGCTCTGGGCCAAAAGCTCCTTGCCGATAGCACTCTCGAAGAGGCCCAGCAAAAGAAGGAGGCCACAGAGTCTGGTGGGAAGAGCGACGTCTTGCAGGAAATGGTCCCCACGCTCGATCATCGCGGAATCCCTACCGGCGGCTTGCGCAACGCGCAGGAGACCAAGCTTGAAATTGTCCGCATCCGTAATCTCAACCGGAAAAAGAAGAAGAAAGACCAATTGTCACCCGCTGAAAAGCGTCGAGAAGGCCTTGAATGGCTCTTTACGGCTGCAGGGGCAGGCAACACCGACGCCATGGTTATTCTCGGGAACGCATGGTTTCAAGACGACTCGCATCGCACCACGATGGAGCGCGCAATGGACATCACCTCGCATGATGCTCTCTCCTTTTACAAAGAGGCTGCCGAAGCGAATCCGCCACATCCGGACGCGCTGTACAATCTTGCCAATCTTTATTACGACGGTGTCCCCGAGCTTTTGCAGCCTGATGGCTCTGAAACGCTTCGACTTATGACCATTGCCGCCGAAACGTGCAAGGACAAAAGTGCAGAGTTCTGGCTCGGCAAGTACTTGATCGAAGGGGACGCTCGTATTGATCCTGCTTTCGAGGGGGGCGACATCGCGTCCGGCTGGGACTTTATTGCGCGCGCCGCAGGGCAGGGCCATACCCAAGCGCAGCTTTACGCAGCACAAATGCTCAGCGATGATCCCGACTTGTATTCGGCTGCCAAGGGGTACTTGGATGCGGCTGTCGCACAGAATGACGCCGAGGCGCTTTTCTATTGTGGATCATTGTATATGCAAGAAGAGGGGAGCTTGATGGGCAACAAGAGCGTCGACTATCAACGCGCGCTGCGATTCTTTGAGCGCGCCGCTGTTCAAGGTCACGCCGAGGCGGCGCTTAATGCGGGTGCGATGCATTACAATGGCTTGGGTACTCCGCGCGATCATCTCGAGGCGTATCGGGCGTATGAGCACGCAGCTAGTCTTGGCTCGTTGGATGCCTACAAAAACATTGCGAGCATGTACTTTCATGGGGAAGGTCCACTGGAAAAGGACGAGGCCGTTGCGCGCGACATTTTGCAGGCCGTGCGCGACATCGAGTCTCCTTCGCGTCCCGCAGACTCTAGTTAGCTCGTTTGATCGTTTTCTCAAGGAACTCACTTGCTTAAGCGACAAGCATCCGTGAGCCGTGAGTGAGAGCATCTTGAGAGCTTCCGAGTTGCAAACGTACACGATCTGCCTAACGCAAGTGTCCTGCGCAGACAAGAACCGGAGATTTGGAAAGTAGGGCGAGGAAAAGGAGAGGTCCGGCGTCTTCTTTGCAAGATATCTACGTTGGCGCCAGCGTTGCCACCGTGGTCGCGTACGTCTTGCGAATGAGATGACTAGCTCGTTTGCTATGATAGTTACTTATTTTCTCCTTTGTATTCATTCGCAAGTGCGCTTGTTGACTCAAGAAAATTTAATGTGGGTCACTAATCAAATCAGGTCCGAACAAACTCCGTTTCTTGACAAATAAAAATCAAGGCGTCTGGCCAAGAGCAATTGATCGAAACATACCTACCTAGCTTTGTCACGAAACGTCTTGAAATAAAAAATAAGCATGTCGACTCAATCTCTCTCTCTTTCTAAATCAGGCGAAAGCTCCTATTTTCGCGCGCGTGGTGCACGCTTTAGCTTCGCCTTGTACGCCTCTAATTTGCTACGAAAAGCAGGATCAATGGCGGTTTGCGGCGATGATTTTGCCTTGGAGCCTGAAGAGGTGTCCGCAGTCGACGCTTTCGCATTCGCTGTAAGACGCTTTGTGTTCACGTGCACGTCTGGAAAATTATAAAAGACGCATGTGTAGCGGTCTCCCGTAAAAGGTGCGGTAAAGTGAGTCTCTTGTGCTCCGAAGAAAGAAAGCCAGCGTCTTCGGATGGAGTGCTTAACGAAGCCGCGACCAGCTTGCGCCTCGGCGACCGGGTCATTACCCGGAGCCTTGGCGGAGCGGGGCCCGACCATGAGCTCGCCGCCCTGGTAGTCGCCAAAGCCAATAATGTACGACATGCCGTGGTTTCCTCGATCCCTATGCGGCTTGCAGCGAAGGTTCTTGTTGATGGTGATATTGGTGAACTTGTGGTCCGGGTCGCGCTTCTTCATGAGTTCGCAGAGCAGACGAAAGAGTTCGGGGTTCTGCTCCGTCCAGTAGCTCGGACGGCGCTCCGGGTCCTTCATGTTCGGTCCGAGGATGAAGGACATGCAGTATGGCTTTCCCTTGGCGCACTTGGGCGCGTCGCCGGGGATGACGTTCTTGCGGGAAGTGTTGACGACCTCCGTCCACGCGACCTTTTCCAGCTCCGCCAGCACCGCGTCGTGGTCCTTCTGCGAGACCACCTCCGGCCCCGCCTCGCGGCGTGCCCTTTTCCCGCCGCCCCCCTGCCGGCGTCCCTCGCGCGTCGCGGTGCCTCCACCAGCACCGTCCTTGGCGCCGCCGCCTTCCGTCCGGGGTCTCTTCATCGTCTTCTTCTTCCTCGTCGCGCCCTCGCGCGCCATCGTCCCCTCCGCCCCTGCCTGCCTGCCTGCCTGCCCGCCTGCCTCCGCGTCCCCGGCGTGCCGAGCGCGCCTTTCTCCCGCCGCCGAAGCCGCTCTGCTCGTCGCTCTCCGCGTGCAGCAGCGCCACCTCGTACTCGTCGCGTGAGAGCGGCAGGGTCCCCGATTTCGCGCGTTGCGCAGGCCCCCGAATCTGCTTCCTGGGCCGCTTCCCTTTGCGTGCTTCTTGCAGCTGCCTCAGAGCAAATACTAGATACGACGACAGACAGTCAGTCAGGCAGGCAGGCAGACAGACAGACAGGCGGGCGGCAGACCCGAACCTCCGCGCGCCCGACCCGCACGCGCAGAGCCGAGCGCGGAGAGCCGAGCCCCGCGCAGCGCAGCGCAGCCGAGCACGCGCGCGTCGCGCCCGCGAAGCCCACGCAGCCCCCGCGCGCAGGCGGGAGGGAGGGAGCGTAAGAAGAAGAAGCACGCCGCGCGCGCAGACTCGATCGAAACCGAGGCACGTCCCGGCGCAACAGCTGCAGGCGGCTAGCTAGCTGCAGCTGCTGCGCGCACGGGGAGCAGGAGCACCAGCAGGAGAAGAAGGAGCAGGGGCCGCAAGATGGACCTCTTTTCGACGAAAAAGGTGGGGGACTTCCCTTTCGCGTCCAAGGCGATCGTGGAGGTGAAGAAGACGGATACGGTCGATGCCGCCTTCCGGCAACTCGTGCAACACAAGATCCTGTCGGCGCCCGTATACGACGATGAAGCTGGAAAGTACCTCGGGTTCTTTGACATTACCGACGCTCTTGCGCTCATCTACAGCGTAGATTTGCTCATCTCCGCCATCCCGGACTCCATGCTGAAAAAGTCCACTGCGCTGCGACTCGCGACCTCGGGAAGCACGAGCCCGGACTGCACCGAGCTGCTGGTGGGCAGCATTTTTGACAGCGAAGAAGAAGACCAGGATCGCGTCGATGCTGGAGCCGCCTGGCACCCCGTTACCGAGGATGCGGAAATGCAAGAGGTGATGTCCCTCCTCGCGACCTCGACACGCCGCGTCCCCGTGATTGGCGAGGACGGCCGCATTACCAAGATCATCTCCCAGTCACACGTTACCCATGTGCTCAACGAGCTGCTCAAAGAGATGGAAGCTAACGGCGAGGAGCTGCCCGAGGTCTTTTCCAAGACGCCCAAGAACTCGGGCGGCTTTGGGATGCGCGATGTCCTCACCGTGGAGTCCGAGACGCAACTGGCCAAGGACGCCTTTCGTCTGATTATTGAGAATGGCGTCAGCGCAGTTGGCGTTCTTGACGAGGAGGGAAAGCTGCTCAGCTCCATCACCACAAAAGATATTCGCCTCTTTGGCAGCATGGAGGAGGCTGCCTTGCAGCGTCTCACGGCCGAGCAGACGAAGCGAACGGACGGCGAAAAGCCTGTCAGCATTCAGGATGAGGCCGCCAAGGTCAAAGCGGGCGGTCGCGAGTCTCTCGCTCTCATGGACCTCAACTGCGGTGACTTTGTTTCCATGGTCGAGCTCACGGCCTCCAACAAGGAGGGCATCACGCGAGCTCCCGCCGTCGTCGTGCGCATTGACACACCCATTCGCAAAATTATCAGCAAACTTGCGCTCACCAAGAAGCATCGCGTCTTTGTCTGTGACGAGTCGCGCACGCCTCTCGGCGTCGTCAGCGTCTCTGATATCGCCAAGCTCCTCATTTCAGGCTAGAGATTATCTGCAAACCTTTCGTTTTGCGTCTTTTCTCTCTCTCTCTCTCTCTCTCTCTCTCCTTTGTTTGTTTCTAGTTTTCTTGCTTATCTTGTTTCTTGATCAAAATGCAGTGCCAAATGCATTCACTTCGTCATTTTGCTATTGGAAAAAAGAAAGAAAAAAGTAAAATAGCCTCGTACATTCGAGTTTCGCACGAAAGCTTCGCCGTTGAGACTTCCTCGTTAGGCTCCGTGACTTCATCATCTGTACAGCCAAAGGCTGTGCAGCTAGCTAGCTACAAGTAAGACTTGATGAAAATTTGGGTCAAGCCACGAACGAACGTCGCGATGCAAAGATATTGCATGATCTGCGCAACCCATCTTGGCCCACCCAGGCTGGCGAAGTAAACGAAATTGCATTCACGAAAGCGCGAACCCAACGATGAGCTTTGTTGCACGGACACGCGCAGCGCTCGACGATGCGAGCACCAAATGGTGGTGGTGGACGCTGGCCGCTGCCGCGGACCTCGCGCTGAGCTTGGCCATTATTCGTTTCGTCCCATACACAGAGATCGACTTCAAAGCGTACATGCAGGAAGTGGAGGGCCCACTCCTGCACGACGAGTGGGATTACACCAAGCTAAGGGGAGACACGGGCCCGCTTGTGTACCCAGCAGGCTTTGTATGGATATACATGGCAATCCGTGAGCTCACGCGAGGCGGCATCGACCTTTTACCCGCACAAATCCTTTTTGCTGGGCTCCATGCCTTGCTCGTTTTCCTCGTCCTCGGAGCTATCTACTATCAGCCAGATGCCGCCAGAGACGCGCGCAGGGTCCCGTTCTGGGTTGGCCCGATGGTCGTTCTTTCTCGCCGCGTGCACTCCATCTTTGTATTGCGACTCTTTAACGATGGTATCGCCATGGTCATCATGTACGCCGCCCTCTTTCTGTACGTCCGTCGCCGCTGGATTCTTGGAACCCTTCTCTTTAGTGCAGCTCTCAGCGTCAAGATGAACATTCTCCTTTTCGCGCCGGGTGTGGCAGTTCTGCTCCTCGAGTCAATCGGCCTCACTGCCTCTTTGGGTCATGCGGCGCTCTGTGTGGGTACCCAGGTCGCGGTTGCGTTTCCATTTTTACGTGCCAATGCCGCTGGCTACATGGATCGCGCCTTTGAGCTTGGGCGCGTCTTTATGTTCAAATGGACAGTCAACTTTAAGTTTCTCGATCCAGAAACCTTTGTACGTAAAGAACTCGCACTCGGACTCTTGTCTGCAACGCTTCTCACGTGGCTGGCTTTTGGTCAGCGTCATTTCGCGGCTTCACACAAGGACGGCCTTCTCGGTCTCGTTCGCTCAAGTCTTGCTTCTCCGATGCGCGCTCCACTCGTATCGACGCGTGTTCCCGCGCACGATTGGAAAATGCACGTGACAACAACACTGCTCACGAGCAATTTTATTGGCATCGCCTTTGCGCGGAGCATGCACTACCAGTTTTACTCGTGGTATTTTCACTCGCTGGCCTTTCTCGCATACGCTAGCAGAGCCAATGTCGCTGTGGCCATTCTTGTATGCGTGACAATCGAAGTCTGCTACAACGTGTACCCGGCGACGCCATTGTCAAGTGGTCTCTTGCAGGCTACTCATTTCTTACTCTTACTCAGGCTCTGGATCAAGCCTCCGTTTCCTTTGCGAGATGAAGAATCTCGAGTCAAGAAGGCATAGAAACTAAAAGTACACAAGTCGAAAAGATGACAAATTTACAAAAACATTCGTTTGACTTTTCCATTTGAATTGTTTGATACTTTGAAACACACGACTCGATCTTGCCTAGTGCAAGTCATGACTATCGTCTTGGCCTTTGTCTTCAGATGCTCATTCTTTTCTCTTCTCTTCATTCTTCTTCCCCCAGAGACTCTTTACCCGTTCAACGTCCTCAGCAGTGCTCAACGCGCGGATCAGCCGTGTTCCGGCCAAAGTAGTCCTTGATGCTCTTTTGCTTAAGCTTGTGCTCGGGAAAGCTGGGCGCCTCGCTATCCGAGGCCAGAAAACCCCACTTGACACCCGTAGCGTGCAGTTCCTGCGCCAAAGATTGCAAGAACTGTACATCAAACGACTGCCCGTTGATCTCCGCAGTCAGGGAATCACGCGGCATCGCAGCCAATGCCGCAGCGGGAACCTCGTGGTTCTTCGTCTCAAGGAGATACGAAAGACAAATGCATCGGAGAAGCGGAGCATGCACAAGCTCGAGCTCCTGAAGGAGTACAAAGACAGTGTTCTCATCAACAAAGCCAATCAGCAAAGACTCGCAGAGAAGCTGCAAACCATCCAGGTTGTACTCATTGGCGACAACCAAGACCTCGAGCGTCACCGAGGGATCCTCCGAAAGCGCTGCGGTGATTTCCGGGTCCGTACCGCAGTACAAGTACCGCAAAAAGATTCGAAGCGCTTGCTGCGAAGCCGAAAAGCGTACCGTTGGTGCCGAAGCATCCTTCCAGCGTGCATTGGAGCCGAACTGCGCCTTAAAGTATGCGCAGCGAGCCGCGAGAATGACCTTGTGTGCCGCAAATCTTCCACGCAGAGAAAAGAGGCCCCCTGCCGGCTGATGAGAATGGCGGTCCGTCTTAATTCGCTTGGGAGAAATATGGCTCGAAAGATCTTGATCGAGGGCATCTCGGTGGCCGAGACTCATGGCCCCAAAGCCCTTGCTATCAATGACTGGCAAGATCGGCATCGAGGCAGGCCTTTCACAGGGAAGAAATGGCCCCGGCAAGGTACCAGTGAGTACCGCCGCAGCCGCAGCGCGCGGGCTGCGCGAGTACGCTCCAGTTTGCTGCTGGAACGCCGGGTCAAGGCAAACGTCAATGTCTGAAAAGTCTGGCACGGCACTAATTGGCCCAAGACCTTTGCGGCGGCGCTGACTCTCCGTCACAGTTTCCGGAAGAAGTTTGCTGAGATCCCGAACCCAGGTAGACTCGCGCGCCTTGTCGCCAGTTGTCTCGCGAAAGGCGGGGTTCCGGGTTGCAATGCTCGGGCAAAGCTCGAGGCAAAAGCAGCACAGACGAGGCAGACTGACGTTGAGGGACAGAGTCGCAAGACGATGCGCCACGTCTGCGTCACATCGAAGCACTTGTGCATGCTTGCGCACAGAATCAGTGTACAAGTACTCCATGAAGGCAAGCCAGACTTCGCGCGGGAAGGCCAGGTGCTCAGGAATGACAATGCGCATCTTTTGCGTCGCGGGGTACTCTTCCTCGGTGTTCTCATCTTCGTCATCCGTCATGGGATCCTCGCCAATTTCTGCAAAGGTCTTGGTGTGCACGGCCTCTGCACCCTTGCGGCGTTTCTGCGCACCGCGACTGAGCTTGCGCATTTTTTGATCAACGAGCGCAGCAATCAAATCGCAGCGCGCACTCAGAATCGCTGCATGACCGGAAAAGTCCATGTACGCTGTGGTCGCCGTGGAGCGGCGGCCGGAGGGCCCATTGCCCCCCATGAAAACGCCGCGCCCCGCGCCTTGGTTGGGCATCGACTTGACGCCCGCACGCGTACGAGCACGACCCGACTGACGACGTGAGGTCGGATGCGCGACATCGGCGTACTTTTCTTCTTCGTCGCTAGAAGCGTCAGAAGAGAGACGGATTTGCTGTTGGCCCTCGGTCTCCATATACATTTCGCTTTGGTCCTCAGCGAGTGCAGTTTCCGTGGTACTATTGTCACTAATGGGTACGGAAACGACAATGTCGTAGGCGAGGCTCTGGCGCTTACCAGTGCTCCCGCGTAGAGAGGACGTATCAATGTTGGCCAGGAGATCATCGCACGAGCGCTTGCGACCACGGTTTTCACCGGCACCGACACCACTCTGGCGGAATTGCTGCTGCTGCTGCTGGATGCAACGGCTGAATTCTTCCTCCTCATCAGTATCCTCTGCAGCACAAGAGTCTGTATTGCGTTGTTTCGCAATGGGTCTCTGGTAGGTCGGCGCAGTGACGTTAGCCGCGAGGACGGTCTCAAAGAGAGCGCGCATTTCATGGCGAACACGCTGCTGCTCGCCAGCAACGCCAGCATACGGTGTGAGGACCATTTGCCCGCGGCGGTTGCAAGGGGGAGTGAGGTTAAAGACAGCGCGCGCAGCCTGACGACGGACCTCAAGCGAGTGATGCGTGAGGACGATGCCGACAAGCATGCGCAGCGCTCCGCCCTGAACAACGCGAGCAGGATGGCGGTTGGCCATGTTGGCAATGGCGCCAGCTGCATGCTTTTGCACCTCGTCGTTCTTTGAGAGCAGCAAGTTGATGAGCGGGTCAAGACCCCCTGCCTTGAGAATGGCCAGCTGGTTGTTGGCGTTGCCGGCAAGGGCAAAAATGGCGCGGGCAGACTGGCGCTGCACGGCCACGGTCGGGGAATGCAGCAGAGCAATGAGGGGTTCAAGTCCGCCCAAGGTAACAATCTTGTCCTTGTTCTCGCTACCAATGGCCATGTTGGCCAAAGCACCTGCAGCGTCGCGCTGAATATCCTCATTGCGAGACTTTGTGAGAAAGATGAGTGCCGGAAGACCGTTGTTGTCGGCAAGCTTCCGCTTGGAGAACTCTTTCGCGGTGAGCGTGAAGATGGCACGCGCGGCTTGGCGCTGCACGCGTGTGTCCGGCATGGAAGCAAGCTCGATGAGGCGCACGAGAGCACCAGAGTCAACCACGGGCCTCTTGTAGTCGTCCGTCATGGCAATGTTGCCGATTGCGCCTGCTGCATTGACTTGAACGTCAAAGTTCGCCGAGCGCAAAAGGTGTACAAGGGCAGCCAGACAGTTTTCCTCGAGAATGGCCTTGCGGTTTTCCACGTGTGCGGCGAGCGCAAAGAGGCAGCGAGCCACCTGGCGCTGGATCTTGCAGTTACCGGAGAAGGCGAGGTTACGCAGATGCGTGAGCGCACCACGCTCGACGAGTTTGAGCTTGTTGACCGGGTGGATCGCAAGATTGGCGAGAGCGCCGGCGGCATTCATGCGAACAGCGTCGCATACCGAATTCATGCAGTCGAGCAAAAGTGGAAGACCACCTTCGTGGGTGATGGCCAGCTTGTTCTCATCGTTGGCGGCAATCGCAAAGAGCGCACGGCAGGCGTGCGTGAGAATGGAGGTGTCATTGGACCGAAGAAGACCGAGGAGGGGCTTGAGACCGTTGTACTTGCGAACAATGGCGCGCTTGATGTCGACTTCAGTGGCCAAATTGGCAAGTGTGCCGACTGCAGCGCACTGTCCGTCTGAGGGGACCTGGGAAGCTTCGATGAGAAAGGGAAGTGCACCACAGTCGACAATGGACTGTCGGATGCGAACATTAACCACAGAGAGATTGAAGGTGGCCCGAAGTGCGCTGCAGCGCACATCGTCATCTGGGGAACGAATGAGCTTGACGAGCATGCTGACGGTTGCATGCTGCACGAGCTCTTCACGACCGAATTCGATCAAGGAGAGACCCCGGATGATTTGCAAACAGAGTCTCTGATGCTCAACGAGATGGCCACACTGACCGAGCACACTTAGGATGACGGGCACGAGGCCCTGCTCCACGACACGATACCTACCGTTGATACTATCACACAAATCTCGCAAACACTGGAGTGCATTAAACCGAATCTGTGCACGTTTGGAAAGAAGAAGAGACTCAAATCGGGACATGTGTGGGTCTTCGAGAAGGACGTGGCGACTAAAATCGTTTTGTGCAAGGCCGACCATTTCTCTTGAAATTACGAGAGCTTGCATGTCGGGCGTCCCTGGGAGAATTTCGGAGTCTGCGTTTGAGTCAGCTGCATTACCATCTCGATCATCTTGTACCTCCATGTTGCCCACGTTCTGGTCACGGTTGACCACCGCGTCTGTGTCTGCTTCACGTCGTTGTTGTTGTTGGTGACGGTGGTTTTGTGTCGTATCTGCGGCGTTCGCGTTTGCTTCGAGCGTTCCACGCATGCTTCTTGCGGGCGATTCCCGGGAGACGCGTCGCCTGCGTGTGGCACGACCTGCTGGTGCTTCTGTTGATGCTGCTGACGCCTGGTTGGAGCCTTGTCGCTGCTGCTGCTGCTGGTGCTGGTGCTCGTGCTGGTTGTCTTCTGCGGCGGTCTCCTGGCTGGCGGCCGTGTGTGCTCGCGAGCGGCTCGCGCGGGTGCGCACGCGCGATGCGCGCTGGTTTGGTACGGCCGCAACCGCGCCCAGGGTGTCGTCGTCTACCTCTGCGGTCTCCGCCTGTCTCCTGCTCCGCCTCGTAAGCATCGTGCGCGCGTCCTCGTCCGGCCTGCTGCTGCTGCTGCTGCTGCCTATGCCTATTCCTTCCTGACTGACTGCGCTCTTTTGCGATTAAGACTTTGGTCTTGGCTTGCTGGCTTGCGGTCCTCGCTGAGGGGGAGGCGGAAGCTGCTGCTGGGCGCCGTCAAGGAGGGGGGGAAAAGCAGCGGGGCGAGGCTTCTTTGTCTGTCTGTCTGTCTGTCTCTCTGTCTCCCTCTGCTTCGCAATGCTTGAGAAAAGCGGGCGAAAGCGGAAGAAGCAAGGAGGACAAGCGCTGGTCGCTTACTTTGTGTGTTGACTGAGACCGGTCTCGACTCGATCACGTCAGGGCCTCCTCGTCCTCGTCTCGGTCTTGATCTCGGACCGTGTCTTGCAGGCGAGCTCGCTAGGCTAGGCCTCGCGGGCGCGCGACGGCAGTCGTGCTGGGGAGAGCTGCTGCTTCTGCGCGCGGGCAGGCAGGCAGGCAGGAGGGCACGCGGGAGAGCGCGCGCGAGTGGCCGCTACTGTTTCGTGTGCTCGTTTCGAAACCAAATCCGCGGCGCGCCAGGACCTCCCCGGTGGTCGCGTCCGTGCGACAGAGCGGGCGCACGAGGGCGTCCGGTGCTCGGCGCTGCGCCTGTGCGTGCGTGCGTGCGTGCGGGCGTGCGCGTAGCCGCGGTTCGTCTCCTCGCGCGGGTGCGGGTGCGTGCGCGCGGAGCTGCCTGCTGGCGAGTGTGCTTTGAACGTATGTATGAATGACCGAAAGCAGGCGGGCAAGACTGCGAGGCGGCCGGAGTTCGGGGTTTGAAAAAGACACGGCGGAGGGCCACTTGCGCCGCGCCGCCACACTGGGGTATACGGGCTTTCCCCACTTGTGCGGCCTCGCGCTCACTGCCCCCACTTCCTTTCTTTCTTTTTTCCCTTCTTTTCTTCTTTTCTTCCCTCCCTTTTTTCTTTCTTTCTTTCTTTCTTTCTCTCCGTTTCTTTCTTGCCTTCTCCCTCTCCTTTTGACAATCTGCCGGGCGCTCTCGAATCGCGACACGCTCTCGAGACGATCTCAGGGCGAGATCGCCCTTCGCGCGCGGCCGCGGGTGGCTCCGGAGCCCGCGGCGCGGCGCGTGCGCGGCGGAGGGACGGAGAGCGGCTCCGCGCGCGCGGGTTGCGCGCTCCGAGGCCGGCGGGGCGGGCTGGCGAGGCTGGATGCGCAGGTCGATCGCGAGACCCGAGGCGCCAGTGCCTGCCTGCCCGCCTGCATATGCAGCGCAGACAGACAGAACCGCTCCGGCCGCGCGGTGCGCGGAGGAAACCGCCTCGAGGCGCGGCGCCGGGCGGGGCGGGGGACGGGGACGCGGCGCGCGGCGGCGCGGGGCTGCGCGAGAAACGCCTCGTGGGGAGCGCGCAGAACTGGCCCACGCGCAGACGGGCGGGTGGCCAAATGGGGAACGGGAGGGAGAAAGGAGGCGCCGGGAGGGGGCGCTTGCGTTTCCTCGTGCGACCTCGTACGCTGAGCGCGTGCGGAAGGGATGATGGCGGCGAAACGCTCGCGGAGGGCGCGCAGATTTGACCAGTGCAGCGCAGTGGCGCAGTAGCGCAGCGCTACGGCGGCTTTTCGTCGCAGCAGGGTTTGAATTGAACTTGACTCAAGTTCAAATTCGGCGAGTTCGAAACGATCGCGACCAGCGCGCGGTGCGTGCGTACGTGCATGGATGGGATGAGGCCTCGCGATCGTCCCCGACGCGCGACCGCCTCGGGGCGGCCACGGCTCGGCTCCTCTCCCGCACGGATGGATCGATGGATGGTCCCTTTCTCGCGCCCAAGCCTCGGCGGGAACATGAGGTGTAAAAAGAAAAAAAATAACCAACCATAAAACCGGGCTTGCGCTTTCTACCCGTTACCGGTTACTTTTTATTTTACACGACCTCACGCGCACCCGCTCCCTCCCTCGCTTAATCGCTCGCTCGCTCGCTCCTGCCGTCCCGCGGCTGCAACGACGACAACGACGAGCCCCCTCCCCTTCCCTTTCGGCTTTCGGCCGCGACGCGCATGGGCCTCGGCGGCCCGGGCGCGCTCGGGAAGCTAGCTAGCAAATTTGCGATTGCGGCGATGGCGCGCGCAGGGCGCTCGTTCTTGTGTTGCTCTCACCATACTTGAGAAAAGCGCTCTCATCCGTCTCGTCTCGTCTTGTGACATCTCGTCTCGTGACATCACTAGGCAAGTATAGCTGCAGCTGGACGGCCTGTCCGGGCCAAGCAAAGCGACAAGACTCGGAGGAGAGAGAACGATCAAATCAAGAAAGGAGCAACCTGGCGCGAATCGGGCGCCCTTGGGCGCCACCGCACCGATAACAACAGCAACGACGCACCCTGGATCAGAAAGATAAGATTAAGGCCTCCGAATCGTGGAGCGTCCCGCTGCCGCCACTGCTGATGCTGCCGCGCGCGACGGCGAGGCGAGAGAGCCTCCAGTCGGTCGGTCCGGCGGGCGAGTGAGTGGCCATGGTGGCTGGGCGGTCGGTTGGCTGAGGTGGCGGCTTGCCACTGCAGGAAAAGAAATCATCACGGCATAGCCGAGATTCACATCACATCACATCACATCACATCATATCACATCACATCACGTCCTCATCGCATCCTCTTCACCGTGAGATCAACGCGCCTTCATTGCGTGCGCAAAAGCCATGCCGCACTAGGCCTCGCCGCGGGAATGGCAATGGTGTGGTCATTTCATGCTTGGCGTCGGGGTCCGGCGCGGCGCCCCACTGCCAGGCGGACGTTTGGATGTTCCTCAGCGTTGCCGGGGGACTTGCATCGAACACAGGCAAAATCATCGGGCACGCACGCACGCACGCTCTCTGCGTCTATGGTACACAGGAGCGCGACCATTTTTCTTGCTTGGCAAAACTGCAGAAAAGCCGGGGAGGGAAGCAGCTCGGATCTTCGTTGGCGGTCGCAGTCAATTGTATCGCAAGCGTATCGGCGATACGATCGATCCGAAGTACAAGCAAGCTGCAGCTACTACGGGTTGCAAGCCCCTGCCGCACCAAATCAAGCAACAGCAACCAGCAGGCAGTCTCGGTAGATCGCACGAGCGATCGACCCAGTCACCGTTGCCGTCCCAACGTCCGAGCACGCGACGGTTCTCTTTTCGATAAATTATTTATTTACGCTCTTTTTTTTTGTTTTTTTGATGCGAGATCAGTCAATGAGTGGGTCGGTCCGAAGGCAGTGCGCGCTCTTCGTGCTCCAGAGGAACGGCAGCGACGCTATACCATGGCATGGCTCGCGACAAAGCAAAAGGTCCTGTTGGGTATTGTGAGCTTGCGTGCCGGCTCCTGTGGCTAGTAAGCAGCGCGCGCGCGCGCGGATCGATTGCCGTTTTCGGACGTTGGGCTCCTCCACAGCAGCTTCCATGGAGATGCGGGGAAACCGAGCACATCCATCCCATGATAGTCATGTCATGTCGACCGTCATGCAGGCAAAGGCTCGCTGTCGGTGGGCAGCGGAGAGGGCGGGTGCAGTGACCGAGTGAAAAAAAGCGAGGCCATGGAGCAGCGGCATGGCCAGTAGCCGCAGGCCTCCTCGTGGTGAGAGCTTCGTTGCCGCATCAATCGATGGCCCACCGCCTCCTACCTTTTACTACAGCTGTTAACTTTTTGGTAATGTTCATCGCCAGTAGCCTAGGCCTGGTCTGTCACTCGTTCCACAGTCCCAACTGCCCCCGAGCTTATCTGTTTTAGCGAACTGGCTGACATCAACCCAACGAGTCTTTGCGGTGGCTGGAGGGACAAAAGTCGCAAGAGCCGTTGGAAATGCATTCCGAGACCGAGGCAGAGAAGCGTGGTTCGGCTAGCAGTTGTGGCGTTGCTTTTGTTTTGGATTTGCACGGCGCTGCTCTTGCATCGCGTGTTGCGTGCAGTCTCCGTTGCATGTTGCTTCATCATCGTCAGCCACTGCGAACTGCAGGTAGCACTCGTCTTTGTTTGCGTGGGACAGTCAGCGAGAGCGAGAGCGAGAGCGCTAGCGACAGCGACAGCGACAGCGAGAGCGAGAGCGACAGCGACGAACACGTGTGCCAAGTTTAAAAGAAGCGATGTGAGAAGGAAACTGAAGGGTGGGCCCGTTCCGCGCATCAACGTTTCGCACGCACGCTCACTCTAGCTAGCTGGCTGACTGGCTGGCTGACAGACCACTAGCCCAGATTTCTGGCGCTTATCCTGCCTGCAGGCAGGTAAAGAAAAAGAACACAAACTAACTCACCTTCAACGTTACCCTGCACCCGAATCACAACACGAACGGCAAGATTGTCAAATAAGCAAATAGAATGGCAGAAAATATTATCGAACACAACACAACTGCTATTAACGGACGTGCTGTGGGCGTTGCGGTGCGGCGAAGATTGAAAAGTCTCTCTGTACATCTTGTCTTCTGGAGAATAAGTGGGCCATCGACATGAAAGGAAAAAGAATAGAAAAAGAAACGTAGTTGAGCTGACAGTGATGAAGATGTTGCTTGCTTCACTGTGAATGAATGCCCGTGTGTACACGCTGTCCACAAAAAGAAAATACGTGGGCATTGGCGGGTGAAAACGCAAACAAAAACGAAAACATCAAAGGTGCTCCTCGAAAACGAAAGAAAGCTGCTTGATAATTTACTTGCCATGGTGCATACACAGCATCCAACCAAAGGTTTTACAGGTACGTGCAAGAGAAAGAATTCGCACGATCGTCGTCGCTTCAAGTCCTCCCTACTCGTGCATCATCAAAACTCTGTATCACCCAAACTCTTCTCTCCCCTCACTCGTCGTCGTCAGAGTCGAGGATCACAATTGCACCGTCATCGTCCTCCCGCGAGCCTGGCATCAAATTCTGAAGTCCCGGCGTCGCAGGTCGGGAGTCTTGCTCAGGCGTCAAGCTTTGAAGTACAGGCACAGAGGGTTGGCGTTCCGACTCAAGAAGAGATCCTGGTCGCTTCAGCCCACGAGATTCCGAGGAATTTGGTTTTGGAGCTGCAGAATCCAGAGAACGTTCTACGTAGGGTTGCCACCGACCATCGCTAAAGTACTCCACCTTGTCCACGCTGTCGCCCGAATCCCGTACTTTTTGGATTATTTCCGTAAACCATGGATCTGTCCGCAGATTGGCCGGATATAATGGCGCTTTGTTACATACTGGACAGCGGAACTGCGCATTCTTTGCAACGCGCTGGAAATCAAGAAACCCGCCTGCGTCGAAACACTGCACGTGCGTGCAGTCCTTTCCACGCACGGGGACCCCGATGGGCATAAAGGTGACGTTGTCACGCAAACTCACCGCGACTTGGCCCATCTCAATCTCGCCGTCCCCAAAGACGTCACGGACGAGTTTGAGCGAGTGATCGTATGGGGTTGTCGCGAGTTGCTCCAAAAGCTTGGGCGTGGTAAGCCGCCGCGACACGACTACGGAGATGGCGAAGCGCGCACCTTCGTCGCGAAGCTCGCAGTACGGGTGCGTTATACGTAGATTCGCCTTTTGCGAGCTCAAAGACACAAACTTGGTAATATCCGCCGGGCGCTCGCGCACGGCTTTGGTGCGGAGTCGCCCATCCGGTGCCTGCTGGATCAACTTGACCGCCTTTTGGTTTGCGTACACTGCTGTTGCGGGTGGCCATCGTACCACCTTGGCTTGCATCGGCACAGACTTGCCGGCGTTAACAAGTTTCCTATCTTCCTCGAGTTCCTTTCTGCCCTTGGCCACTTGGACGCAGTAGACCAAGACTTGGATATCGGGTTGCATGAGAAGGGAACGCGGCACCTGGCTCAGATTGACCATCAAATTCGAAGGTCCGTGGCCCCTGTGCACAAGCAGGCTTGCATCGTGCACGACTTGCTCTAGCTCGGCAAAGGGGTCCGACTTTGCAACTTCTGACAGTAAATACCTCGCCTTTTCCAAAAGTTTCCCTTCCCCTTCTGAATCATCAGGTGCTTGGCCCATCGCAACTTTGGCTCGGGGATGCAGCGCCTGCATTACGCCGGAATAGAAAACCGCGGATTGCAGTTCGGAACCTATGTCAGGGATGTGCCCACCGCCAACGTTATTACTGCTGCTGCTACTACTGCTCGAACTCGGGTGTCGAATTGTTGGAGCTTGGTACGAGGAGGGCGAGAGTGGGTCAACCGGGCCGAATGGGTTGGTGACGACATTGAAAACATCCTCATTGAGGCCAGTGCGATCGGCATAATCCAGGATGCGGGTCACCAAATCGGCCTTGTTTCCAGACTTGCGCAGGCGAAAGGTTGACAGCACTTGCTTTAATGTAGCGACACGCAACTTGGGTAGTTTCTCCTCCAGCAGCCTGCGATACTCGGGGTTTTCCATGATTTATTTCCTCCACGAGAAAACGAATCGCCAACAAGAAGTGCGCTTGGCTTTCAAGAAATCTGCTCCTTCTCGAAAGCTCACGTTCCTTCGAAGCGTCGCGCGTGAGGGTCGCAAGTTTTTCCTTTCTTTTCTCCTTCCTTCCAGCTCAGCCTGTGTCTGCCTGACTGTCTTTTCTTGACGTCGGCCCTGTGGCGTCGCCGGTAAAGGTCTCGCGAAGAAGAAGCTGAGGAAAAGGAATTCTTTTCCTGGCGACGCGACCTCTGCTCCGCGTAGCAGCAGCAGCTTCGTGTTCCTCCGTCGCGTGTTGTACGTGACGATGGGAGAGAAGCGATGCGATGCGATGCGATGCGATGCGATGGCGATCTGTCTCAGCAGCACAGTCGGTCGGTGCGCCGGGTTCTGCTCCGTCCGGGCCGACCTGAACAAAGGAAGATGGTTGGCGTCCTCTTCACCACGTCGGTCTCAGCCGCGCTCTCGTCCTTCTCGAGCCGCAGCAGGGCGTCCGCTTTCCCCGCGCGACGCGAGAGGCCGGCGCGGTCGCAGCCGCTCGCGCGTACTCTCG